>CAJHQP010000092.1:0-312296 GCA_905132765.1 Moricandia arvensis | reverse complement strand
TAGGTCTGGGGGTGTGACAAGACCAATGTCCCTTAGTACCACATTTGAAACAAGCATCTTCTCGCTTCTGGAGGTACTTCCTAAGTGTTCTTTTCCTTTCGGCGATTGCTCAGAGTGGATCCACTAGAATGACTTCTTATCTTGTGGATTGTAGTTTCTTCGACATCCACAATAATTTTGACGACCACGACCCTGAAAAACTTTATCTTATTTCACTGATTTCTTTGCATCTAATGTGTTTTCTTCAAGAAACGCTTTAGATCCAGTTGGTTGAGTTATGTGGTTTTTTTATTAGAAGCTCATTGTTCTTTGCTGCAATGAGAAGCGCCACAATCAAATTTGAAATTTTAGTATATCCCGTTGAATGTAGTGTACATTTTCTCAAGCATTTGAGATTTAATGATGGTTTTACCACAATATCTAAATTTAGCTACAATTTCTCATACAACATACTTGTAATTCATCACTTTGTCAAAATTTTGGATTCACTCTACCATTTATCCCGAGCAAGTGGAAGTGTTATGTTTTTTAGTGATCAAAATGATCTTTCAAAGATTTCCAGAGCTGTTTAGAATCCCTCATGCTTGCATAGTCATAAATGATACTTTCATCTATGTGTCTTCTAAAGAAAATCACCGATTTAGCTTTTTCTTGAAACGTTGAAGTATTAATCTTTTTAATGGTTTTAGATAAACCAAAAGATTCAAGATGAAGTTCAACACTAGTATCCCGAAAATGTAGTTGGTACTAGTGATGTTTAGAGCGGAAAATGGAGTTTCTCGATGTTCGTAATTGGATTTCTAAAACTAACCAACAAACAACATAATTAGAAATTTTATTTTATTAAAATAGGTGCGGAGATAAGTAGTGCAATTACAAGGAATACAAATGCATAGAACATCAAAATGAAAATAAAGACATTTTCTTCAGAATAAAATTCTGCAACGAGTAAAATGTAGAAAGCAACAGATAAAAATCAAATTACAAGAATTAAATACGAGTTAAACATTTTTCATAAAAAATAACAGGGTTTCTAGTGATTTAAACCTCCAACTATTTTTAAATCGTATAGAAAATCTTCAACTAAAATTTTATGTTATTAAACCCTCAACTATTAAACCATTAATGTCGTTAACCCTCTGTTAACAAAGTCTTCTTTTATGAACGGAGATCCGTTAAATTAAAACGTAGTGTTTCATATAATGACAGAAACGACACGAAAAGCTTACAATCTACATAAACTTTAGTGATTTAAACCCTCAACTATTTTAAATCAGATGAACAACCCCCAACTAAAATTTTATATTAAACCTTCAGCTATTTAATCTTTAATGCTTTTAATCTTCCCTAAACAAAGTCGTCTTTCTGAACGGCGACTTATTAAATTGAACCGCAACATTTCATTCAATCACATAAACGACACGAGATGTTTAAAATTCTCTTTATCAATGGGTAGGGATACTCACGAGTCATCGCCAAATGTAAAAAAATATTCTTCTTCGTTTTCAAGAACCATCGATGATGATATAAGTCAAAAAGCTCTACTGTTTCCAATCCTAATTATTTTTCTCATGTTTAATTTCTTGATATATTATAGGTAAATTTTCAAGCGTGAAAAGATGGATAACCTAGGTTACTTAACATTTTAAAATTCACTTTTTGATAAATAAATGAACATGAGAGAAAGAATTGATATTAGAATCAACAAAATTTTCTGACTTATTTCACCTTCTATGGCTCTTGAAAGAAAACATTATTTTTTTTTATTTAGGAATGAATCATGAATTTCTAGTCGCTCTAATTTAACGGCAAAAAAGACGAATTTGTTTACAAGGGTTAAAGGCATTAAACGTTAAATAGTTGAAGGTTTTAAAACATATAGTTTTAATTGGAGGTTTTCCATCTGATTTAAAAATAGTTGAAAGTTTAAATCACTAAAATACTCGTTGATTTTAAGCATCTCATCTCGTTTTTATGATTATATGAAACGCGGCGTTTCAATTTTACGAGTCTCCGTTTATAAAAGACAACTTTGTTAATGGAAGGTTAACAACATTAACGGTTTAATAGTTGAAGGTTTAATAACATAAAATTTTAGTTAGAGATTTTCCATCCGATTTAAAAATAGTTAGAGGTTTTCCATCCGATTTAAAAATAGTTTGAGGTTTAAATTACTAAAAACCCAAAATAATATTTTGTATAATAAGATTCTGGAGAGATGTGAATTGAAATGAATGAGTTGTAAGTGTATTTATAGATTTAAAAACATTGTTCATTAGCCGTTTAGAAAATAATTAATTTTATATAAAAAACTATTTATGACCATAGTAAGTACAAATATAAGATATAAATCATTTGAAGTTATTATTAAGATACTAGATCTTTTATCCGCGCTACACGCGGAAAATTATTTTTTGACATTTAACTATTGATTTTATTGTGCGCATATCAAATATTATAGAATAAACATGTTTTATAAACTATTAAAAATTTAAAATATAGTATAAATCTGATTTATGTTGTCTAAGTGTTGTGTATAGTTTTATCTATCCACTTTTTTGTAATAAATTTGTTTTATTAGTTTGACAAATTAGCAGGACTGACTTAAGAATACATAGATAAGTTGGAAGATGATGGGAAAATTTTCTAAGTTGTGTTTTCTTAATGATAATCTTTTTATTTGTTGTTGAGAAGTTTTTTTCGAACTCATGCATTGAACTTGATTCTTATCTTTTCTTTGAAGTTTTTGATGATAGTTATTGTTTTGTCAAAGTAAAACTGCGTAGCTGATGATGAGGTAAGTAAAAACTTTCCTATAAATAAGCGTTATTAATATGTATGTGTTATCTTTTAAGAGTTAACTTGATAGCATACTAAGAGATTTTTTATATAGTTACTTGGAAGGTCGGTGTTTGTTGTCGATGTACATAGTAGTTGACTGTAGTTTTGAGGCGAGAAATTGTATATATGTGTAGCGAACTTTGGTATAAGCTCCTTTTATTTTTTCACTGCTATTGCGTTATTAATGTAAATGATGTGTGGTTATAGTGTGAGCTTGTATTTGTTCTTATTAGGGAGCATCAAAAGAACTGAGATTTGATATTCATAACCTTTTGAAATGAATTTATTTCATGGGTTGTTATATTACCTGATAATCTCCCTTCAAGAATATGACCCTGAATAGAAAACAAATTGTTGGTTGATTTGTTTTATGGAATATTTTACCGGGTTGACCCTTCTGAAATATTGACACTTACTGCGTAATCCTAAAGGATGACCCCGTTTTCTTTTCTGTCTAAGTGATGTGGATGTCTCAACATAAGAAAATTAGTTTAGTTTATATTCTCTCATAAAAATATTTATCAATTATTTATTTTAAATAATAGTATTTAAAAATATAATCGCAATGTTATAGAAACTATATAACTACTATATATTTACTGAACAAAAATCTCAAACCAAAACAAAATATGAACACTTACGGTGTGAAATATAAGAATTCAACATGGAATATATTGTGAAGATAAATGTGTGATTAATCATTGAATACACAAAAAATAGAGATATAAATGATTATTAAATGACAATTAAGAATTAGTAAAAGAAGACTATTATTAAATGGTTCAAAACATATGTACACATGAAACTATGATTCATATAAGAAAAGCTTAATTTGGTTCTGTTGTTTAGCTTATTAAAAGAAATCAAAATGCGAGAAAAAGTGAATAATATGAACATCAGGATAACTTGGACGATTTCTCAAGTGGTTGGACATTCGAGTAAGTTTTTTTTTCTTTTTTGTTAAAAGTCAATCTAAATTTTTTTGTGAAGACTAATAAAGAGATTAGGTACATCACTGAGCAGGGGCGGACCTAGGTAAGGAAGGGGCGTGGCACGTGCCACATACTAATTACTAAGAAACATTTGTGCTCGTATAAACAGATGAAAGTGTTTGGTCTTTTCCGCTAAAACGTGCCCATATGCCCCACCTCTTGTTCGAGCCAACCAAATAACCTTTTCTTTTTTTCAAAATTTTTAAAATACTTTTAATTATCTATTCATGAAAGATTTTTCTCTTATTTTTCTTTTCTACCTGACACTATTCTACAGTAAAAGTGAGACTCCTGAATGCTTATATTTTTCATACTGGAACAAGCAAAGATCAGTATTAACTTGTTTTTAGAAAAGATATATTTGAATTTTACATAAATAATCAATGTTTTTCTAACACCAATAGAAAATGGTAAGACTAATCAATGCTTTTTTTTGGGTAAGTGGCAAGCCTAACGAAGTGCATAATTAATTATTTCTGAATTTATTAATAGAGAAATGTAAACTCGCAAATGGTTAAACGTGTATATTTATTCTATTGTAATAAGTAATATTATAAATGAATAAGTTTTCAAATTTCAATATCCTAATTACACTATTCAGTTAAAATTTTTATTTTTATGTTAGATATGAGTAGAGATAAGATCTTTGGTAGTGCAGGTTGCACAATTGATATGGAAGCTAATGACTTCGAAGATGATGTGAACGGAAAGAAGAACATGTCTTAATAAGGAACTAACGTTTGTATGATATGTGAAGATGCTAAACTTCAAGATTAATATCGCTGCAGTGTAATGTAAATAGATTGTCCTGTTTTTTTTCATTCAATTATGGACAACCACATAAAAGACATATAAGTAATGAAAAAGCAGTAAATCATAATAGTATTCGATATATTAAAGCCAACTTGTAGAGCACGAAAACACAACACACATGCTTGTGAAGGAATACCTTCGTGTCCTTTATTATTGCTTTTCCACTCCCACTTCAAGATAGATCTAAACGATGCAGACAACTTGCCAAGCTTCCAGAACGTATGATAGATCACTGTTCCACTCTCTTCTCCTAGAGACTCAAATGTCCTCTCTTTGCACCAAAATCTTCCAAGTATACACTAATTTCTAGCTTGTACGCGTTCACACTCCAACACTCTAGTGCACGGCTACAAAGAACTTCTTGGGATCAAAGCAAGAAAGAACCCTTCTCACCAGCTGATTCAGCTGGATAGTTTTGAAGTCAAAACCCACAGCTTCAAAGATAGCGTAGCTAAACCCATCTTCAGTGGTCAAAGATGAAGAAAATGGAAATCTCGAGTTTGGCAAGATCTTTTCCGGGACAAAGACCACTTCCTAAACGAAAAGGAAGGAAGGTACCTGGTTTTGGCATGTATCCCTGTCGAATGAACTTGGCAAATGGCCATGTTTAGTTACTGTTTTGCAACACCAAATCACAAAGACAGCTTAACTGTTGAATGCGCCACAAATCTATTGAACGTACTTCCAGCCTTTTGGTATGATATTGCCTAAATACAAAAACATGAAAATGAATAAGCAAAAGAGTTTGGAGATGATTTATTGTGTTCCATTCAGGTTATGAGCATAGACTGACCGTTTTTGGTCATCACTTTTTGTTTCCCCGAAGGGGGGGGGGGGTGGCCATAGAGAGAATGTTACTTTTACTCTAAGTGTCTCTCATCAATAACCCCGTATAAAACCTCTTTATGTTCAGTAAGAGACTGTTTAACGAATCACACCAGTTTAAAAACGCTCTGGCTTCTATAATCTTCAAAAAAATTGTCCCAGGCTGCGTCGCCTTAAACTTGTTTTGCAATGAGGCGCCTGAAAAAGGTAATCCATTTTACGTTTCTTTTAAGAGTTAAATTCTGGTACGATGCTCAGTTTTTAACAATCGGATCTTGAGAATCAAACAAATCTCGAAGTTCCTTACTCAAAGAACATTCTATCTCAATGGGTCTGCTTCAGTTCTAAAGTCAGTAGTTGACAGCAGGAATCCAAAACTTTAACAGATTTTTAGGTCTTTACACAAATAAAAATACCTTAACGCAAAATCACTCTTACACTTCCACCGGGAATCCACTGTAAGTTGCAGAGATTATGCCCAGCCACCAAAGTCAGGCTAGAAACAATCACAACATCATTATCTTACATTTTTTTCTCTTTGTAACTATCTTCGATTAGTTAGCTAGAATCTATAACACTGATTGTGTAAGAAGAGGAGGCGATAGTTGCACATGTTACCTTTTGGCGTCAGACCATTACTGATTTGAGAGAGACTCATCTCTGGTATGTGGAAGCCTTATTTCAAACCGATGAAGCGATGATTCAATGGTAACTTGACAGATAAATCAATTACGGGAATGCGATGAGTCAGAAATCGACATAAAATTTTTGCTCCAAAAGTCATGACACAAAGATTGATTTAGAATCTGATGGCATTGTAAATAACATACCTGTTCGTAGATGACTAGGTAGACCCCTTTTGTAAGGATCCTTGCGTCCCAAAATTGGATGAAGCGGAAGTGTAATTCCGATTCGGCTAGCCCCGGTGAGACACCGCTAAAAGTTTGAGCCAATGGAGATTTTTTGGCGGTTTTTCTCCATTTCATTGCCATTGTCTGAGGTGGTTGTATGGCTTTTGCAAATATGTATGTGGAGTAAAGATTCGGGGAATAGGTTTATATAAGATGGAAAACAAACGGAGTCCGATCATAACATTTGTGACGATTAAAGAATTGAAGGTATTTAATTCTATGAAAAAAGAGTGGGTGCTTAACTACACAGAACGGCAACGATGACCGAATTTCCATTCTGGGAACAATGAAGATGAAGCGAGTAGTCGCGGAGCGCTTGCTTACAAGAAAAGGGCCAGATCCATTTAGTTAAACTTGAAACCCATATATATTGGCCCAGTTTAATTGTTTGTGATAAAATAATGACATGACAGAAAGGTGATATTTGATAGGATGATTTAATTTGGTGACGTGTACACTCTCTCCATCGAGTATATCCAACTTTTAGTATTGTAAGATATTATTTGTTTATTCAATGACAGATATATGTTTTGTATTATTATATGTTATACTAGGGGTGTTCCCACGCTACGCGCGGGATATCTATTTTTGTTGCTTGTATTTATTGTATACTTCTATAGATTTATGTTTTGAAGAAAGAGCAGGAGATCGCATTAGAGAAAATAAAGGAGAGTGCAGAAAACAGCTGGTCAGTTTAAGGAGAGACGAAGAGGCCAAAGACCAGAAACCGGATAATCAATGGACCTCTAATAAGCATATCAGTCTCACCAAGTTTCTGGAACAACACATGGGTTGCGGGCAGAAGCGCTATTGGACGTCCCTGATTCCTGAACACTGATCCGAACCATGAAAACACCTAAGATGTCTTCTCGTTTTTGTTGTGTCATGTATTGTAAGCTTTTTGTTTTGGGCTGCTTGTATTTTTGGCACCTCCAATGTTAATTAGACTTTTGGGTTGCTTAACTCAGCTTTTTATGGAATGTGTCGGTTTCTCTTTAATCATTTAGGGTCTCCATACCATAGTTCACCACTTTAATTGATAGGAATGTACAAAAGTAGAAAAATAAAAAAGAGAGAACTTGAAACATATTGATATGAAAGATGTGTTATTATACACTCAAAAGAACATAATGTTCTTGGCCAGAATTTTAAAATACAAACAAACAAAAAACAATATAAAAAGAGCAGCATAACATTTCTTTTCTGAAAAAAATATAGCTTCGAACTAAGAAGCAGTTTTTGTGAATAATGGAGGGGCATGATCCTCTGCGATCCACATCTGCACACGTTAAGACAAAACATCAAAGTTTAGTTTAGCTGCAGGGTAGCTAGAGACTGTTAAAAATTCAATTTAGTTGGTTTAGGGAAATCAGATAATAGGGTCATATGGACCGTGTGTACCTTTTGGAATGTACTGAGTGAAGCAAAGAGACCCTCTAGTGCATACATAGTATTTTATCTTAGGAGTAACAACTTTGATCTTCATCCAAGCAGTGCTCTTAGCTCTTTTTGTCAGCGATCCCAAGGAATAATGTGGTTCCACCAGTGAGCACCAAATGTTTACCGTACAAGTCCTTTCTGATGCCGATATCACACTTCATTAGGAGTTGTAAGTTGTTTCATGGATACCAGCATTCTCCATACCAATCATAGACGGCTGGTAAAGAACCTCGGTCCTTAGGACAAAGGAACCGCTCAGAGCCAATGGTGATCACTTGCCCATCAGGTAGCTCGTAGCTCCTCTACAGCTGAGCTAGTTTTGGATTTCTCGAGCTCCTGCTTGTAGTAGAGAGTAATGTAACAAAGCATCTCTTTTATGTTTCAGACAATTTCACGTTCTGATGTGGTGATGAAAGAATAACCATGCTCCATTAAGATCTCCATCAATGCATCGGTGTGGTCACGATGCACAACGGATAGCATGTGGAAGGGCATAACCTTCATAGATATGATGAGTATGGCTCATACCATCACCCATTGCAGATTACGGTGAAGTTTATTAAGAAAGCATTGAAATTTGAAACCCAATAAAAAAACAACTAACAACTTTATAATAGTAAGCTTCTGGATACTTACTTGTTTACTCGGATTGTTAGCATAACATCTTGGATAGCCTCATTTTCGTCATTGTAGGTATCTGTAAGCTCCATAAATTTGGTATGGTCGTTGAAGTTGAATGGAAACTGGTGACTCGGTGAGTTTTAAATGATTGTTACTTCTTAGCATGTAGATGGCTCCTTTCTTCAACAGGTATTTGAAAGAGTTGAGTCTATGAGCTCCAATAGATCTGTGGACAAAAGTCGACCAAATAAAAGAGCCGCCAATTTGTTAATTTCATTGTTTAAGGTGAACCAAAATTGATAAACTAATTAAAATAAAGGTGTGGTATTAAGGTAACCTTCTCATCAAGGAAAACATGTCGACACCATACGCTCTCCAGCTTTCTTGACATTACTGGCCTCCAAAAAAAAAAGAAGACGTTCCAAAACCGTCTGGTTGCAATAACCAGCCTTAAAATCGGAAAAATATACTTGAGTAATCAATATTAGTAGACGATCTGGTTCTAAGGTTTTTGGGAGAGGATGATTTGAATAAGTTTTGTGATTCACTTCATGGCATATATACAATAGCTTCCGTTGATGGGGGAGGTTAGAAATCTGAACCGTTAAAAGTAAGTGAGATGAATTGATTGTCGACCATGATAAAATTACTCTGTCGAATGAATTGAGGGGAGACAAAGAGAAAGAGTTTCGTTTCATAAGACATCTAGAACGAACTGGTTAGGATATTAAACAAAAAGCTCTAGGTTTTAGATGAAGCCCAACATAAAATTCTAAACCCAAACAAAATAAAACAACGATTATATGAGTGATGATGTGGCATGATTTGCCCTATCTCCTTGATGTGGCTTCATAAGGAGAGAGACAAGCCAACTTTATTAGTATAGATGTAAAAAAGTTTATGTGAATGAAAAAAAAAACAGAAAAGTAGTACTATTATTATGCTCATGAGTGTATCTGAAACCAATTACAGTTCTTTATATGGGTAAACTAATCGAAATTTTTTTAGTGTATATTAATGGTACGTGCTCCATTTTATTCCCTTACGAAACCTTCTTCACTTTTCTAACAAATATCAACTTGTGATTTTCTTTTAACAAAAAAAAAACAGATTTTGTGAGGATATTGACTCGCTCTAATACCACTTTGTAGGGGTATTTTACCAAGCAAGCAATCAACTAACAACCTCTAATACCCTTTGTTATGGAATTTGCTTTGCCCGTGGATCTACTCATATGATTCACACATATTCTTGTTCATGACTCAAGAACTGTTCACCCAGTTCACGGCCGCACCGCTACCTCTGGGGTGGATTCAGAGATCCACAATATCCACTATGAAGTATCGGAAAATACCTCCGATGTGGTTTACAAGATCATAACTCTCTATGGTTATACAACCCTTGAGAGTATAGAAAGATACAAGAGATAGTACATGGCTAAGAGTTAAGCCTAGAACAACATATCATCTCTAGCTTACTCTATCTCTCTAAGAGATGCCATGGAAGCACTCCTCTGGAAGCTTGAGGCTTCAGCCTCCCAGAAGCTTGGCTTAGAGATCCCTGTCGTGATCTCTCTTCTTTATTATGTCAACACTTAACCTAATAGGCTTCATCGATTAGGCCCATAAGTTATTCGTGTGTTACTTGTGCAAGCCGGCCCAAGTTGAACACGTCTGATGGGCTTGAACAAACCTCACAAAACTCCACCTGTTTGGTCCAAGTCCATAACCCTTCCTTTGTGCCGACACCTCCTGATGCTTGAGCAAGCCTGCTCATCTTCTGCATCTCCTTGTCTTCTCTTATCTCTTATCTCTTATCTCTTCTCACTTCTCTCAGCTCCATCTTGAGCCAAGCTTGAAGTCCTTTCTTGATCTTCTTTAAACCTGCATAAGCTTACACTTATACACCACAACTTCATAAGTAGATTAAACACTTAAATCCACTTAGCTCCATCAATGAAAAATAGACAACCACGCCTGATGAAGGGTATGTGACAATCCCATTGCCATTCTGAATTTCCATCACCTTCACCTATTGTCTTGAGTTGTAAAACCAGCTGCTACACTCCAAGTGTCAAGCTCAACTCCTCACTGACGTTGTGTTTCTTCATATCTTGTTTCCCTTCGTGAACTTATCAACAACACAACCTTGCTGTCAAAATCACGAACCTGTTCAAGTGCTTGAACAGAAAACCTGAACATCCTTCTGAAAGTTGATTTTCTCCTTGACCTTTCTTATTCCACTCATGCGCATTGAGCCTTGAATCAAAGTCCTTAACTTCTGTGCAACAACCTTCAAACCATATATGCTTCAGTCTTGAAACAACCTCTGATTCTCTACTTGTTTAACACACTTCAGCCTTGGACACCTTTTGTACCGCCATTATTTCTAACAGAACACGCCATCCAGCTATACACCTTGCTGAATAGACTTTCGATACAAACATGGTGAAACCATCAAGCTGTTGTAGAAATGTCGCACTGAACCCTTTAGAATCAACCGCAAACCTTGAAGTCACTCATGCTTCATATCTCTGAAACAGTTTTTGACTTACTCTTGATGTCCTTGAACAGACTGCACTTGAGCATCACTTTGTACCGCTGCATAGCTAGCAGAACACGCCGCCTAAAACCACATGATTAGGAAGACTATCGACACAAATATCTTTGCTCCACCATCTGATCAAATTGTTCTGCAACAACAGAACCTCCACTAACAGATTTAGACCCCACTGCTAGTTGAATGAACTAAGCCTCATACCATATAATCCTTGGTCTACCTTGGCTCCCCTCACGAGCTGCCTGTGATATCTTATCGAGAATCCTTGATATCCCGCCTTTACTCAGCTGTGAATCCATTCCCTCAATACCCTTCTTGTACTGAGATGTCTCCAAAACCGAAACATGTGCATCACCATCAACGACTTGAACACACATGTTAGTCATTGAACCCGCCATTAGCCTGATGAGAACTTGGCCATCATTGAGTACATGACCATTACCTAATGGACTTTCTTGAGAAAACTGCCTCAGTATTCTCTGTGATGCAACAATATGTCCAGAAATCCATATGTTTCTTTCTTTAAATGCAAATCGGTTTTCCTTGCATTTAAACCTCCATGAAGCTTCTTTCAGTTCATAACTTGAGCTTGAGATGAGCCTGCTTGTGGAGAACAAGTCTTACCCTTCCTGAGATGGACAAACTGTAAGACAATTCCCTGCAACCCCTACAATTGTGCAATTTCTGCAACTGTGCAATTCCTGCAACTGTGCAATTCCTGCAATGTCTTCAAACAGCTTCTTACTTTGCTTTATCTCACCCTCATTCATCTTCACTGCTCAATATTTCAGTATCTCTTGATACTTACTTCCCTTCATTTTAACTAAGTACTTCACCACGTTTTACCTTGCATCATACTCGGCTCTGATTTAATACCAATCAGACTTTGTGTTCCTCTGTATCAACTTCACTGCAGTGTACTTATGATACATATGCCGATTTACTTATATTACCTACAAGTTACTTTCTGTAAGACACGTCTTACAAACTCCTTATGATGCGCCTTGTACTTGTTAACTGACCTTGACACCTCTGGCCTTGACACACTGGACATATCCATGACACCCTCTTATCATCGAACCAAGTTCCCTTTCAGCTCTTACTCCCTTGAGCTGACCAAGTTGCTAACCGAAACTTTTACCCTTCAGCTGAACCATCAAGACATCTTCTAAAATAGAAAACTTGTGACTCTCTCCACCTGGAATCAGATTATATATATCCCTGATGCATCATTCCTCATATAATCTCAGTGGCTCCACCTGAATCAAATAACCTTTAGAAGTACCATATGTCTGGGAATAACCAAGTTTCTGCAACTGTTCGTGGTTCCTGTCGGCCTCTTAAACATATCTCACATCATCCACGCGTGTGATGCTCCTGAGATAATCCCTTACAACTTCTCCTTGTGTCAAACTCGAGCTCTTACGAGCTTCTCCAGCTGTAACTTTACCTGAACCATGACTTGTTCAAGCATGAAGTTCCGACCTGGTCAAGTCTGCAAATTTCTCTTTTTGCTTCTGAGCTTCGATTTTTGTCTGAGAGCTCCACCTTGCACTTATGGTTGTGACACCAGACCGGTGTCCCTTACTTCTCCTCTGAGTCTATTCATATGGAACTTCCGACTCAGACTTCCATGACGATTCCTCTAAGGTATAACTCACACACGCATCTTCTAGTTGTGGTAGCGACTCTCTGCTTCTTGAACAAGTGTTGATGACTGTTGTCTCATACCCTTTGCTCTCAGGATTACAATCAGCCGTAACAACCTGTTCAACCCAACTCTGCATGCGCGTTTTCCTCTGCCTTTGACAAGAATCTTCAAGTTAAGCCTAACCTTGAACCGCCTTTTCCTTTAGGTTTCTCCTGTCACTCACACGACCCCACTAAAGTTGTTATATGTTGTTACCACAAATAGCCATTTGCTCCAACATATGCTTGTGTAGGTTTTTACACACTTCTCCCTTGCTCTAGTCTCTTCTTCGTGGAGGTACAACCTATATTAGCCACACTAACTTGGTGACTCTTCTGGCTTTCTTTTAACCTGCCAGAAACCTTGCCTCTTATGCACCCAATGAGACTGATTTGAGTTGACCCGAAACTTAACCACACCTGTTTCTTCACTTTGTTGCCACACCGACAACCAACCTGTGCAGCTGCAAGATCTGTTGGTCATCTTTCAAAAAGATAACCTGCATTCCTTGTGATCTCTGAAAAAATCTTCAGTCCCTGTGAGATTGATGACCTTTGATTCCTTCCCCTTAAGCCTAGCTTTGACTTAATGTGAGTTTGTCTTCCCTTGAGATATCCTCCATCCCAAGCGACTCAAATCAATCTCCAACACTGATCACGAACACGCCCACTTGTGCAGCTGTTCTTGCTGCAGCTTGCGTGGGTCTTCCCTTTCTTGCAAATACCGCTGCATCTCTTTCAAGTCTCTCATAATGATTTCCCAAACTGAAACCATCATGTGCATTTAGATCCTCATGTGAACGTTTCTTCCTCTGTCTTTGATGTCGTCTTTGTCTACCACAAACGAACACCATCTGCTTCTTTCTCTGATGTTGCCTAACTTTCAACATCATCTCTGGTTCATCACACTTGATGTGATAGTGACTACAAATCTATTGATTCTTCTTCTCCAGAATTTCCAGCTGATGTCGATGCTAACTTGAAGCTCTTGCGGATCCTGAATCACCATTGCTTCAAACCATAAGCCTTTTGATTCCAACCTAACCAACCTCAACAGCATGTACCAACTTTATGAGAATTTCCTTTGTAATGACCTGAATGAACACCTTATCTTGAACATCACCCTAAGCCGCTGTTGTTGCCAACAGAACCCGCCGCTTAGCTCAACTAGCTAAGAAGACTTTCGACGCAAAGAATCTTTGCTCAACCTCTGCTAAAAAGAATCACTACATATGCAACCGTGATACCTTGTAGACCTGTTTGTTTCCCCTCATATGCCTGAGAAGCCAAAACGAACTACTACTGAATCCCATGCAGAAAACCCGAAACATATATGTTTCCATCCTGAATCAATCTCGATTTGCACCACCACATGTTCAGCCGAACTCCGCCTTGAACAAGTAACTCCTCGTTCTCGCAGATCCATCCCAGCAGAAAACTATGTGTTACGCCAAACACATATCCGATTAGAAAACCACACTGCATTCCCTCTGAAAATAGCAACCTTGTAGTATCTTGTTCTCTGAACATCTACCCAATTGTAGACTCCCATAATCACACCTAGACGAACCCTGAATTAGTCGATTTACTTCATCCACTCTGCACCACCCTTCATGCTGACTAAAGAATACCACCTGATACTCGAACAGCCATGAAACACTCATATCATTCAAGGTTCTAAGGCGTCCCCTAGTTCCAAGAATTTATGAGATACCTAGCTGAAATACCCACATATATTAGAACACCATCTGCAACTGATATACCATGTAGAGATAACCCAAGAACACCGTGAAATCCCTCACTGAATCTTCAGAGAACCTCATACCAAACCAGTGCGAAAAACCCTTGTGTTCCACTATGCTTTCAGCTCCAATAACTTGCAGACCATGAAGAAATCCGAAACTCCAATGCATATAGTCACACACGCCTTGTGACTGCAGATCGAAGACAGCTTCGAAACCTCTCTTTCTTGTGCTAGCAGCCTGCCACCATCTTATCTTGTGAGTGACCTGAAGTCCTTCTCACATAGTAGCACGTTTTTGCACCCTTGGAGAACTCTAGAGAAACCCTGATTTCATAAACTCGAAATCATCTCAACAGATTCAACTGACTCATGAATCCTTCCTCCGTAAACTTGTGCAACTGCAGCCAAGAACTTGCACAGTTTTCCGACTTCTCTTGTAAACCGAAAATCTCTTTCACCTAATCTTGATCTCGGCTTATCCTCTGATATTTATCCTGATTAGGGTAAACCCACGTGACCACCAGCTTCCAATAAACCCTGTAATTCTTCTATCTCGCTATGAAGCTTCTTCTCCTTGAGACGTGGACTCCATGAATCGATGAGTCTAGGCTCTGGTACCACTTTGTGATGGTATTGACTCGCTCTTATACCACTTTGTAGGGGTATTTTACCAAGCAAGCAATCAATTAACAACCTCTAATACCCTTTGTTACGAAATTTGCTTTGCCCCTGGACCTACTCATATGATTCACACATATTCTTGTTCATGACTCAAGAATTGTTCACCCAGTTCACGGCCGCACCGCTACCTCTGGGGTGGATTAAGAGATCCACAACATCCACTATGAAGTATCGGAAAACACCTCCGATTTGGTTTACAAGATCATAACTCTCTCTAGTTATACAACCCTTGAGAGTATACAAAGATACAAGAGATAGTACATGGCTAAGAGTTAAGCCTAGAACAACATATCATCTCTAGCTTACTCTATCTCTCTAAGAGATGCCATGGAAGCACTCCTCTGGAAGCTTGAGGCTTAAGCCTCCCAGAAACTTGGCTTAGAGATCCATGTCGTGATCTCTCCTTCTTTATTATGTCAACACTTAACCTAATGGGCTTCATCGATTAGGCCCATAAGTTGTTCGTGTGTTACTTGTGCAAGTCGGCCCAAGTTGAACACGTCTGATGGGCTTGACCAAACCTGACAGATTTACATACTGTATAAAAATGTATTTTTTTCTTACAGAACAGAGATGTGATAACTAATAAGTCTGATAAATGAATCTGAAAAAAGAAAAAAAAACAGCGAAGGTTACGTACAAACCAAAATGTTACATAAAGCTGTCACACGGCGGCTCTGAGGGCTCCTCTGGCTGCTTCTCGTCTCAGCTCATCTTGTTTCCCACTGCCTCGGAAGTACATATACACTTGCTGCTCAGAACAAAAAAGAACACAAAACCATCCAAATAATCTAATGTTAAAAAACCGATTTGAAATTATAAACACTATGTTACAAAATATAGTTGACTGGGAGTTGAAGAAAGAGACCTGAATAACCCAGATGCTGACCACTGATTCCAGGCAGAAAAACCCAAACCCAATGATGTAGAATATCTGTAAACAAAGAACATATTAAGATCAATGAATGGGTTTTAACTTTTGATTTTTTTTTCTTTTTTTAAATCCAGGAAGATTATCAAAGGCCGAGAGAGCTTTACCCCAACCAACGTATTACCGCTTAAGACATCTATTGCAGGTAAGATCCCCCTGTTACATGACAAATCGATTGTAAGAATATTTTTTAAAAAAACAAGGTGCTTTGGAGTATTTTGGAGTTTTAGAGTTTGCAATATAGAATGGGAACAGAAAAAAACTTGTTTTTGCGTTGAAGTTGATCAATTCAAAATGGTTTCTCTATTGGTTTATGGTTGGTTTGCGCCCATGATTAGGCAGCATACCAATCTGGTTTAGTTAACCAATGGTTATTGATTAAACTCCATAAATGAACCTATGCAACTCTTCATTTAAAAGAAGTGTCTCTTTGTTGGTGTCCTTTCATTAAACATATGTGTCTTTTCTAGTTGAACATATGTGACTCTTCACAATGTACCCTTTGGTTATCTATAAATAAGATACATTGTAGAGAGAAGAGAACAATTAATCCAAGTGATAAGAAAATAAATCTAGAGAGAGAGTAAAACGTTTTAGAGAGAGAAAGCTTCAAAGAATCAACTAGAAGAGCACTTGAACTGTGACAAGTGGTTGATTTCCATCTGTGATTTTATCCCCGACTCTTGCCCGATTGTATCAAGTAGTGTTCATCGCTAAACCGGGCTAAGGTATGTTTTTCGGTTTAACACACTTCCGCACTAGAATTTCTAACATTGGTATTAGAGCATTTGGATTCGGTTCTGGCATATTAACATTTTTAGTAATCAAAGATGAAAATTAATATGGGTTACTTGAGTTTATTCATGATGAATTAAGAAAAATGGTTAATGATTAAAATAATTAAAAATAATGAATTCATGAATACATAATGAAATCATTTAAAATTTTACATATGTGTTCTTCATAATGTCATGAATTCTTCTGGAAATTATTACATTTAGAACCGGAATATATTGCATGAAATTTAAAGAAATAGTTAGTAAACCGAAAATATTGTTTTGATCATATCTCTCTAAGTAAAGATTGGAATCGCACGATTTCTATATCAGTGCGTAGATATTGAAATTATCTTTCTATTGATATATTATGCGTAAAATATGATCACGTATTCTGAGAGATATAGGGGTTGAAATTTTCGGCTGTGTTGCAGAAAAACAAAAATGAAATGAAGAAGATGAACAGCAACGTGACACGTGTCGCGTTCAGATTTGTCAGAAAATTGTATTTTTGTTTTGGTCATATCTCTCTGATTATAGATCGGAATTGCGTAAATTTTATGTCCATGAGTAGCTGTTAAAATTATCTTTCATTTGATATATTGTACGCATAATTTGAACACGTATTTAGAGAGATATTAATAAATTAAGTTTTAGTCATATAATAAGTTATATATTGCTAAAGTGAGAAAATAATTAAATTAGATTCATTTTTTGTTAAGTTGATGAAGAATCTAGATTTATTTTAATCAAAAATGTGATGTGATAAATTAAATTAGTTAAGTATTAATTTAATTAAGTGATCTTTGTAAATAGACATGTTTTATTTGTTAATTCATGTTAATTTAATACATTGATTAAGTGGAAGTTCTATTGTGTTTAGAACTTAATATAGTGGGAGTTCTATTGTGTTTAGAACTTAATATAGTGGGAGTTCTATTGTGTTTAGAACTTAAAATTTTGCATGAAATAAATTAATTTATAGTCATAAGATTTTAATATGGGTGATGATTGGGAACATAGTGAACTCTCAATCTTGTATTTAAATCAAATTATTATGATTTAATTTATGTTCATTGCAAAATTAATTATGTGGTTGAAGTATGCAAAGAAATAAATGTCTCTAGATTCTTAAGCAAGTATGTTGCTTGATTTTAAGAATATCATTGATGAGTTCAACTGAGAAAATGAACTGCACAATGATAATTGTGATATTTGATATCGAAAAGTCTTGTATAACTTCTAGAAAAAAGAGGTGAAAGAGACTCTTTTAGAACGTGTGCAAGTTACTAAAATCAACATGAGAAAGATAAATGAAACATTTGTTTTTGAGAAGAAACAATAGCATTGTTGCATCATTTTGTTGAGTTGGATGTATCATGATCTCATGTGTGAGTTTAAAGAGTATGAAACTGTAATAAAACACATTGGAGACCTTAAAAGAGAAATTTAGCGCCATGTTGGTGCCTAAGTTTAGGATAATCAAAATTTGTTTTACTAATTATAAGTCATGTTAAACATGATTAGACGAAAAAAAAACAAAATGTTGGTCAGATTATCCAACAATTATCTTTTGTTACCTATAAAAAAATAGAACTATATGATCGTTTAGATGATGCTCAATATCAATGTTGTAACATTTGAGGATATATAATGTCATCTTGAGTTAGAGGATGAACGCCTAGAGGCTGCTATGCCCATTAACAAACTCATTTTTTTTTTCAAACTTGGGTTTGAAACACAAGAGAGGTAACATAAGATATAAGGCTTCCGATAAGACTGATCCCAAGAAGTAAAGGAAATATGCCAAACATGTAAGGCTATGAAGGCAAAGGATAAGACCAAAATGAAAAGGCTAGAACATTAGCTCACTTGGTCAGTTTGCTCATGGATGCACTGAGACAAAGAGAAAAAACATCTTTAGCATTTACTTTCACATATGCTTATGTTTCTAGTTGTGAAATGCTCACAAAACCTCATCATTTATGGATTGTAGACTCAAGAGAAACAACCATATGTTTAGAAACTACAGAGAAGCATTTGTGGAGTGCCAAAGGGTACTTAAAAAAATAAATAAATACAAAATGTTTGTATGTGTCAAATGATTTTAAGGTTGTGATATTGGGTATCAACACTTGCCAGCTACGTATGAGTGGCATGAGTTCCCTCATACAATATAATGGCTTGTATGTTTATTTATTTATTTTTGCTTTACTTAACTTAGGATCTGGTTGAGTTTGTGTGATATATATATATATATATATATATAAATGTTCAAACAATTTTCTTAAGCTAGTGTTCTTTATTTCTAGTTTTGCTTGTGATGGCTTCAGTATATATGATTGTACCACCATCATTACTGGTAGTAATGTTGAGAGTTGTTTTCCATATGTCAAGTTTTTGAATAGGTCACATTGGTGTTGATCAATAATAAATTGGTTAGAGAGGGCCTTCTTGGTTTACTCACCCGAATTGATCTAGACACATGTGAGTCATGTTTAGATGGAAAGACAATAAGGAAGCCATTTGAAAAAGCAATGAAAGCAGAACTACCATTGCAATGATTTCATTCAGACATCTACGGTGCGATGAATGTGAGGGGAAGCATAATGCCCCAATATTTCATCACTTTTTGTAGAATAATTCACTCGATTCAGGTGTATGCACCTAGTTTCTCATAAATTAGAAGAGTAAGTATGCTCTAAGCGATATATAACTTTGATTGAAAGCAGTTGGAGAGGACGATCAAGTGTTTGAGAACTGATCGAGGAGGGGGTATTTATCTTAACAGTTTGAGAAAATGTGTGATGAAAGTGATATTGTTAAAAAAAAGAATGTCTCCTCACTTATTAAGTTGGTTAAGTGTATGATGGCACAAGTAAACTTTCCAATTTTGTATTGGGATGGTGCACTACTAACTGCTCATATGCACTTAACCATGTGCCTTCTTAATCTATTACTTCCAGTACTTAAGAATTAAGGACGAAAAGAAAGCATGATATAATGCATTTTAGACCTTTGGGGTCCGTAGCAATTGTTCATGATACTTCACATCCTCATGGGAAATTAAGTTCTACAGGAAAGAAGTGTATCTTCATTAGATATTTTGAGCATTTAAAGGTTATGTGCTCATCGAACAATTAGATGGAAGTATAATAGAAATCGGATTACGAGATGTGTTTTTATTGAAATTTTATTTTTCTAAAATGGAAGAGATTGAAGGCAAAAGATCCATCTTGAAAAGAAGGTTGAGCCAACTAGTGTTTCTTTTACTAACCAATATGTGGAAGTTGATGAAAGTTCTTTCAAACTATCACAACTTAGTGGGAGAGAAACATTGGTTAATAGTCTTTCTCTTACCCAACTCAACTGAATGGAGTAGTGCAATTGGACAAGAACTAGAACCTATGAAGGTAAATCAAGTCTGGGACTTGGTTGATCATCCGCTGTGATTGGAAATAAATGAACTTTTTTTAAGATCAAAAGCACGGCGGATATATCTATAGATAAGCATAAGGCTCACTTGGTAGAAATGGGTAAACATAACAAGAGGGTATAAGCTATGAGGTAACTTTGTCACATGTAGTAAGGTTTACCTCTATTTTCCTTATTATATCCTTGTTATCAGATTAGATTTAAAATTACATAAAATAGACGTTAAGAACTTTCTTAACGGGGAAAAGAATAGAAGAAAAAATTTACATGGAAAAAGATGTTGGTTTTGTTGAAAAGCCCAGTAGCGCAAAGTTTGCAATCTTTGTTATTCCATATAAAATTTAAGAAATCTTCTAGGCAGTGGTAAATTCGTTTTCATAACTTATGACATCTTATAAATTTATTATGATTAGTAAAAACCACCGCGTCTATGTCAAGAGCATTAGACAATCATATGTAATTTTATCTATATATGTCGACGACATCTTGTTAGCTGGAAATGACATAAAGTTTCTGATTACCATTAAAAAGTGGTTATCATCTCATTTAGAGATTAACTACATGAGATATATTAATTATGTTCTTGGTGTTAAGATACACTGAGACTGGTCAAAGAAATTACTAACTCTGTCTGAGAGTCATACATTTGTATAATCTTTGAAATGTATAAGATATTTCATAGTAATCTCATTGAAACTATAGTCACAAAATGTGAAGCCCTGAGCCTTAAAATGTACCTTCATACTGAAGATGAGAAAAGTGAGATGGAAGAGTCTCATATTCTAGTGATATATGCAGTTTAATGTATGTCATGCTGTGCGTTTAGCCTAATATTTTATGCGGTTGACTTGGTAAGGTGTTATAAGTCACATCCCATAAATAAATATTGGATGGTATTGAAAAAGATCCTCATATACCTAAGTGGGACAATAGACTATTCCTTGTACTATCAAGGAAGTGATTTACGATTAACGTGATATACAGATCATGATCAGGATAGCGATCTGGATAAGGGTAAATCAACTTAAAAATATGTCTTTTTGTTGAGTAATGGTGTGATTACAAAAGATAGCAAGAAGTGACATTGTACAACTTCATTAAGATGAAAGCTCAGTCTATTGCATATTCAGCATCAATTTATGAAATTGTACGGCTAATGAGGTTCTTACATATCGTACAAGTCACGAAAGGGATTTGTGTCCTATGACTAATTGTGATAGTCAAACTTGTATTTCTTATGTAAAGAATCCTATGTATTATGAGAGGATATAGCACACTGAAATCGAAGTTTAGTTAATGAGAGACATTATCATAAAGAAATATGTGGTGCTCTAGTACATACTTACGCATAGAATGGTAGTTGTTCGTTTAAATTAAATCCATTCTTAATGATGTATTCTTGCTCATATATATAAGTGACAGATATGCGTAGAATTAGAGGTATGTACTAGCATAGAGTTTTAGCACTTTCTTTGCTTACTTACACATAAATGTTAAGAGGTGTCACCAAGTAGGAGATTGGTTCACTCACATGAACAATCGCCTCAGATTTCTTAGTGAAATGCTGAGATGAGACTTGATTAGTTGGGCGCTAATGGGAGCTTGCCTTGTAAGACTTTTTCGTTGTCACCTTAACAAGAGGTTATGATGAGATATGTTTTTTTGGTATCGATCATGATTGTCCCAGAATCATGAATACTTGGAAGAGCTGGATAAGTACAGAATCAGGCGCTAGAGGGTGAGCTGATAGTAGCTTGATCCACATAGTGGTATTGGATTATATAATTGACACATGCTCTTAAGAGAAGATTTAACCACTATGACATGTGTGTCATACCACATGTGCTAGTTACGACAATATAGGAAGCAAGCGATTATTTTATTGTAATCCCTATCCCTCGCATGTAAGTTCTTATCAACCAATTTATGGTTACAAAGGTTACCCTTGAACCTTCAGCTATGTTCTTGAAGGAAATAATTAATGTTTGCTACTTTAGTATGTTTTTCGACGGTGATGGAATAATTAGCCTTATGGAACATGCTAGGAAAGCAGTTAATTCGGAACAGATGAACATGAGATTGCAAGGGAAAACTATTAGTTTTTATATTGACATATGTGTTTGCTGGCCAGCCACTATATCACTCAGTTGGAGTTTGGATATAGTGAACACATGATGTAGGAGAAGTCTAACATATGCTTTAGGGATCAGGTATGTTAGACCGATATAAAAGACAAATGAGTTTGGGGAACAGCGAGATATGCTGAAAAAGCAATGTGTTTTTTTAGGGTTGTAGCTTTTATGTATCCCTAACAGGTGCATAATTTAGCTCCCAAGTGTAGGTGTACTCGCAAGGGTCGCACGGTTCATTTGTCGTATGATTTCTGAGTTAGAATTCTCGTGCTTGATCTCTAAGACTTCTCTAGTAGTTGATATGCTCCCCATCATGTGCGAGTGGGAGATATTGGTTTATGGTTGGTTTGCGCCCATGATTAGGCAGCATACCAATCTGGTTTAGTAACCAATGGTTATTGATTAAACTCCATAAATGAACCTATGCAACTCTTCATTTAAAAGAAGTGTCTCTTTGTTGGTATCCTTTCATTAAACATATGTGTCTCTTCTAGTTGAACATATGTGACTCTTCACAATGTACCCTTTGGTTATCTATAAATAAGATACATTGTAGAGAGAAGAGAACAATTAATCCAAGTGATAAGAAGATAAATCTAGAGAGAGAGTAAAACGTTTTAGAGAGAGAAAGCTTCAAAGAATCAACTAGAAGAGCACTTGAACTGTGACAAGTGGTTGATTTCCATCTGTGATTTCATCCCTGACTCTTGCCCGATTGTATCAAGTAGTGTTCATCGCTAAACCGGGCTAAGGTATGTTTTTCGATTTAACACACTTCCGCACTAGAATTTCTAACATTCTCAACACTCAAACCATCAAAAGCACTGACATGATAAACTTCAAATGTTGAAGGAAATAAATAACTTACGCAAGAGATTTGCCTTTGAAAACAACAGGTGGAGCAACGGCAGCAAATACATAAAAAGCAATGTGGAGCTGCAGTAAAGACACAAAGTTTCAGATTTAATTTTTACCCAGAAAAAAAATGTTAATAACACCATATAAGCTATTCTTGGCTCACCATATAGAACATGAAAAACCATCCAAAGCTCAATGCACTATCAGTTCTGGAAACATTTAACAACCAAAAAATGTGAAAAAGGCAGTAACATTATATTAAAAATCAGAACTTAGAACGTAGAAAACTCCAAAACCTGAAGGCACGGTAGAGGGGACGATACCATAGCACATAACCTCCTGGGACATCCGCTATGAAGTAAATAAGGGCAAGAAGCCATATCGTCACTCCTGAATAAAAAACAAAACCAAGCTTTGAATATGCAGTCAAAGGGAAGGGTCCTTAATAAAACAAACCTTCTCCTTTGATCCAAGCTGTAGTAATGGCAATGATATTCCAGAATAAACAAAGGACCAACCCTGCAGAACCATAAATGTAGTCAATAGAAAGAATAAGTGCAAAGGAGAATGAAAATGAAGAAGAAACATACCCAAATAGGTAGCAAAGGTGACATACTTGAAGCCTTTGAAGATGAACAGGAATTTCATTTGCAATGTCATGGTGGATAAGTGGGAAGAAAGGCGGCCAGTTTTTCACTTCAATAGTAATACCAGCTGCTTAAGAGATAAAAAAAAGAAAGAATCAATCAATTGAAACACATGTAAGAGAAAATAGTTAAGAGTGCAACAAGCAAAGTAACCTCGTGCAGCAGCATCTTCTTTCCGCTTCACCTCCTGCATAAAAAAGTTGATGTTTTAGCAGTCAAATAGTCCCATGACATGATCATCAAGTTGACCTGCTCCCGTCGTCTTAGGTCAGCGTCTTTGGCTTGAAGTTCCTTTTCTTTATTCTTCAAATTCTAAAAAATAATTGAACAAAGTTTGTATTTATAGCTACTCCCAACAAGAAAACAGTTGCGGCATGATCTCTAACCTGTGGAGCGGATCTGTCATTGTCAAGAGGAATGTCAACGGTTGTCAAAACCCACAGGCTCTGGAGGCAAAGGTGAGAGAGTCTTGAGTTCGATTAAAGAAGCAATACGTGACGGAGCTGTCGGAGAGTTTCGTTCGAGCTCAAACCGCGATATCCATTTCGACAGAGCTCTACTGCAATTCACGCCAAAGTCATGTTGTCTCCTCCTTGTCGTGGTTGTCATGCTCGTAACCAGAGTTGTGCTTGCCAAAATTGTCATTGTCATTTCACCGCTCGAAGAAAAAGCTTGATCAGAGCAACAATGGTCAAATTTTGATTATTTGCACATATGATCCTCCAACTCATGTTTATTTACCAATTTGTCTCAAAATTTTAGTTGCACTTTGGTCCTTGTTTTTTTTATTTCTTTCATTTTTATCTCCAAATTTTCAAAATAAACAATTGACTCTTTAATTTAGTCCAAAATTAACCAATTACGTACTACAACCCTTTATTAATGAAAATGATCACACATATGCACATAGTTAACTGCATTATGAATTAAATAAACTAAAATCAAAAGCCAATAATCATTAGATATGAATAACACATAAAATCATGTGTCCACCTATTGTCATGTACACCATCTTCAAGTTTACTTGACCAATTTTGTTATGTATTTTTGGTATTGTTAGTAAACAACCGGAAATCCACCTATATGTGTACAACCTCTTCACATGTGTTGGTTCATTTTCGATGTACACGTGTACACTTCATTATTTGTACATTGTTCAAATTATGATATTTGATAATCTTATGATTTTGAGTATAATTGTTGTTTAGATGCATTTAGCATTATGTTATCCACACATACAATGATTCTTGAATATTTATATATTCATGTCATGTTGTACATACATATTTCATTATCCATATGTACAATAATAAACATGTACACTAATAAAACTTGTGTAATGATCACCTGTAGATTTGATAAATTTGTTACATTTGCAAGCTTCATTATTTGTACAGTAAAATAGGTTTCTACACCAAGTAGGTTTTAACATAAATTTAGTGGTTTGAATATTATAACAGCCAATATTTTCTAATAGCAACTCAAATCGTTTAGCATAAACACGAGGGATTCATTTAGGATTAATGTGAAACGTAAGTGATTCAAGACTCTATGATATTTTATGATGTTATATCGTCAATGTATACACATATGTTTTATTGTCCACATGTACAATATTTCATAAAAGCTCCTAGGTACACCGGCTCATTTGTAAACCGAATAGGTTTTATCATTCATTTGCAAGTTTGAATATTTGAACGACCAATATCGTCTAATATCAACTACCATCGTCGAGCATAAACACAAGTAAATAATGTGAAAATTAAGTGATTAAAGACTTTATAATATCTTAAGATTTTAATGATTTTGAGTATCTTGTTTTATTTCATTTATATTATTTTAGGCTGCATTTTGTGTATATATTCTAATTGTGTATTCATTTATATATGATAGAGATTAAAATACTAATTCAAAAGTTTATTGACGAAATTGAAAAGAAATTTACACGTTTAAATAATATTGGGGTTAAAATCGAATGGTATAGAAGTTAAGGGACCGAAGATGCAAAAACACTAAAATTAACCATTGTTGCTCTGAAGCTTTTCATGACAGTTGAAAAGCAAGCCAGGGAGAAACGAAGATGATGAATTACGATTAGGAAGCAAGAACTAAGACACGACGCAGAGGATTGAGTCGATGTGAGAACGCGACGGACCAGATTCAACACCGTGTGACACCATGAGATTGACAAACACAGTGATTTGGAGATTGAGCTAGCTAAGATTCATCAGCGATTTCAGAGCAACAACAAAACATGGTAACCCAAGAAGATAAAGACACCATGGCTGAGCTTGAAACGATCCCCGCCATCAAGTCGCCGTCGTATAATCACCGTTACACCACCATCAGAAATGAAGCTCGACATATCTTACAAGATAAACAAAAAAATAGAGATAATGATTAAATATAAAATTTATTGAACAAAAATTTTGAAGAAGCATATTAGTTGTATAAAAGAAATATTGAATCTCAGAAGAAGATAACGAAGAAGAAAGAGAAAAATAAGAAAGAGATGATAGTGAGTCCTACTACTTACAATATAGTTCTGTTTTAACTTTAAACGCTAAATAAAATGTAATAAGTTAGTAAAAAGTGTATGTGTAGAAGAAACTGCCTTATTCTGTTATTAAAAACTTAAAACTGCCTCATGGTGTAATTCTTTTTTTACTATTTATACATTGTAAATCCTCTATATGGACCTCGTTATTGTCTTTAGCCTAGTTTCATCTTGGACTTTGGTGCTCTTTGGGATGAAAATTAAAGAAAGTTGGCGTACAAAATTTTTTTTGAAAGGGTCCTTTTGTCAGTTATATTGTCTGCTTCTTGAACCTTTGAAAAGTACCCACATCACTCCTACGTCACAATTTCAAAACTTTTAACAATAACAAAATGGACACGCTCAAGTCAAATTTGATTCGCAATTCATGATTATAAAAATATCCATTCATTTTGTTATTATATCCTTTAGCAGCTACTTGAAACCTTATAGTTACAAATGAGAAAACAAAAAGAGTTCTACTTAAGACCGGTTATTCATCGTTCTAATCTAGGTAGTTTATGTATTTCACCTAAATCACAAAAATAGAAGTTTTCATTTTCTCAGTTATTATCTTTCATCAACCCTAAATCTACACTAAATCTTACACAATATCTTCTCTTGAGCGTTTTTCTCTCCGACGATTTCGATCTTTGTTTCTTTTTCGTTAACCATCTCACCATTTCTTCTCTTTATCCACACAATCGGGTGTATGGATATATCGTCATAATAAGTAGTGGAGTTTTGTGGTTGACAAGGAAAGGTGTAGTCGAATAATAACATTATGGACTGATACTCTGTTGGACAATTGAAAATCACGGTGTGTGAGGATTATGGAATGGGCCGTCATGTCGTTGATGTTGAGTTCAGTTATGAGATGGTGAATCAAAGAACACTTCGATTTCATTGATTTGTGTGTGAGAATAAAAAAAGAAGATGACGATAACGAGAATAAAGACAAAAAAGTGGATAAACATAGACAGTGATAAGGATTATCCAAAACCCCTAAATTGCCATTGATAGAGGTGCTCGGCAGAGAAGACAAGTAAACTGAAAAAAAAATTAAGGTAAAACTTTACCTCGATATTTATTTTTTCCCTTCTGTTTTTACTCTTTTTTAAATCAATTATGAAATTATTTATTTTTAATTTATATTAATTGATTAATTAAAGGGTAATATGGTATTAACATGAATCTAAATTCCATTTTCCTAAATAACTTTTAAAAATCTTATTTACACAAATTCAAATTCAGATTTTCCAATTTTTTTTAATTTTCCACCCAAACGATGAAACATCAGTTTTGAAATCCGACCCGAACAGTGAACCGAATGACTTACCGGGTCATCAGGTTACTGGGTCGACTGCGGGCGAACCGCGAACCAATGAATTAATTAATTTTATTAAATAATAATATATTAGCTATTAAAAATATATTACATATTTTATGTTTAAGAATAATTAGAAAACACTTAACCTTTCTTATTTTTTATTTAACAAATATCAAAAATATTTCAGATTATTTAACAAATTTTGTAACAAGTCACATCTAATGAAAAGTATCAATACTTGAATTCTAAAGTATTTATGTGTGAAATGTGAATAGTAAAACTAAACTTTAAATCAAGAAAAAACAAAGTCAAATATTGAACTGTAATAATACTATAATAAGTCGTCGATAAAAAAAATAATATCAATCAAATCACACCAACTAATTTTGGTTCTCTCTATCATTATTCATTTCATTTTTCAAATGGCATAAATCTTTATTATAATCTTAAAAAAAAAACACAAATAAATCAAAATTAAATAGTGTATATGAGATTCACAAAACAAATAATCAAAAAAAAAGAAGGAGATACATAGTTGACATCGAGGTATCAGAAAAAAATATTAATAAAATCTGAAAATCTAACTTTTTAATTTTAATAAAAACAAAATTTAATAACATAATTGAAAAAAACTAAAAAAAAAAATAATTGTTTTTTACTGGTTTAACCGGTTGCCAGGTTTCGAGTTTTAGTGGGTTTTGCGGAGTTTACTGGTTTTTTAAATAATTGATTTTTCATAAAACCCAAACCGAATTATATTCAGGTCACCGGATTTACCAGTTTAACCGCGGATCTGGGTCAAGTTTCAAAATACTGAATTGATACATCAGTTTTGAAATCCGACTCGGTTATATTCGGGTCACGTTTGTAAATCTGAAAAAAAACAGGAAGCTACACGCATGACCATTATTCGTTTATGATGGAACTTTTAATGTGATATCAATGAATATATTCCAAAAATACTATATATTTTAAGCAAATAAAATTACGTTAATTTCTCTGATATTAGCTCAACTTCATCTCAATAAACAAACAAAAAGGGTTTATATAGGAAAATACTTGGAACTTTTATACTAATTATTTTTACGGAAAACCCAATTTAGCATGTGAACCATTTTCAAGAAAAAAACAACAACATGCTCAATTAATTAAGAATTAAGCAAAGATGAAGAGAGACTGAGACACATCTACGGAAGATAATGAAAACTACACTAATCAAAGAGAGTGGTGACTAACTAGTAACTTATATTTAACAAAGCCAAAACTGTAATGTGTTTATTTTATAGTCTCTTCAGCTCGCCTCTGCAATAAACTTGAAATCATACTACTCCGCTTAAATCTCCGGTTATTGCTGACACGGTTCCTTGTCGATGCAGACCGGTCGATCCAGTTCTTGTCTTCCTCAACCGCTCGGTTCCATCTTTCTTTAAAAGTTTGAAGCTCCCAAGTTGATTGTCTTCGTATCTGCTCACAATCAAAATACACACAAAATCATGCTTCCACTCGAGAGACAGAAAAAAAAAAACCATTTCAAAGTGATAATAACTTACCTCTGTTCTTGAATCAAAAGTCGCAGAACCGCGTCTCTGTATATAAAGAGAAGTATGAAATTTATGTAGTTTACAGTCAACAAAATGCAGAGTTTGGATGGTAAAAAAGCTTACCCTATTGACTCCACTGCGAGCTGAGTTCTGTAGAGATTAAGAAAAGATCATTTTGTTTATCAGGTTTTGGTAATGTCCAAGGAATGAGATACTGTGGGAAGTAGAGGAGGATATGATACTTTACCTTCTTGTCGGGATAACCACTTCCTCCTAGAGTTTGAATGCCTTGATGGAAGATATATTCACTGTCCACTATGCCAACTTTCTTGCTACGGTCACCCTATAACAAAAACAGACTCATATTGAGAATGCCATTGGTGAATGATGTCTCATGCTTCTTTAGAAAAAGATAAACTGGATTTTTTACCTGAGCACAGTACCCAAGTTTCATATCCATTCCCCACCCATGAACCAGATCATTCTGTAAACCAACAATAAGTTTCATATCAAGGTTGACAAAGATTTAGCTTAAGCAGAAGTTACAGAATTAATCTTGTGAAACTTACTTGTATTAGATTCCAGGTGCAAAACCAGGCAGATCTCGAAAACACTGGAGCCATTCCTTCAACAAATCTGAAGAACACATAGAAAAATAGACAGACAATGAGAGAAGGTGAGAGAGCAGCGTCTATAGAGAAGTCTGAACTCGTTATGCTATTGCAATTTTACCCGGTGCATGGAGGCCCTTCACTTGCATTTGAGCACTTCATATTGCCTCTACTATCATAAACTCTTCTGTGGTGTTTGGTAAACATTTGGTGTTTAAGTAATAAAAGACACAAAATATCAAGACAAGGCCTTAACAAGGGGGTTCATAGGAACTCACCTATGAAACCTTTTAGTTCTAGACCGGACTGTGATTCTATGGTGAACTTCGGTTGAGTTTGGGTGCAAGGCCGGTTGAGAGATCTCAAGTCCTGCTGTTTTAACAATCTTCAAGTATCTGCAGAGATACTGATTTAGGAACCAATAGTTTACTTTATGGGTTGTAAATTTACAAATGAAGAGGGTAGTAGATGGATTTTACTTACTTTTGCGGGTTGAAGTTGTCAACTCCAAGATCTTCGTCCCAAAGGAAAACATAATCGTATATGGAGACGATATCAGGATGGAGAAACCGTTTCGCAAACCACCTGAGTACAAACAAACCATTGTTACACTATAAGAAATCAAATAGACACACATAAGACATAAAACACATCAATATGAGTACCATTTAGTCTGGTTATGTGCAACAATGTGTATGGCTTTTGAGCTCCACTCCAGATCCCACCATTGATCCATGTTGCCGTCATAATGAAACAGAATAACAGTGAAGTTCGCAGGAAGAAACTGAATACAAGAAACAAACCTAACATTATAAAAAAGAATCTATTCGAGCATCAACAAATTCACTGACACATACAAAAAAGCATGATTACCTTCTGCACAACAGCGTCTACATTGTCCTTTTGCTTAAGTCCTACGGGCATTGCCAACAAGTTACGGTTTGTCAACTCGCCTCCCTGTTATTAAGACATCAGAAAATTTTTCTAGTAGTAACAAATGTTTTTTGATTCCTCTTAGCTTACAGGAAAAAAACTAACCTTTGACCTCAAAGTACTACTTGACCAAAGTGGCTTTAACTCCAAATCTGATCTAGGTTGTATGATACCAAAAGGTAACCCTTTCAACTTCTCACTCACCGGTTCAGATTCCTGAACAAGATCAAACCGTAATAAGAAACACATTCACCATTTGTTTCATATTAGTTTTGCAAAATTGTTTACTTTTGTTTTGCACTAAATTAACTTAATTCAACCAATAAAATCACTCAATCAAATACAATTGGGCAAAAACACCAACTAACATTAAAGGTTTGCACAGAAATCTGAAAACACCATTATAACTGAAACAAAAAAAAAAAAAAAAAATCTTGAAAACACCAATTAAAATGAAACAAAGGGAGTAAACATGAGAGCAGTAATGCATCAACAAAACACAGAGGTTAAAAAATGTTACCTTTGCCATCTCGAAGGGGTAATCTGTTTCTTCTATCTGAGTAATGCATGTACCCAAGAGTTACTTATCAAGAATCTCATCTTCATATCAAAAGACCAATTAAAAAAAAAAAAAGAAACAAGCCTTTCAATACCTGTGTCTGTTCATACTGGAAGTTTGTGGTCTTGTACCAAAAGATGAGAAGCACTGTACACAGGAGAGCCATGACAGGTTTCATTTTCCAAGATGACTTACCCTGCAAAATTCAAAAGTCTAAAACAGCACATATAGACCGACCCGTGAACCACGCAGAGAAAGCTTACCCCGTCTTGAGGGTTGTTTCTTCTCTTAACAAGTGATTTCCATGATTTAATAGAAGGTAAATCATGTTCCATTATCTATTTATTAATTCACGGACCTACAAAAAAAAAAGCAGAACTAATTAATTTCTATACCATTTCAATATTTTCAGGAATTAAAATAAAAAGACTCACCAAGAGCCACAGTTCTTGTGTCCCCTTTTGACAAGGAGAACCCAATTCGGACACCAAATCCCAATTCTCTATCAGCTATGCAATCTACACAAGAACAAACATTAGGATTTTTTTTAATTAAAAATGATCCATGGGTGTAGTGTAGCTTCAATTGTTTAGTCAGAGAATGCCCAAAAAAAACCCTACTGACACTTGAATGCGCTGAGATCACCAATAATCTACCCTAAACAAGGGTTTAGAAAGCAGAGCTTACGTTTTATAATCAGAGAGGCTTGATGATTTTCGTTTAACGAACCAACCAAGAAAAAAGCAAATAAAAATCTAGAATTTACTCAAGAAAAGCATCAATGGGATTATAATTTTTGGAGGTTATGAGAAGATTACAAAGCTCAAAGAAAGAACCAGACTAAACACAATCACTCTCCCAGAAACTGACCAACACAATCTGGACCACTGTGAAAGCGAAACGCCTAAGGAATCGAATACAAAAACCAACAGTTTCTTTATTATTATTATAGATTTATTATATTTTTTTCCAGATCTGGTGGAAGTAAATAAACTCAAAACTGACGATGATATGGGCAAAAAGAAAATATAGATATATATAGATAAAAAACACATTTAAAGATAGTAATCAAAGCTTTTGTTTAGGAGGTGCATTTAATTTCAAAGAATGGGATCTTTTAATTACAGGTGACAACATCATTCGACAGCAAGAAAAAAAAAGAATCATAATAGAGATTTGTCGTGATTAAGAAGGAATCTGAAGAAAAACCTTAAAGAGAAATCTGAAGCTGGGCAGATTGCAGAATCACTTTTATGAAGCAAACACCAGCTTGTTTAATGGCACCAAGAAGATAGCTTTATAGATTTAAAGTGATAGAGAGAGTCTTCTCTTTTAAACTAAGATTTTTCACACCAGAACAGGTTTGTGGAATAGATCGAAACCAAACCCAACAAAACAACTTTTCTAAGAGGAATAGAATAGAAGACGACAAGAAAAAGAAGCTTTTGGTGGTGGAGTGACTCGTGTCATCTCTTCTAATTATTTACTTATAAAAAATACTACTATGAATTATCATATTTTAAGTGTTGGATTCTGGGAGATTTCGGATGGAATATTATGATACGGCACTATTATTGATAGAATTAAAAAAGGAAAATTTTAAAATGCATTTGCTGTCAATTATTTATTTTTGTAAATGCATTTTCGATGTTTTGCGTTTCTGTCTTCAATAAGAGACAGAACATAAGTGTCTTTGGTTTGCTCCTGAAGCAACTCCAAAGCACCGACAAGGCTTCCCTCGAGTTGTTCAACTAGAACATGACTTCTCCATTTTGATTGACTTTTGTTTTTCGTTTTTCAGTGTTTGTTAACTCAAGATGCTAAAAAAACCTTTAAACCGGAGTAAACCATCTTTGGTTTATGATTATAGTGAATTTAAATTAATTACGCCTTGAGAAGGTATCTCATATGTGCATGTCAGAGGGTCACTTGATCATATTTGTATTAAATCAAAAATCACGTGCTGAAAGTGTTTTGTCCTCTACTCTTGCCCTCGAGTCCAAGTTACTCTTGGCCGAATTTGAGGTCTGCTAGCTGAGTGTAAGCAAAGAAGACTTCAATCGAGCTGCCCTCGGTTATCCGCCGAAAATAAAAGGAGAAGAAGTTCAAAGCATTATCAACTCCACTCCATATTTTATAGCAAAATGAAGTTAAAAATGGAGTAATGAACAAACAAAAAAATATTATTCTATAAAAGAAGTAATGTTTTCTTTCCATATTTTATAGCAAAATGAAGTCGGAAATGAAGTAATGAACAAACAAAAAAATATTACTCTATAAAAGAAATAATGTTTTTTTTGTTTGTTCACTACTCTATTTTCACTTCATTTTGCAATAAAATATGGAGTGTGGTTGGAGATGCCCTAAGCCAAGATTACGTGGTTTCAATAACTGAAGACTACAATTCATCGTCTTTTTCATAAGACAGTTAGAAACCAAGTCTGAATTAACAATCTTATGTGTTAATTGCGCCTTAAGATTTCTTGATCTCAAACACAAACATATTAGAATCTAATTGAATCGAAATGCCAAGCTAAGATCAAGATAAAAACAATAACATGTGGTATGAGATCCAGGTTATTTATGCATGGGATAAGGAGATTGCGAGTTTGTGATCAAAGGTTCTTACGATCCTAAGTGTGTGTTGATATGTGGGGAAATACTTTACGGATTGTCATGGAATTTGTTCAAAGGTTCGAGACGGACATGTTTGATGGTAAGGGAGACTTTGGAATCTAAAAGTTCAAGACGCAATGAAGCTTGAACTGCAGGGATTTGGAAGGTTCTATAAGGTCAATATGGAGAAGGGTCATCACCGAAATGTGATCCGGATTCAAAGTTTGATGTACAGCTTGATCCTGATTCTAAAGTGAAGGAGAAATATACTAGTGCGAGTAATTTGATATGCTCAAGGTTGACGAATATCGTATTGAGAAAGTTTATGAAAGAGCAAACTGCTTTAGGTGTCTAGATAGCATTGGAAAGTGATTATCAAATCAAGACATTACCTAATCGTTATTGAAATGAAGAAGAGAACAACCAGAGGAAAGGAGTTATTTCATAATCAAAGACAAGTGCATCAAGAGAAATTGATTTGGGCTTATTTGTACAGTGTTGCTCCACAAGCTACCATCTTGACTTAACCTGACTTGCAAGGAAAGGAATAGGTTGGGGAGGACCTTGTGGACGTACTAAGCTCCAGAAACCTAAGGATACTCAGTTTGAATTCAAAAGGAAGAATCTGGTTTAATTTAAGCAAGAATAGGTCACATGAGTGCATAAGAAGTTGTGTAGACATGTCACTATCATCAAGAAAGATTGTGCCTCTCCCCCTGTCCCTTTCTACTCTTCTTAGATGAGCTAAACCTTGGTTGTATCCGATTTGGCCTTTTCTCATTCCCTACAAAATTATTTGTTTATGTTTCTTTCTTTTAGTAATTGTTCAATCATGTGTATTGGCTATTTAAAGGCGTCTCCATCACTTGTAACATCTGAATTGAATCAATACAAGTTTCTCTCATCAATTTCATGTGCTCTCTCTCCCTTGCTTGTGTCTAAACAATATTCACAATGTAAGGAGTTAAGCATTATGGTTTACAGGCTACCTTAACTCTCTCTCTCTCTCTCTCTCTCTCTCTCTCTCCCTCTCTCTCTCTCTCTCTCTCTCTTAAGGTAGCCTAATACTTGTAAAACTTACTCTAGACTCTTCTTTATCTACTTTTTAAACTCTAGATTACTGATTCTAATTCTATTTTCCTTAAGTGAATAAATTGAAAGTGTTGTGTCACTTCTCAAAGAATCGGTTCAAGCTAGAGATTCTTTGCCACACATAATAAATTTACTATCTAGGATTTTGGTTATAGTGTGACTGCTTCGTATAGCCAGTGTAATCTCTAGGACATTTGGTTGTGTGTTAAGTTGTTTGAGAGGATTCAACCACCAATAGGTTATCTCTTCCTTTGAATGGTGATTTTGTATTGTATGGTTGAAGGGGATTCAATTAAAGTTTAACTAAATACTCTCTTGACATGAGAAAAACACTCATGAAGTCCAACATGGTATCAGAGCTTTGTTGCTTTTCTTTGGGTTAAAATTTGCCACTTACTCTATGTTTTGATTCAAAAATCTATTCTCTCCCACTACAATGTTGTGTTAATTTGGTCAGTACTTGTTAGTGTCTTGAATCAAGCTTGAGGAAGAGAAAAGTTTGAAAATGCTTCATCATTATGCTTTATCCATTGGATAATAGCTCTCTCTTAATGGAGCATCTCTTTGACCAGTGAACAAACTATTTTGATCCATTGGTTTCATTATCGTATAAGCCACATAAAACACTTGTTCATGTGCTATTCTGATGGCTCTCTTGTTGCAAGCCTTGCAAAACATTAATTCATGAGTTATTTCAGTAGCATATGTGTACGATCCATAAATAAATTGATTGCCCAATGGTCCATTGTGTTTCAGCTACTATAGCATCGAACTCTTTATGAGTATTGAATGCTCCTAGCTGTTAATACTTTCACAAAGCTCAAGAAAACAGAGCAAAACTTTGTCCATTAGAACTCTTGAGCAAAGTCTCTATTCTCTATTATCTCATTCTCTAATTCTCAGGTTACTCATTCTCCATCAATCTCCTATTCTCTGGCTACTAATACTCTGGTTACATCATTATCTATCTTTACTCATTCTCTTGCTAATTAAATATCTAAATTTATATTCTCACAATCTCGTTTAGAATCTGCCTTAAGGTTGTTAAATTGTCTTGAAGTTAAGTTGTCTTGAAATATTTGGCTTGCTTCTGTTTGTAGGAAAATTGATTGTCTTGTTGCATGAATTCTTAGTCTTGTTGATTAGGATTAAAAGAATGTTGTTAGGATAGAATCATGAAGATATATTCCTATTGCTTGTTTGAACTATCTGTTTATAGACCATACTTGGTGAAAACCCATGTTATGATCTCTTGTTGTCTACTGATGCATGTGTTTAGTTTGTATTTTACATGTTTCCCATGTTGTCAGAGCCTAAACATGATATATATTTTTGACCATGGAGATTGCCCACTGTCCATCAACATTTTGGAAACCAATTGTGTCCATTAACTCCCAAGATGGTTGAGAGGATGAATGGATCAGTGGAGAGATTGCTCAGAAGTGACTTACCTGATGCCAAGAGGGTGGACATGAAGTATACTCAAGAGGAAATGCCACAATTCAAGCCAAGAGGGTTGTGGTCTCAAGGCGTTGGTGATCATCATTGGCTCTCATCTTCCAAGCTTGACTACATACTATTATTCTCATGTCAAGCTTGAAGAGAGGTGTTAATATGAGAAGCCAATGTCGATTCTTCTTATGCAAGGGAAGTACCTAAATCTATACTCATTCTTATGATCGATAGGTTTGTTCCTTGAGAATTGATACATGCGATTAATATCTCTTGCATCAGGTAACTATTGAGCTCATGAACAAGGCAATCTTGGACTCAACCCATGATGAAGGCAAGAAGCCAAAAGAAAGGGGGGATACAAGCTCTGACAATAAGAAGAAGTTCAACGGTATGATGAGTGTGAAGCAAGGAAGACATTGGTGCATGTTTGACATTAAAGAAAGACCATGGTCTAGGGTTTATGAGTCCCTAAACTTTATGATAAGACTCAGAAACCCACTGGAAAATCCCTAGGCTGAGGGTAGTTGCACTCCTTTTTCCTAATTGACGATTTTATCCAATGAGGTTTTCCACACTTAGGTATTTAACGAGGCAAGTACTCTCAGTTCCAAGATTGCCCAAGGATCTCATATGGTCAAGCTTGAGGGGGAGTGTTGAAATGAAAAAGAGAATAACCAGAAGAAACGAGTTAGTTCATGATCAAATATAAATTCATCAAGAGAAACTGATTTGGGCTTATTTGTACAATCTTGCTCCGCAAGCTACCATCTTAACCTAACCTGAGTTGCAAGGCAAGGAATGAGTTGGGGAGGACCTTGTGGACGTGCTAAGCTCCAGAAACCTAAGGCTACTCAGTTTGAATTCAAAAGGAATGATCTGGTTTAATTTAATCGAGAAGAAGTCACATGTGTGCATAAAGAGTTGTGTGGACTTGTCACTATTGCCAAGTAAGGTTGTGCCTCTCCTCCTGTCCCTTTCTACTCTTCCTGGAGGAGCCAAACCTTGGTTGTATTCCCATTGGCCTCTTCTCATTCCCTACATAATTATTTGTTTATATTTCTTTGTTTTAGTAATTGTTTAATCATGTGTATAGCTTATTTAAGGGCTTCTCCACACTTGTAACATCTGAATTGAATCAATTCAAGTTTCTCTCATCAATTTCGTGTTCTCTCTCTCCCCTGATTTTGTCTAAACAATATTCAGAATGTAAGGAGTTAAACATTATGGTTTAGAAGTTGCCTTAAATCTTCCTCTCTCTCTCTCTCTCTCTCTCTCTCTCTCTCTCTCTCTCTCTCTCTCTCTTAAGGCTGCTTAATTGTAAAACTCACTCTAGACTCTTCTTTACCTACTTCTTAAACTCTAGATTACTGATTCTAATTTTATTCTCCTTAACTGAAAAAACTGAAAGTGTTGTGTTACTTCTCAGTGAATAGATTCAAACTAGAGATTATTTACCAGACATAATTAGTCTACTATCTAGGATTTTGGTTATAATGTTGGCTGTTTCATATAACCACTGTATTCTCTAGGACATTCGGTTGTGTGTTAAGTTGTTTAAGAGGATTCAACCACCAGTTGGTTGTCTCTTCCTTTAAATGGTGCGTTCTTGTTATATGGTTGAAGTGGACCCAGTTACAATATAACTGAATACTCTTTTGACATGAGACAAACACTCATGAATACCAACAATCGCATCTAAAGCAAAATTTTGAAAGTTTCAAGATATCTGAGCAGGAGACTATTGAAGAGAAATTTGACGTGTTCCTAAATCTTGTGGATGAGTAGGCAAGTCTAAATATAAACGTCTCTGATGATGATCAAGCCATTTAAGTATTGTCAAGTTTATCATCTCAGTATGATTCATTAGTGCATACACTGAAGTATGAGAATGGCAAGGTGACCTTGACCCTAAAGGAATTCACTACCTTAGCATTCTAAAGAGGATGAAATAAGAGATAAAGGAGTTCTAGGGAAATCAAGGTCAGGTGCTGAGAGTCTTGTGGAAAGGAAGGTCGCTTTAAGAAGGATTGTCCCAAGATGAAGGAGAGTTATAAGCAGTAGACAATTAATGTTGCTCAGAATAAAGAACATCTGATTCTAACAACGAGTGTACATGATATACGAGATCAATGGGTTCTAGATTCAGGTTGAACTTTTCACATCACACTAGATAGAGAAGTTCTATTTGACTTTCAAGAAGTCCATGGTGGAAAGGTACTTATGGGGAATAACACCTTCACTGAAGTTAGGGAATATGGAATCTGAGGATAATGAATCTAGATAACACCGAAGTGATCCTTACTGATGTAAGTTACATGCCAACAATGGGAATAAACTTAATCTGATTTGAACAACTAGAAAAGAGTGGATGTAGCGATGAGGGTTCTGGATTCACAATCACATTCTCTAAAGCATAAAATCATGCAATCTCTAGAATGTATAAGGATGGATTGTATTATATGAATGGATTTGTTCAGAAAGGAGTTGTTGTTATTGCTAGATCAGAAGTTAATACTACTAAGAGATGTCATTCACGATTGGGACATATGGGACTTAAGTATCGAAATCGAGTCTCACGAGATCAAGGTCTCACAAGCGCAAGAATAAGAACTCACTAATAAGAATAGTTCTCTTATTAATCTCTTAAGGAAATTTCTCAAAACCTTAAGCTCTCTCAAAAACTCATAAAACTCATCAGTTATGCAACAACCTTGCATCTCCTTATATAGGGATTATATATCTCATAATCTATATGAAGTTAACATGTTTCTATATTTCCTTTTCTCTTTAGGTAATTAACTTTTATCTCAAGTTTCCTTTTATTTCAAGCTTAATCTAATAGCTCCCCCCCCTTAAACTTGAATTCCATTTTCGACAAACATTCAATAATATCTCTCATATCCTTGAGCTTCAATTTCCCAAACGCTTTCATCACAATATCGCTTCTCTGTTCACTCCCATGTGTAAGCGGATGCACCTCTTGAAGCCATATAGCTTGTTCCATAGCTTCAGTCCATGTCATGTTTTCATCTTCACAGGACGATCACAGCAAACTCTTGTTTGCTTGAATCCCACGTAATTGGACATTCACAAACATAAGAGATATATCCTGCCACGCTCTTGCGATCATCCAGTCAATTCTATGGCCACTATCAATATCTCCAACAATTGGTATTTTAGCAATTTCACGTATCCACATTGCAGTTCCATAAGCCTCTTTAGATATTTGCATATCTTGACTTAACACCCCCACATAGTAAGATAGATCCGGTGTGGTTTTATAAAGTAAGTATCTAAGATAGTCGATATTCCTCATGTATTTTGTAGCACCGTTGTCTCTTTTAGTTTCAAACTTTGATAGCTTCAACATGTATTCCATCGGTTTATGTATCATACTCCATTATTCGAGATCACTCATGTCGAAACTTAACGCCATCTCCCTTTTAAAAACTTTAGTGATCTTCTCGTTTATTCCTGTGTCGAACATATCATCCGTGTAAACTACTACAACTTTAAGACAAGTACTCACGTTTCTCTTATAAGCCAATGACTCTTTGGAACATTTTTTAAAACACATCACGAGAAGTATGCAATTTAGTTTGTTGTTCCAAGCTCTCTGTCCATACATCACGTCACTTCTTTTCACTCCGAGTCCTTCACATTGCATTACATAAACGGGTTCCTCTAGTTCTCCATAACAATTAATGCACGTACTCTTTGGGAACGAGTGGAGCTTTGCATTCATCTTCACTTCCATATGTCTTATGCTTTATCTTGAATACCCACTCAATAAGACCAATGTGCTTTACCCCATACGGACAAACCACTAAGCTCCATGTCTCTTCTTGTATGACCGAATGTATTCCATCTTCACAAGCTAGTATATATTTACTTTCCACTTGGAACTTTCTTGACTCGTTATATAAACATAATAATAACCTTTATCCTTCTTCTTCTGCAAGTAAGACGTAGTCCACTAGATGTTTTGGCTTCACGGTTTTTCTCTCACTTCTTCTTCGTGTCTTTTGAAGTTGATGTTCAGTATATTCTGTTTCGAGTTTGTATGGTGTTGTATCGATTTGATTGTTCCCTTTGAGCTTGTCATTCTGGATTCCATTATCGAGCTCTATTTGTATCACTGTCTCCATTGTGTCAATATTAACGTAACCTAGTCTCGCATGCCTCTCACTCATCGTTGTTAGATTTAGTTGCGTGATGGTTTTGAAACCCATGCTTATTTTGTACAGATGATTTTTGGACCTATTTGCCTTGACGATCAGCTTTCCGTCAAGATTATGCATGGTTAAGTGTTCGCCTCTTAATCTCACATCACATTCTGATTATGTGGCTTGTCCAAGGGAGATAATGTTACTCTTCAAGTCCGGTATGTAATAGACCTCTGTCATCGTTCATGGCTCACTATTCCAATCAATAAACTCAATAGACCCCTTCCCGTTGATGTTGATATGTCATGATTTTTACCTGATTTTACCCATGATATGTATACATTTTAGATTATTTTATATGCAATTGGTACTGTTTTAGAGTCTTTACAGATTCATGTACTCATTGGAGCAATTGGAGCTTTTAGATCATTTTGAAGCATTAAAGAATGCTCAGCCGAGAACTCGAAGTCAGACAATAAAACATTAAGACCATCAATCGACATCTCACCCTGAGTGTCAATCTACGGTCAACACTTCCCCGAGTTAATTAAGATATGAAGAAATCACGATTCTACCCAAAAGTTCCACCAAGACAAGTCTCTGGCCGTGTTATAGGCTATTTATTAGGTTTATTAGCTGTTTTGCAAGACACACTTATTTTTAAACCCCTTTTGATACTTGAAACCTTGATGGCTACCTTGGAGAAAGAGAGAGAGATCTATTCCATTATCAGACTAAGATCTTGAACTCCCTTGTTTTTATATTACCATATCTATGCAATTCCATTCATTTATTTATCATGTTTATCAAAATCATGTTTGAGTAGTCTATTGTTAGATTTAGGGTTCTTCTAGGGTAGTTAATGGATTGCTAATGCTATGAAATTGTTAGGGTTATTCTAATTAGTTCCTTGTTTAAGTAGATCTTAATGCTAAGTTGAACCTGATCACTTCAACCTTAGATTATAAGATGTTATGGCGAAAACGAGAGCTTGGTTATACCCTGAAACATATCTTAATCAGTCTCTCTAGTAACAAATGAGAGTTAAACTAGATGGTTAGAAAACAAATCAAACACACAAATCGCATCTGTTTAGAAGTAGCATCGATCGATGCTACGCAGTGGCCGTCGATCGACACTCCATTAAGAATCGCGAGAGTGACTTATTTAAACCTTAGAGTTTGAGTTCATAACAACACTTCACTAAAACCCTTAACATTATGTTAGTTTGCATTACCTAGTATACCTGAAGTTCCCCTAAGTCTAATCCTTCCTAATAATCTTCACAAACTAAACCGATCTTTAATTTACTATTCATCAATCAATACTTTCATCTAGCTTTATTTCGAAGCAATAAATCTATTGTGTGATCTTAGAGTATCTGTGGATTGATCCCTAAGTACTTCACTAAACCTCTTATTTGAGAGAGTAAAAAGTAGCTCAAAGGATTAATTTGAGAATACATAATAAAATCTACATCAGGTGTCTATGTGTGAATCATCTCCAAACTTTATTTTCCGGTTATGGACTCATCAAGTCGTGTAAAGTAACTTCTATCACAGTCATGTGATTACTAGCACCATTGTCACAGTACCAAACATTCTCTCCACTAATGTTTGTGTGTATTTGCTTGGTACAGCTCCTCCTTCGTCTAGATATACGATCTCATGCATCATAAGTTCACCAGCTTCTTGTGTGTCACTGTTGTCATTCTCTTGCGTTTCTTGTAACTTAAGCAATCGATCCGGGAAGTCCGAAGTATAGTGTCCAAGTTTATCACATCTCAATCATGTGATATATGATGCATCTCAATCTTCATTGAACCTACCATGACCTCTTCCTCTGTAAAAACCAAGTCCACCTTGTCCTTTATTTCTAAAGTCGATGTTATACCCACGTTTTGGTTGGTGAGTTTGAGAATCCATGTTTGCATACATCAATTTTCTTTGATCGTCCTGAGGATCTTCTTCTTCTTCACCAATATGCTCTTCATAAGCTTTGAGACATCCTATGATATCTTCAAAACTTGTGGTATTGAGGTCTAAAACATGTTTAAGAGAGGCCACAATATGTATGATTTCCTTTCAGGAAGACTCTTTAAGAAATTCTTCACTAGCTTTGATTCTTCGATACTTACTCCCAAGGCTGCTGACTTTGATGATATCTTTGATAACTTTCCTCCAAAAGCATCGATTGTTTCATTATCTTCATCTTCAGCCGATCGAATTAATTCATCAAAGTTTGTAGTCTCGCTTCTTTAACTCTCTCTGCTCCTGCATGTCTTGCTTTAATGGCCTCCCATTCCTTCTTTGCTGTGTCAAGCTCACCGACTTGGAGAATAAGAACTTCGGGTATCAATTGGAAGAAATGTGAGAGAGAGAGAGGTGAGGTGCACGACGCGGTTTGTTTGATCTTTTAACTTCGGGGTTGCTTCTATTACTTATAGAGGCTATGTGAAAAAGGCAACATCCATATCATTCTTATCTCTCTCGGTTAGGCCTCCTTCTATGGTTCCCAAACTTTGTGTATTTTGAGTGTGATCTTAATCCTCATTGCCCAAACCGTATAATTTGTGGCGGTAAGCATGAGGCACTAAATTGAAGTCGTCCCTCCACCTTTAGGTCTGACCGGCGTTGGCACAATCTCTCCCATCTCGAAGGTTCTGATACCAAATATAGAAATCAATTCTCACGAACGCAAGAATAAGAACTCAATAATAAGAATAACTCTCTTAAGAAAAATCTCTCAAAACCTTAAGCTCTCTCAAACACTCATAAAACTCATAAATTATGCAACAATCTTGCATCTCCTTATATGGATTAGATATCTTCTAATCTCTATGAACTTAACATATTTCTATATTTCCTTTTCTCTTTAGGTAATTAACTTATATCTCTAGTTTCTTTTTCTTTCAAGGTTAATCCAACATCAAGTGTATAAATGAGTTAGTCAAAGGAAGATACCTTGATGGGAAGGAGGTTCACACACTTGAATTTTGTGAAGAATGTGTTACGGCCACATGGGGGGTAACCCACGAATTGATAGATGATGGATCTAAGCTGCAACCTGAAAACAAAGAGAACAGATTTTTATGGTGCAAACAGAAAAAAATATGAGAAATCTAAAAATGATAAATAAGAGATAAATTTTATGAGATTTAGATGAAAAATAAGGATAGATTGGTGGAGATGGGATCTTTGTTGGTGGATGTGTCTCACTTTCAACAAGGATCGATCGATAGAAAATGGATGAAGATGGAACCGGTCTTGCTGGATGTATATCACTTTCAAGATCGATTAGTGGATGGAGATGGAATGATGGACACCACAAATTTCTATGGAAGGGATCCTTGATAAGTCAGGTTTCTCCAGAGCTGCTTCTCACACACTCAAAAAACTTAAGATAATAGTTTTGATAATACTAGAAAAACTGAATAATTCATTTTACTTTCAAAGATGTGTGATTTACAAAGAACAATGACTTGAGCTTGTATAGGCTTGACACACTAACTCTATAAAATTCAAAAATGACTAAAGGAAAGAAAATAACTCGAAATAATAAATTTGGAAGTAACGGAATTGATGGCTCCATAAAAACTAGTCGTTAGGTTGATTTGTTGCCCTTGGAGAGAGCCGATCTTGTATCTTGATATCTTATTAATGTATCCACGAAATAATATTCTCTGGTTGATGAATAATCACTTAATGATAGTAATCTCTTATGGTCCAAGAAAAAAGAGCTGTTAGTCATGGGAAATATTGTGTAAACTTATTTATTGCATTTGGTGTTGATGCTGCCGGATAAGTAAAGTTGATGTAGATGAAGATTCGCCTGATCCTCTGAGTGCTGGTGCAGGTAAGGATTTCCTTTGTATTCTGGATGGTAAAAAATTTCTCCTGGTCTCCATAGTTATGCTTGGTCTGAACCAAATTGAATTGGTTGAAGACTTTCCATAAACAATGTCGGTTTAGCTGGTTTTGATAAATTGATTGTATCTTAAACTTCACTTGGTATTTTCTTCTGATTCTGGGCTTCCTAAATCCATAAAATAATCCTCTTGTGGTCCATAATTGTTTTTTTTTTCTGAATTCCGCTTCATGGCGGGGTCTGAATCCACTCCAAAAGACTAGTATCGCAAATGGATGGGCTGGAAAACCTTCAGTTTGTGAAATCCATAACTTCTTGCTCCATGAATATTTTCTTGTGATATCTAGCCTCAGTGATTAATTGTTGAGTTTAATTTCTGTGAAAAAAAAATTCATACCAAAATTATTTCTGGTTGTTTAGATGCACTCCTTGGACTGAACCTCTGTCACTGGTACCTTCTATATGGCCGCTTTGGAAGGTTTGGTGAGACTCTGGTTGAACCATGGATTTCATGACAGAAAAATAGCCTCCCTCTTGAGAAGGTTTAGATATCAAAACTGTATAACCTGAACCAAGATAGAGCAGGTCAGGTCTCATTTTCTTTTAAGATTCTAAAGTCTTACCTTGGAATTTTTCGGTTTGGGAATATGTTGTGCATCAGGTGGTTCTCATTTGAGAAGATAGGAAAGGCTCACGCCTCTGCTCTGGACATGGTCATTGAATCTCTTTTGGATTTGATTGTACTTCACACTTCTAGTAGCCTTGTTGTTGACCATCTTTAGGGTTGATTCTCCTGACAACAAAAGATTATCATGTGATATTTCTTTGAAGCTTTCTTCTTTGCAACGTGAAACAATTTCAACACTCTAGACAAAAAGCAAAGACATTATATTTGTGTTTGGAAACTGATAAACATAATGTCAAAGTTCCAAATTTTCTTTTGTAGCTTCCACAAACTGAAGAATGATTTTCTTGTTTGGACAACTTCTGTTGTTTAGCTGCCTTTCTTGAAACTTTTGATCTCGGTTTGGATGCCCTTCTTTATTTCTTATCTCTGGATCAAAATTTCTGGTCAAATACAAGTACATGATGTCTGCTTTATCAAGTGAGATTGAAGTTTTAAGATTAGAGAAACTTACCTTGCTTAGGCTGAATTTGAATTACATTGGTTCAACATCACCTTGGGCTTGTTTCTGGTCAACAACCAACAACATCATGGTTGATGTATTTTGTCCTTGGGCCGTGAACTCTCTCAGGTTTCCTAAAACTGTTTCACATTCTCTTGAACAAGAAAAGTGCATGAATCTTGTCATGAAATTATTAATAACATGCTGGTTCAAAATGAAACTTACCATAGGTTTTAGAATTTGAACAATCCATTGTGCAATTTTTTATTTCCACTTGTTGTATGGCTCATGATTGAACTCGTTCCCTTGATATTTCCTTGGGACTTAAGTGAGAATAGAACTCTCTTTTTTCCTTCATGTGCCATGAACATACACGTTTAAACAATTATCTAAAGGTGGTGTTTGACACTTACCTTAGTATGATACTTTAATCATTGGGTTTGCTTCATTAAGCAACATTGACTGCATTATGCTTCTGGTCCATCACAAGGGCAACGCCTTCTGGTTCATGTCCTTTTAATTCATGCTCCTTAATTTTTGTTACGACAACCTTTGACAAAGACAAGTCAATTACACAAGAATTTGGAACCAATAAACCAGATTGAATAAAACTATCACTTATTTTAAACAATTCAGTCTTTTCTACTAGTGATGTTTCATTCAATATTTGCTTAGATGGACAAGTAATAGCAAAGTATCCTCTTTTATTACATCTATAACATGTCCGATCTTTTAACTTTTTAGGATTAGAACACTTACTTTATTCAGTGTTGCTCATGCTTGATGGTATAAGCTGATTTGTGCATTGAGCTTTTCTTTGGTCCATTGCAAGGTTTACTACTGTTGGCTCTGCTCCTGTGGTCTTATGTTCATAAAGACTTTTAGTAACATCCTTGGACAAATACAAGTGTATTATACAAGTAGTAGATGATTCATGAACAGATTTATCATGTCTAGGACTTACCATGGCCTTTACTTGGAAAATAGCATGCTCTGGTTTTTCTTTAACCCTGATCAAGGTGTTTTGGCCGAGACTTTTACTCATCTCCATGGCCTTTGGGATGTCTAATAAATGGAAATTGGCCTGCCCCTGTTTTAGCTGAAATTTGTCTTGTTAAGGTAAGCTTCTTTGACCTTCTTGTACCACAACTTTCTTTTCTTCTTTGGAACCATGAGTTGGATACCTCCTTGCATATAGTTCCTGGATTTCAGAACTTGTAAAAGCTGGTGAAAACTCATACTTCATGACTTCCTTAAGAGCTCTATACGTTTTGATAGTTGACTCCTTGTAAAACTGCCCATCATCTTCTTCTTGTACCCACCATTTAAAAGCATTATCTATGCGCTGATCAATAGCAAAAGCTAGTATTTCTTTATTCATGATGTTTTTGTAGTGAAATCATTCATCAAGGTTCCTCTCCCACCTTAGGTAACCTCTTTTTCCTGAAAATGTATAGAGAACTTTATTAGCAAATGATTTATAATCAAATTGAGAATTAATAACATGATGGTTGTGAGTTTGAAAAGGTGGATGTGGGTTGATCCTTGAAGGATCTGGTGGCTTGGCCTTGATATAAACAGCCTCTGGTGGATCTCCAAATCTTCTTTCTCCATGTGGTGGTCGTCAGCCTTGTGGCTTATGTCTTTTCTTCATCCTAGGAATCTGATCATTAAGTGCTTGTAAGGCTGGCAGTTGTTGGTTTGGTGTGGCCAACTGAATTTGGCCGTGTTCTTTCTCTTATTTCTTCCTGGAAACTATCTCAAAGATCAAGTGAAGTATAGGGGGAGTTCTGGCCGAACAAATAAAACAAATGCAATAATGAAGCTTATACAAAACCGATAAATGCAATTATGAACCAAAATAAAACGAACTGAGATGTAATATTTTTATTTAGTTTTTGTATGCAAGCTCTAATGAAGAATATATATAACTCTAATAAAAAAATGGGAAGGAAATATTGAAATCAAACTAACCTAAATTTTTGGAATTTTCTTAGGTTGCAAGAAACTAAACTAACAATATGCAAATGATATAAACTATGCTAAATATTTTTTTTTATTTTTTATGCAAGCACAAAATGGGAAACAAATATGGTCTATGAGAATAACTAGAATGACTTTTTTTTTATTTTAAATTTGATAGGCAAAGCAAAAGACAATGAAAAAACTTAAATATATAAATTTTCTTGGCAGTTTTGGTTTTATGGAAAGAAAAATAAAAGGAAACTAACACAAAAACAAACTAAATACAAGTTAAACTGAATCAAAACTCCTTTCTTTTTCTTTTTCTTTTTTTCGTGGCCTTTAAAAGGATGAACTTTAAGAAAACCAATAAAAACAGAAAAAAAAACTTGAAACAAAAAGACAGTTTTTTTAATGAATTTTTGGCTTATGATGAAAATAAATGCAAGCAAGATGATGGATGCAAGGATAGAATGAACCTGATTCAAGAGGTTAAGCTCTGATACCAAAAATGTTACGAGCAAATGGGAGGGGGTAACCCATAAATTGATAGATGATGGATCCAAGTTGCAACCTGAAAACAAAGAGAACATATTTTGTGAGTTTTTATGGTGTAAACAGAAACAAGTATGAAAATATAAAATGGTAAACAAGAGATGAATGATATGTGATTTCTATGAAAATATAGTAAGGATAGATTGGTGGAGATGGGGTCTTTGTTGTTGGATGTGTATCACTCTCAACAAGGATCGATGGATGAAAGATTTGGATGTGTATCACTCTCAAGATCGATTAATGGATGGATATGGAATGATGGACTCCAAAAATATATATGTAAAGGATTCTTGATAAGCCAGTTTGGTCCAGAGATGCTTCTCACACACTCAAAAGATTTCAGATAAAAAATTGAATAATTCATATTACTTTCAAAGATGAGTCATTTACAAAGAACAATGACTTGAGATTATATAGGCTCGACACATTAAATCTCTAACAGTCAAAATGATTAAAATAAAGAAAATAACTCAAATTAATAAAGTTGGAAGTAAAGGAATTGATTGCTCCATGAAAACTAGTTGTTAGGTTGATTTGTTGCTTTCGGAGGGAGCTGATCTTGTATCTTGATATCTTGTTGAAGTATCCACGAAATAAAAGTCTATGGTAGATGAATAATGTTTTAATTATAGTGATCTCTTCTGGTCCAAGAGATAAGAGCCGTTGGTCTTGGGAAATATTGTGTAGAAACTCATTTATTGCATTTGGCGTAGATGATGCCGGATAAAGAAAGTTGATGTAAATAAAGATCCTCCTGATCCTTTGGGTGCTGGTGCAGCTAAGAACTTATTTTATGTATTCTGGATGGTTAATATGATCTCCTGGTCTCCATAGATACATTTTTCCAGAACAAATCGAATTGGTTAAAGACTTTCCACAAACAATGTCAGTTTGGCCAGTTTTGATGAATTGATTGCATCTTCAATTTTACTTGGTCCTTTCTCATGATTCTAGACTTCCTGAATCCAGAAAATAATCCTCTTGAAGTCAATAATTGAGTTTTCTGAAAGCTAATTCATGGTTGGGCCTGAATTCACTCCAAAAGACTGATACTCACAAATGGATGGGTTACACAACCTCCAGTTTCTAAAATCCATAGCTTCTTGTTCCGTGAATATGTTCTTGTGATTCCAAGCCACAGTGATGATTTGTTGAGTTGTGTTTTCGTGAAAATTGGTTTCATGCCCAAATTCATTATGTTTTTTTAGATGCACTCCTTGGATTGAACATCTGCCACTGTACCTCCTAAATGGCCGGTTTGGAAGGTTTGGTGAAACTTTGGTTGAACCATGGATTTCATGACCGCAACATAATGCGTAGTTTATAAGGTACATAACAAATTTTCCGATAAGGTAAGCACAATTCTAAAAAGTCTCTCGAATATATACATTCAGGTATGTGGGGCTCTCTAGGAGTTGAAGAGAGTCTTGCTGGAAGCAGGTACTTCATTACTTTCATTGATTACTACTATAGAAAGGTATGGATTAGAATCCTACATACAAAAGATGAGGGATTCCAAATATTTAAAGAATAGAAGCAGGTTGACGAGAATCAAACTCGGAAATGAATTAAATACCTAAGAACAAACAATGGTTTAGAATTCTGCAACATGAACTATGTAAGAATGGAGTGGCTAAGAAAATGAATCGAATAATAATGAAAAAGGTTTGATGCATGTTAGCTAAGAAGATATAAAACTTGATCGTACACTCCTACTTCTTCGTTGGTGTTCAATATTTCTGAAAGTCAAGAAAGCCTATTGTGGATCATCTGAGAGGGTTTGGTTGTGAAGATTTTGTACATGTTATACATGAAAAAGTTATTCTTACAGCTACAAAGGCTATTTCATGGAGTATCCTTAGGGAGTTAAAGGTGAGGGAGTCTGGATTCTATAAGAAGGTAAATGCACTATCGACAGAAATGTTCTCTTCCACGAGGACAAAGTGTTTAAAGATATTGTGGAAAAAACATAGAAGGATATTAAAACAGTTCAGAAAGGAAAGAAGGTATCATTCATTTTTGATAAAGGACATGAGAATTCATGGTCATGTGGAGTATTAACTGAAAAAGATAATTCAGAATTCAAAGATTGTATAAAGAAAACTCTCTTCATTAATGCTTAAGAAAATAACTCTAATAGTCTTTTTCACAACTTAACATCTTCTTATATAGAGATTATAAATTCATAATCCTATTATGATTCCTAATTTTCATAACTTGGTAGGATTAGGTCTTTAACTTGAATCTCAAGTTTCTTTTTCTTTCAAGCTTAATCCAACATTCTCCCCCTTAAGCTTGAAATCTTTCTTTGACAAATCTATCATACCTATGAGCTCCTAATTCATTTCAATGAACTTGATCCTTCCTAGAGCCTTGGTCAAGATATCAGCCTTTTGCTTGTAACCCGATACATGTTCAACGTCCACTTGCCCATTCTCACCACACACCCTTATGAAGTGATATCTTGAGTGTATATGTTTGCTTCTACCATAGAATACTGGATTCCTTGTGAGTGCAATTGCATATTGATTATCGATTTTTATAACAACTTTATTGATTGGCTGCTTGGTTACTTCGCTTAGCAATTTTGTAACCATATAGCCTGTTTTCCAGCTTCAGTCCCAGCCATAAATTCTGTTCACATGATGATAGTGCAACTGTGTCTTGTGTATGGGAGAACCATGTGATCAAGCTCTCTCCAAGATAGAAGATGTGGCCTGCAGTACTCCTTTTTTCGTCCATGTCAACATTATGACTGCTATAGCCAATGAGTTTCGGAATCTTTGGTGTTGAACGAGTAAATACTAGACCAAGGGATGTAGAACCTTGAAGATATCTAAGACAGAACTTCATCGCAACTCCTTGTGATGTTTTCGGGTTTTGCATATAACAGCTTAGTACTCCTATGATGTAAGAGAGATTTGTCTTTGTATGGAGAAGATGCCTTAGACACCCGAAGTTCCTTCTATACCTTGTAGCATCAATGTCTTCTTCGTTAATTGACTTTGATAGCTTCAAGCTGGTCTTCATAGGCGTGTGTGTCAAATTTCTGTTCTTCATTCCAGTCTCTTCTAAGATCTTCAACACATATCTTCTTTTATTCAATGTTATACAACCTTCTTCTTGATGAACTTATTTTCCGAGGTAGTAGCTCAGCTTACCAAGATCGCTCATATCAAACTTGGACACCATCTCTTCTTTAAACACTCCAATAATATTATTGTTTGCTCCTGTGATAAACAAATCATCTACATATACTGCTACAACTAGTATGTTGTTGTTCACAGATTTTTGTAACCAGATGATTCCTTGAAGCATTTTTTGAAACCCAACTCGAGCAGTATACGATTCATTGTTATTCCAAACCCTTGGTGCCTGCCTTAGTCCATACAAAGATTTATTAAGTTTTTAGTCTTTTCTTTCACTTCCTTTCGCTTCAAATCATTCCGGCTGTGTTACATAGACTGTTTCTTTCAATTCTCTGTGTAGAAACACTGTCTTGACATCAAGATGATGCACTTCCCATCCATTAGTTACCACAATACAGATGATAGGTCTGATGGTTTCAAGGTGGGCTACATGGGCAAAAACTTCATCAAAGTCGATCTCATACTACTGCACATATCCTTTAGCTACTAGACGAGCTTTATATTTGTTAATAGATCAATTAGCGTTGCGTTTGATCTTAAAGATCCATCTCAGTCCGATGGGTTTGACTCCGACTTGAAGATCAACTAAGCTCCACACTTCATTCTTCTCGATGGATGTAATCACATATTTACACGCTTTTATCCATTCCTTGAGTTCACTTGCTTCCATAAATTTTATTGGTTCATTGTTCAAACACAGTAACAACATCTCTCCTTCTTCTTCTGCGAGCATCACATAATCTTCAAGATATTTTGGCTTTGACGTTTGTCTTTCACTCCTTAATACTATGGTGTCACATTCATCTTCACTCTCAGGTTCATGTGATATTGGGTTGGTTTCTGAGACTTATGTGTTGTTGATATCTGCAACTTCATTGTTTTGATCTAGCCGTTGATCATCTTTGACATGATCCATTGTCTTAAGAATTCCATGGTTTCCAAACTCACCAATGTGACCATGAAGTTTCCATAGCTTCCTCGTTCTGCATTGTATCCCTTCCAATTCCACCCTTTAGTCTCATCAAATACAACATCACAACTAACCACAATCTTCCGTGTCTCAGGGTCAAGGAATCTGTATGCTTTTGATCCCGGCTTTGTTCCTAGATGGACAAGCATACGAGATCTATCATCAAGTTTCTTTAGATGTACTTTAGCTACCTTTGCATACCCAATACAGCCAAAGATACGTAGGTGATTGATGTTCGGTTTTTTGCTACGGAACACTTCGTATGGTGTTTGATTCCTGACCTATCTTGTAGCTATTTGGCTAAGTAGATATGTTGTGACTTGTATTGCTTTACCCCACAAATAGTTAGGCATGTGCATATGCTTCAGAATACTCCTTGCCATCTTGATTAATGTTCTGTTCCGTCTCTCCACCATGACGTTTTGTTGTGGAGTATACGAGCAGTTAGATGTCGTATTATACATGAGTCTTCGCAATACGAGTTAAAGTCGTGAGACACAGACTCGCCTCTATCAGTTATGTACATTACTATGCTTTTTATGTCTCTTGTTCCACCAATCCTTTCAATTTCGTGAACTTTTGGAATGCTTCACTTTTCTATTTTAGCAAAATAGTCCACATATATCGTGGGTGATCGTCAATGATCACGAAGATATAACTATTTTCGGCCAATGTACTTGGAGTTATAGGATCGCAGAGATCTCCGTGTATAAGCTCAAGTACTTTGGTTTCTCTATACGAAGTGGCTTGCGGAAACACTAGTCTTGCTTGTTTTCCAAGCAAACATAACGAGCAAATCTCTTTAGTGACATTGACGATAGGGATCCCATTGACAAGTTCCTTTTCTATCATTGTCTTCATTGTTACGATGTTGATGTGTCCTAGTCTTGCATGCCACATATTTGACTCACTTATCTCGTTTAGATATAGTGTGCAACATCTTTGATTCCCATCCGGACCTTGTATAGTCTATTCTTTGATCTATTTGCTTTGACCAGAAGCTTACCATTTTGATCATGCATAGTTAGGTGCTCTCCTCTCAGTCTTATATCACAGCCTGAATCGCTCTCTTGCCGAAGGCTGATGATAATACTTTTTAACTCAGGCATGAAGTAGACATCTGTCATCTTTCTCAATTAACCATTCATATCAGTGAAAGATATAGTACCTTTCCCTTTAATATCGATTTGGGAATCATCACCAAATCTCACTTTCCTTGTGACTGTGTTGTCAATCGTTGAGAAGTATCTTCGATCCCCAGTCAGATGATTACTAGACCCGTTCTCTAAGTACCATATATCTTCTGCATCGCTATTTGTCACATATTTATCGGGTTTGCAATTCTTTTCGTTCAGATAAACTACTTCATACATCATGGGTTCATCTGCATCTTGTTTGTCACAATTAATGTTCTCCTGAGCTTCTTGTAGTTTGAGAAGATGATCGGGACATTCCGAGGCATATGACCTAATTTGTCACACAGAAAGCATGTAATCCTTGATGTGTCTCTAGATCATTTAAAATGTCCTCAGCCCCACTCCATGTAATAAGATCGACCTCCTTGTCCTCTACTTTGAAAATCTCTGTTATAATCATGGTTTGATTGAGTTGTTGGAGCTTCTATACTCGAGTACATCAATTTGGTTTGATCCTCTTGCAGTTCTGCTTCTTCGCAAATACGTTCTTCATATGCCATCAGGCGACTTATGATGTCTTCAAAGCTAGTATTATTAAGATCCAATAAATGTTCAAGAGACATAACAATGTGTATATATTTTCTTCGTGGAAGAGTTGTTAAGAACTTCTTAACGATTTTCTATTCTTTTTTACTGACACCTCGGGCTGCAGATTTTAATGCTATCTCAGCTAGGCTTCCTCCAAAATCGTTGATCTTCTCTGTATCTTTCATCTTAAGGCGATCAAAGTTATTCATCAATGTTTGCAACCTTGCTTCTTTAACTCTTTCAGCTCCAAGATGCCTAGCTTTGATTGCATCCCACACTCTCTTTGCAGTATTAAGTTTCCCAACAAGGCGATCAAAGTTATTCATCAATGTTATGGCCATGTTGTTCTTATCTCCTTTGGTAGATTATTCGTCAATAGCTTCCCTAACTTTGTGTACCATAAGAACAACCTTCATTCTAATTGCCCACACAATGTAGTTTGTTGCATTGAACATCGGACATTGAATAGAAGAAGATCCTCCTTCTTCTTTCGGTTTGGTGATCGTCGTTATGATGTCACCAATCATATTCTTAAGCTTTAATACCAGATCTAGAATTCAAAGATTGTATAAAGCAAAACTCTCTTTATTAATGCTTAAGAAAATAACTCAAAACTTAAGCTCTCAATATCTAGACTCTAATAATCTATGTCACAACTTTGCATCTTCTTATACATAGATTATAAATGTCTAATCCTATTAGGTAATACATCTAGATAACTCCTAAACATATTATGATTCCTAATTTTCATAACTTGGTAGAATTAGGTCTTTAACTTGAATCTCAAGTTTCCTTTTCTTTCAAGCGTAATCCAATTGACAATGGATATTCAAGTTCAAAATCAGATGGATTAGACAGCTCAAAGTCTAAAACAGCTGAAAAATCAAATGCAGAGGGATTATGCTCTTGCTTGAGACAGAGCTCAGAGGATAATTAAGAAACCCACAATGTGTGAAGGTGTTGATGTGTGTTCAGGATGGATAAGGAAATTGAATAACAAAGAACTGCTGCAGGGGCTATGAGGAGTTCTTGCCTTTTGATAGCTTTTGCTTTTGATGAGAATGTACTTGTATTTAACTATATATTAGAAAACCCTTTGATAGCTTTTGTCTTTTATGAGAATCTACTTGTATTTAACTACATGTTTTAGGTAATAATTTTTCTAATTGTTTTCAAGGATAAGTTGGTAATAAAAGTTTGGTAAATCAAAGAATAATTCAGATTACTACAATAACAAAGTTCATATGTTTTTTCTAACAGTTAAACGATAAAATTATAGGATGTACATTTTATATAAATAGTTAGTTTTTCCAATGATCTATGCCTGCAGATGAAATGGACCTAAATATAAAACTATATTGATCAAGTAAAGACTTTCTCTACCTAACTACCAACAACATATGAAGTAACAAACACCTCAAAATGAGAAAAATCATCTACCCTATTCCACTTTGATATCCCCGTCAATGCAGGCAAATCGAGTCCACGACTCACTTGTTTACCATCCCCTCTTCTTTTTCTTCTTCTTTCTACCGCTGTACCTTTCTTACCAGCCGCTGAGGTTTCACAGCAGCAACTGGTAAATCCGTTACAAGCCTTTTTCTACCACCGCTTGAAGTCGTCTTCACAATATCATGCTCAACCTTTTTAAGAGGGTGCGCCCCACTGGTTTGGAAAGAAAGAGATTTACATGTTGAAGGCGGAACCAAAACCCTTGTGCTTGTAGTAATGCTGCTGCTGCTGCGATGATGAGGAGGAGGAGGATGGTCTTCTGTCAAATAGTGTCTTAGAGACTTGGTGACAATGTCTCTAAGACATAAAACAGATTTGTGCTCATGAGTGTTCTTAGAGTAAAAAATGGCTGCATTTTTCGCCACTAGAAGAAAGTCCATGAAAAGTTCTTTAGCTGAAGATATGGAAGGACTGTTGATTCTTGAGTTTATAGTCTCTAAATCCATATGCCTCCGTATCAGTTTCTTGTGTCTTACCCTTTTCTATTTAATTAACAATCAAACATAAAGACATAAAGCAGATGAAATAAAATTTTGTTTAGACTGTCATTATATGATTTATCTATCAGCCTGACTATCAAGTCGTCTACGGAAGACAAGAGCACATTTTTTTGAGATAGTGTTATTGTATATCTTCATAAGCTCTACGGGTAAAGCCAAACCATGGCTTTGGCTTTGACTGTTGCTGCAAGTAAAAGAAGCTTCTTTACTCCTAGAATTTCTACCAACATCCACGGTAGAAGAACCCAACATACCGCTTTCCTTCACATGTTTACTCTCGCCGAAATCTTTTCATTTTCTCTTGCCTTGTTTCTTCCTCATAGTCGGAAGCACTTGTCCTCCTACACCTACTACGTACATGAACCTCTTCTTCTTCTTGCTCTTTTACTGCTTTTAGTGACCAGTTTGTTGTGGTGAGCTCTTGCTGTGTTAAACTACCAACTGATAACAAGTCTTTGGATGTATCTTTTCTTGTGCATTCTCCTCCACCTTCGGATTTTGGGGAGGGTTCGAGTGATAATGTTCGGCTTGAATCATAAACATTATCATGATATTCTTCATTGTTTCTGTTTCCAGACTCTGAATCTTTGATTCCAACGACCTGAAAAGAATATTATAGTACAATATTGAACATTCTGATTCAGTTAAAGATACATAAACTTTTAAGTGCTAATCCAATGGAGTGTTCGGATGTAGGTAGAGCTGCCTTAAGCTCAGCTACTCTTTTCTTCTTAAGCTCTAAATTTGACGCTTTCTCAGTGAGTGAGACTAGGGTCTTGCTTGAGGTCCATCCGATTTTTCTAACCTCTTGTGACTTGTAGCTACTGGAGTAGCCTTAATACAGGTCTTGATAGAGTGCATGCCTTTAAGAAAATCACACTTGTGAGGAATCCATGGATAGTCTACTTCAACCACCTCCATTGTGCCATCACTCCTATGAATTTCAATGATATTAGGAAGAGGCAGTGACAAATCAACCTCAACTTTCACATGAGATAAATCCAAATTAGTGAAGTTGATTGTGAACTCTCCAATAGCTCCTTCCACCCAACCTAGTCCTTCAAGAGTACGCAAATCCAAGGGAACCCCTCGCAGATGAACCTAAATAGGAAAGGATTCAAACAGTGAAGTCTCTGAAACAGAATGAGGAAATCATTGAAATGCAGAGAACAAAGAGTCACCTACATACCCGATCCTTTTCTCCATAACCATGGATCTAATGAAATCATTTTGGATTCTGACCAAGACTGAGTTATTGATCTCGGCGTAGGTCACCTCAGTCTTCAATGGCTAAGAAAAGGAAACCCAAAAAAGAGACTTCAGATGGTATCTACTCTGGATCAAGTGGCTCTTCTGCTACTTCGTTTTCATCACAACCACCAGCGCCTGAATCTTCTGACTTGGCCGCTGTTTCCTCTTCTCCCGGTGAGATAGGACATGAAAATCTGGACCGTCCGACGCTCCAGTAAACCACGTTTCCTCCGATTTCGTTTCAGATCTGGAAGGGAAAGACAGAAACGATTCCTCACAGGCCCAAGTTACCGCAGATGATGTACCAATGGGACCTAAAATCTCAGCTACAACAGTCTTTGTACTTGAAACTATGGCTTCTCTACCTGAAGAAGACAAAACCCCCGCTATCACAGAGATCGTACCTGAGGAAGATAAAACTCCAGCTACCACAGAGATCGTACCTGAGGAAAATAAAACCCCAGCTACCACAGAAGCCGTACCTGCGGACGCGGAATATCCAGAGTCAACTGTTGTTGCCTGTGCTGCAGAAATTGCATCAGAAGCGGATGACTCTTCTCCAAATCACAAAGATGAGAGTCGATCATCTCCAAACGAAAATACAGAGGCCCCTCCCGCCACACAAAGTGGAGTTCCTGACACTGACCCTGCCAAGTTGTGGAGAGCTCTCGCTAAACCTGGGTCTCGCAATTTAGTGCCAGAGGGTACTCCCTTTACTCTAGATTCGGGTGAGGCATGCGTCACGATACCGAACTCTGTCATCGAGAAGAACAAAAAGGCTTGGGACACCTTCATATTGGGTCAATTCTATGAGGAACCCCCTTCTCGTGGAGCTGTACATGCCATAGTTAACGGCATATGGAGCAAGCAGAGACGTGATATTTCAGTATCTAAAATGGAAGGCCACGCTTTTTTGTTTCGGGTCCCCTGCCCAAATGCAAGGCGTCGGATTTTGAGTCAGTGCTTGTGGCAAGTCGATGGTGAGACAATGTTTGTCGCCAAATGGTCACCTAGTGTCAAGCCGGCAAAGCCAGAGCTTACTTCGATCCCGGTTTGGCTAGATTTCACAGGTGTTCCGCTTCAATTCTTCAATAGAGATGCTCTAAAGGAAATTGCGGGCTTAGTTGGGCACCCAATTTGCCTTCATCCTTCCACTGAGAACTTGACCAATATCGAGGTGGCCAAGGTGTATACAGTCATAGACCCTCGTAAACCCCTGCCTGAAGCCGTCAATGCTCGGTTTGAGTCGGGTGAAGTTATAAGAATAACAGTTTCCAGTCCTTGGCTCCCCTCTCTTTGCAGTTTTTGTAAGGGAGTTGGTCACACTATTTCTAGGTGCTCCAAAGCTCCCACTACATGCCCTATTTGCCGCTCTGTCAAGCACTCGGTGAGCGATTGCCCGAGAGCCAGGAATGGCACTCAACAGAAAAAGGATCACTCTGCTTCCAAGGCCCCAGCGGGTACACTTGACAAGCATCTTGCATCTCAACAGCAGCGCTCACTAAAAGTAACTACCAGCTCTACCTATCGAGATAGCTTCAGGAAGACTAAAACCCCTTCAAATGATGTTGCTGGTTCCTCAAAACAACCTTCTCCACGGGATCAGAATCAGAATCGGTCAGGGAAAGGAATCTCCTTATCTTCCCCTTCGAACAAACAGACAGGTGGTCTTGGTACTTCTAGGAGCTTTAACAAGGATCGATATTCAGTTGGCCTTGAGGGTGCAAACCTATGTGTTGACCTGCGGTCAAGTCTATTTGACAAGGCAAGTGGGAAATCTCCTATCATCGCCAATAATTCTTCTTCTGGTCAGGAGAATGACTCCAATTCCTCTGATTCTCACTCTGAAGATGACGACGACCCAATTGATGAGGGTGATCGCTTTATCAAGGTGGTTTCGCAGAGAACCCTAAAGAAACGTAAGGCTAAAGCCAGGGCCAGAGGCCCTTTAAACCTCTGATTTTATCCCCTAAATGGATATTTTTTGTTGGAACGTTCGAGGTTTCAATTCTAAAATAAAGCGTCGCAGTTTTAGGAAATGGCTGAAGTATAGCAAGCCAGTTTTTGGTGGTCTCGTGGAGACTCATGTCGAGTCGAATAAGGCTTCGGCCATCATCTCTAGTGTCTTTCCAGGGTGGCACTTTGAGTGTAACTATGAATTCTCAGAACTTGGGAAAATTTGGTTGCTTTGGAATTCTTCTGTTTCTGTCCAAGTCATCCACAAATCTCTTCAGTCGTTATCATGCATTGTCAAGCTCCCCTTTGCTTCTTCTGACATTGCAGTCACTCTTGTTTACGGCTCAAACATAAGGAAGGAAAGGAAAGAGTTATGGGCCGACCTGACTTTCATAGCCTCCTCTCCTAATGTTTCTTCTCTTCCATGGACGGTTCTAGGTGATTTTAATGAGATCTTATTTCCGTCAGAGCATTCGTCCGCAGACTCGCACCACTCCTCTCGGGGTATGCGACAATTCAACCAGTGCATAATGAGAACATCTCTTCAGGATCTGGCTTTCTGCGGTAACTCATTTACCTGGACAAACAATCAAGGGCCAGGTACTATCTCTAAGAAATTGGATCGTATCCTGGTGAATGATCTCTGGCTCGATTCTTTCCCAAACTCGTTAGGTGTTTTTGGTGAACCTGGTATTTCTGACCACAGCCCATGCTGTGTGTTTCTGGATGCAGGAGAGGAAAAACGGAAAAAACCGTTTAAGTTTTTTACTCTCCTCAATGATAACCCAGATTTTGGTCCTTTGATCAAGGAATGTTGGGACTCTCTCCAGTTTGATGGTTCGAGCATGTTCAAAGTCTCAAAGAAGCTGAAACAATTGAAGAGCATCATCCGGACATTTAGTAGACAAAATTATTCTGGTATAGTGATGCGTGTTACTGAATCATTTGATCACCTTCTTGCTTGTCAGCACCAGCTCCTTGCCAATCCGACCCCAGAAAATGCTATAGAAGAAAGAGCGGCTCATAAAAAATGGTTTTTTCTCGCCAAGGCAGAAGAGTCTTTCTTATTCCAGAAGTCACGGGTTATCAAACTGTCTGAAGGAGACTCAAATTCTGCCTATTACCATCGATCTATTCGCTTAAGGCAAACTGCAAACCAGATTCTTTTCCTACGAGATGACAGTGATGTCGTTATAGATTCAAGGGAGGGAATAAAGGACCATGTGCTTACTTTTTATTTGAATTTGCTTGGTGGGAACGTCTCTGGTTCTCTTTGTCCGCAGGATGAAGTTGCCTCGCTGATTTCTTACAGATGCACCACGGAGGTAGTGGATAAGCTCTCTGCTCCATTCTCCAATGAAGATATACGTAAAACCTTCTTCTCTCTCCCAAAGAGTAAGGCTCCTGGTCCGGATGGGTATCCCGCAGAATTCTTCACAGCTCATTGGGGAACTGTTGGGAATGAGATGATCTCTGCTGTCTCGGAATTTTTGAAGTCAGGCGTTATGCTACAACAGTGGAACACAACAATTATCACCCTTATCCCCCAAAAGAGTGGCGCCTCAAGGATCTCTGATTTTCGACCTATATCTTGTTGCAATACAGTTTACAAGGTTGTTTCCAAGTTGTTGGCAAATCGGTTGAAAGCGACTCTCCCGGATATCATCTCCAACACTCAATCGGCTTTCATTCCAGGTAGACTCTTGGTTGAGAATGTCATCATGGCTACAGAGTTGGTGCAAGGTTATAATTGGAAGAACATTTCCAAAAGATGTATGCTGAAAGTTGATCTCAAAAAGGCCTTCGACTCTCTTAACTGGGACTTTATCATTATGGTACTTCGAACTCTCAGATTCCCGGACCACTTTGTCAACTTGGTTCAGCAATGCATCACCACAACTAAGTTTTCCATCTCAATAAATGGGGAACTATGTGGTTTCTTCAAAGGCACTAAAGGTTTGAGGCAAGGGGATCCTTTATCTCCTTACCTTTTTGTACTTGCGATGGAAGTGCTATCTCAAATGTTGAACTCTGAATTTAGGAATGGGAGGATTGGACATCATCCTTCTGCTATGAATCCTCAAATCACTCACCTTGCGTTCGCAGATGACATCATGATATTTTTTGATGGTGAAAAGGAATCTCTGGTCAACATTGCTTCTACGCTTGATACCTTCTCTATTTGGTCAGGTCTATCAATGAACCGGAACAAAACAGATCTCTTTGTTGCAGGTTTGAATCAAGAAGAAACTTCTGATTTATCTAGTCTTGGCTTCTCCCTTGGATCAATGCCGGTGAGATACTTGGGCTTACCGTTAATGCATAGGAAGCTGAGAATTTGTGATTATAGACCTCTTATCGATCAGCTAAAGAGAAAGTTCTCTTCGTGGACCTCATGTGCACTATCTTATGCTGGAAGGAGAACTCTTATCTGCTCAGTTATCTATGGGACTGTCAACTTTTGGTTTTCATCATTTATCTTGCCAAAAGGTTGTATTGCCTCCATCTCTTCGTTGTGTTCCAGGTTCTTGTGGAACGGTAACATAACGTCAAGGGCAGTGGCTAAAGTATCTTGGACTTCAGTGTGTCTTCCCAAAAATGATGGTGGCCTTGGTATAAGAGATCTCATTCAGTGGAACATAACGCTGATGTTAAAACTCGTTTGGCTCCTTTTCTCTGATCATGAATCTTTGTGGGCAGCTTGGACAAAAACGCATAGGCTAAAAGGAGCTAGTTTATGGAGCATCGACGCAAATAAACAATCATCATGGATCTGGAATTCTATCCTCAGCTTAAGGTCCGTAGCAAGGAATTTCATCAGATGTCAGCTTGGTAATGGAACAAGAGCAAGTTTTTGGTTTGACCATTGGTGTGAGCTTGGTCCTCTCATTAAGTTTTGTGGACCTACTGGCCCTAGTCAACTTGGTATAAGTCTGGATTATTCTGTTTCAGATGCTTGCTCTGAAACAGGTTGGCGTATTAGACCAGCAAGATCACGCCAAGCTGAAGATATTCATATCATGCTGTGTTCTACTCCTCTTCCTTCTCAGTCCACCACCACAGATTCATATTCATGGGAGACTGCAGAGGGTATTTCAGATACATTCTCTGCAAAATATACTTGGGATTCTCTGCAGCCTCGTGGACAGGTTCAAGAATGGGTGGATGTTGTTTGGTTTAAGGGCTGCACACCGAGCCATGCCTTCATGATGTGGGTAGCTCAGCTCGATAGACTGCCAACCAGAACTCGTCTGGCTTCGTGGGGTATCCAGACCGTTGATTGTTGCTGCATATGCAACCACTATCAGGAAACTAGAGATCACCTGTTCTTGCGTTGCCATTTCAGTGAACAGGTTTGGACTATGGTGATCAAACGTCTGGGTTTTCGTCCATTTCTCTTTCACACTTGGACAGCTTTCACTTCTTGGATGGGTGCAAGAGACAAGAGACGCCCTTCCACTCTGCGCAAACTCGCCTCCCAAGCCACCATCTACAAACTCTGGCTTGAGAGGAACAATAGGCTCCACAACAACGCTGCATCCACGCCTCAACTCACATTCAAATCCATCGACAGGCTGATCCGTGACTCCATCCTTGCAAGGCAAAAGATTAAGAAATTCAAAAATCTGATGCAAACTTGGCTCAAGAATGAGTAGAGTCTCCATCACTTTGTACCTTAGCTTTTAAAGCTCTCCTAGGCTATTCTCTGTTTTTATTTTTTTTGGCTCAGATAGGCCTCTAGCTTCTTATTTTTGTATAATTACAAACATCTTCATTTCATAATGATATTCACATATTTATCAAAAAAAAAAAAAAAGACTGAGTTATTGAGGCGATTAGTATGGATCTCAAGACCCTTCCCCTTTCCCCACATATGATTCAAAACATTTTGGAACTGTTTGAAAGGTGGAATCATTCCACTAAAATAGCATATAACAAAATATATGTGTTGTTCTGCTCCTCTTTTAAACATCTCATATGGCATGAGAATAGTTGATCTACCACCTTCAACATAAGTACAGGTCATTGCATGTAGAGAGTTTTAAAAACCGGTCTCCTTATATTTTTTTACCAAAGTGGATGATTGTGAAATATTATTTTGTTTATCGGAGCCCGCATATGTCAAAGCTTTGCTAGTGATGAAACGTGAGGTTTCTTTCTTGTTTAGCACAGTAAACCCTAGCTAGATAGTATCTATTGAATTAATTGATTCGCTTCCGCCTTTACAACACCAATAATAACAAATCTCTTTGCGACATAAAGAAGAGAAATTCTATGGGAGTTCATGTCCCTAGGCTGAAGGTCCAAGATTTAGTCCTTTAGATTCCAGATCAAAAGAAACCTGCTTCTTGCAAGCAGCAATTAGTAAGGAACCCTAAGCTGAAGCAAAGGAGGTCAATATAGCAGGCGCATGAAGAGGTGCAGTTTGTTGAGTTTAACTCTTTTGCTGAAATCTAGCTACAAGAGCCAATGGAGACATAGGTAGAAATTGAACTTGAGAAAGAGGGTGGTCCAAGGGAAGAGGTTGGGAGGAAGAGGCGGCGGCCATTTTTCCATCAGAAGTGAGAACAAACAGTGAGTGATCAGGAGAGAGCCATTTTTTCCATTGAGAATCGTTCAAACATAAATTGTGAAAAACTATAAATGACTCTAATGTATTTAATAAGTTTCTCTTTTACAAAAAACGGTTTCTCTCATACATTATAAACATTTATTTAATGAGTAAAATTACTTATTCAAAACTCCATGTATAAAAAACTTGATATAAATTTAACATTAGTTGATATGATAAATGTAAACAATTTTTTTTAAAATATGATCATTCGAAATCAAGTTTAAAAGCTAGATGATCTAAAGCCCTTCGGGCGAATGCATCTAACGCGCGAGTTTACTTTCTCTCTCAAATAAAAAATTGTCGTTCGTCGTGGGCGGAGGTGTTACGGTCGATGGCACCAGCCCCAGAGACTGTGGTTGTCCCCCACTCAGATCTTAAGCAACTTGGCGAGATAGTCGACGTCAGGTAGGCTTGGAAGTGCTTCTCCCTTCTTCATGAAGGATCGAGAGGATCTCTGGAACTGAGGTCCCCATTAACGAAGTCGATGTTTGGGCCACGTAATAATTCTGAGGCAGACACTATTATTGTAACATCCTGAGTTGTGATATGTGAAAAAGCTTAAGAGAATTGATTCGGCTACCTATGTCACCAAAGTTGACTTACCTTTTTCGTCACACATTCGTTTAGAACTTCAGGGTTAAGTGTGCTTGGGCTAGAGTAGTGAAAGGATGGGTGACCTATCGGGAAGTGAATCGCGATACCGTGCGAGTGAGGCCAAACACGGAGAAAGGTCGGGTGGTGATTGTAAGGTCAGTAAACAATGATTTTGAGCCTTGAAAAAATTAACACACGACCGTCAGACGGGATGGGGCCCACGGGCTGAGAGAGTGAGTGTGGGTGGCCCATCAGCCGTGGACGGTCGGGGGTTACAAGTGGTATCAAAGCTCGTTAACCGTCTCGTTTCTGACCCGAGAGGCGTCGTGAGACCTGTCGTGGGGCGCAACGAGGGCATTGCGTTCTTTGAGAGAGGGTGAATTGTAACATTTTGAGTTCTGATATGTGGAAAAACTTAAGAGAATTGATTTGGCTACCTATGTCACCAAAGTTAATTTACATTTTCTGTCACACATTCGTTTAGAACTCCAGGGTTAAGCGTGCTTAGGCTGGAGTAGTGAAAGGATGGGTGACCTATCGGAAAGTGATTTTGCGATACCGTGCGAGTGAAGCCACAACACAGAGAAAAGTCGGGTGGTGATTGTAGGGTCAGTAAATAATAATTTTGAGCTTTGGAAAAATTAACGCACGACCGTCGGACGGGATGGAGCCCACGGACTGAGAGAGCGGGCGTGAATGATCCATTAGCCGTGAGCAGTCGGGGCGTTACAATTATAGGCAAGAGGCGACAGAGCTAAGCCGGCGCCATGAAGTCCCGACCGTCTGATTTGGTGCTCGCCGTGTTCACCGGAGATGGGGAATACTTTCCAGTCTCTTTCCTCAATCGTTTCTCCTTTTTCTTTCTTGCTTAGTCTTGCTTATAGAGTTATTCAAAGTGGATGTAACATATATTATAGATGTTTTTCCTGCTATCACCGTTGTACGACTTTTAAATACTGTTTTGGAACACTAATGAATATTTATTATATTTAAAAAAAAATCAAAAGCCAATTTTATTTTTATAAATGTGTTCTTAGATTATAGTTAACTGTTAAGTGGAATGGGATTCGTCTAGGATGAAGGCGAAAAAAAAGGCGATCAGAAAGCGGTTAATTTTCTTCCATGTTCTCGCCACTGTTGGAGTGGTTGATGATGATTCTAGGGACTCGGAGGCAGTTTCTTGGCAGATTCTCCCCACGATGTCAGTTATTTCCACGATGAAATTTCATTTCCATCGTGAAGTAGTGGACAGAGGAATTTCCTCTGGTTCTAGGGTCTATAAAAATCGAATTGAAAAGTTTGATTTTTACTCTTCTTATCTTACCTTAATTGCACATCTTTTGGTTTTCTGTTGGCGACTATTCATTTTCATCAAAGCAATGGCAGACTCTCTTCATCGCGCTATTCAAGAGATTGATCTTGGCATCAATGATGCTCCGTTTGCTTTACCACCGGAGGTCATTCGACAAGCAGCCGATGAGAATTGTTTTATTCTCATTGGTCGTCCTGTAATGCCTCGCCGCCAGAATCTGCGTGCTATTGTTGCTACCATGCCCCGAATCTGGGGCTTGATGGACTTCTAAGGGGTAGAATTGTCGAAGGCAAGAGATTCCAGTTTGTTTTTCACTCAGAAGAGGCTATGGAATCAGTGTTGCGTCGTGGACCATGGGCATATGCAGATCGTATGCTTGTGCTCCAGAAATGGGCACCTCTAATGGATATGGCGCTTCTGAATTTTATTCCTTTTTGGATTCAAATCCGTGGAATTCCTTTTCAATTCATGAATAGGGAAGTTATCGTCCACATTGCCAGAGCCATGGGTTCCTATATCCAGATGGAATACAATGAAGAAAGTGGACATCGACTAGATTTTGTACGAGTCCGCTTCAACTGGGATATCTCTTAACCACTCCGCTTTCAGCGGAACTTCCAATTCACTCCTGGCGTCAACACGGTACTGCGTTTTCAATATGAACGATTGAGAGGCTTTTGTGAGACATGTGGTATGATAACCCATGACTCAGGGGCTTGCCTGATTAACAATGGCGGTATGGGACCAAGGGATGATGATGAAGACCATAGTGGAGATGATGGGAATGCAGATGAAAGAGTTCCAAACCAGGGAGTTCTTATTGAAGAAATTCACGGAGATGATGAGGAGGAAGAGGAAGCTACGATTAATGCCAATCAACCTTTAGGAGCTAATGAAGAAATGGAAGATGATGATGCTGAAGATGACATATGGATCAATGAGGGTTTGAAAACAAGGTCTCACAGAATTGGAGTTTGTACGGCCTCAGACAAATCCGTAATTTCCTCTGATATTGAAGACCATGACACAATATCCTTGAAGAGGAAAGCACTGGTCAATGAGCATAAGGGTAATTCCGTAAAGTTTATGCAACATGAGATGGGGGAATTCAGCAGGACACGAGATTTGAAGAGGACAAAGCATGACCATACGGGTGATGTTGCTGAAAAGGATGGTACTGAGGATGATCGTTCAAACTTAAGAGGCGCGGTGGGCCCTGAACCACCATTAGCGCCATGAGGACAGCCTGTTGGAACTGTCGAGGTCTAGGCAATGACTCGACAGTTCGACGCCTAAAGGAGATGAACCGTAAGCATCTCCTGGACATCATATGCCTGTCTGAAACTAAGCAGCAAGATAACATCATTCGGGATATAGGAGCTCGGCTTGATTGTATCAATTATGTTTCTGTACCTCCATCAGGTTTAAGTGGAGGGCTAGTTATCTTTTGGAAATCTCATGTTCAGTTGCAAGTGTTGTTTCAGTCTTCAAATCTCATTGATTGTAAAGTTCAGATTAATGGAATTTCTTTTTACTATACCTTTGTTTATGGAAATCCTACTCCCAACTTGCGACACCACACTTGGGAGAAACTTCAACGATTGGCTGTTAATAGAAGAAACGAAATGTGGATGGCTTTGGGAGATTTTAATGAGATTTTAGGGAACCATGAGAAGATCGGAGGCAGAGTACGTTCTGAATCTACGTTTACAGACTTTCGAATGATGATGCGACAGTGTGACTTTACTGATCTACCTTCTATTGGAAACCGGTTTTCATGGGTTGGTAAACGCGGAAGTGAGGTGATTCAATGTTGTCTAGACAGAGTAATGGCTAATGCTAACTTGTTTTCAGAATTTCCCACATCAGAAACAAGGTTCCTTGAGCTGGGGGAATCCGACCACCGTCCTATAATTACTCATGTTTCTTCAGAGCGTGATTGCATAAAGAGGATGTTTTGCTATGATAGTAGAATGTACGATAAAGATGGGTTTCAAGCAGCTGTTAAACGAGGATGGAGTGGAACTGGTCAGGCTGCCTTATTAAATCTTTCTCTGACCCAAAGAACCAGTCGATGTCGACAACAAATATCTATCTGGAAGAGAAGTAACAGGACTAATGCTGAGGAAAGAATAAAGGTACTGCGAGGGAGATTAGATACGGCTATGTGCACTGCTTCAATTACTCAGACAGAAACTAATATGCTTAGGGAGGATCTCAATCAAGCATACTTGGAGGAAGAACTTTTTTGGAAACAAAAAAAGCAGAATTATGTGGCTAAGAGCAGGTGACCGTAATACAAGTTATTTTCATGCAGTCTCAAGAGCAAGAAGGATTAAAAGTACACTCACTGTAATCCAAGATGATAATGGTGTCATTCATAGAGGACAAAAGAACATAGCAAAAGTCGCAGAAAACTATTTCAACCAATTGTTTACATCTCAAAATGATGTTAGTCTACACTTTGATCAGGTTTTTCAGGGTTTCCCAGAAAGAGTTACTTCTGATATGAATAATGAGTTGATCAAAGACATTTCGGAGGAGGAAATATACTCTGCGATTTTTGAAATTGGTCCACATAAAGCTCCTGGTCCAGATGGATTCCCTGCAGTATTTTATCATCAACATTGGGAGACTGTGAAGGATGATGTTATAAAGGAAATAAAACAGTTCTTCTCCGATGATAGTTTTGACAGAAGACTGAAACACACCAACATCTGTCTTATACCCAAAGTGTATCCCCCATCTGGTATGTCAGAATTCAGACCCATTGCATTGTGTAATGTCACCTATAAGGTCATATCCAAGATACTTATCAACCGGCTACAACATCAACTGCACGGTATTATCACTGAAAACCAGGCGGCTTTTATACCAGGGCGAATGATATCAGACAATATTATTGTAGCGCATGAGATTTTCCACAGCCTCAAGGTACGGAAACGCCAGGCTAATTCCTATATGGCAGTAAAGACCGATATCACTAAGGCATATGATCGTTTGGAGTGGGGTTTTTTGGATGAAACGATGAAGAGAATGGGCTTCCACATCAAATGGATTATGACTTGTGTTACTTCAGTGAGTTTTTCAGTATTGATTAATGGTGTTTCTGAAGGACAAATTATACCGAAAAGAGGATTACGACAAGGCGATCCTTTATCTCCCTATTTATTCATCCTTTGTGCTGAGGTCTTGTCCCATTTGATGAACAGAGCTATGGCTGATCGCTCACTCTTGGGAGTTAAAGTTGCGACACAAGCTCCACCGGTTAATCATCTTTTATTTGCTGATGACTCGTTATTCTTTTCATTGGCAAATCCAAAGGCAGGACGACAACTGAAACAAATCTTAGCTCTATATGAATCTGTTTCTGGTCAAGCTGTCAACCTCAACAAATCTTCCATAACATTTGGTAAAAACGTCTCTTCTACTGTTAAACAACGCGTAAGGACTCTTCTCGGTATACACAATGAAGGAGGTCATGGAAAATATCTTGGGTTGCCAGAACAGTTTGGTAGGAAGAAAGGAGAAATGTTTCAGTATATCATTGAAAAGGTTCGAGCTGCAACACAAGGTTGGAAGAAGAAATTTCTTTCACATGGTGGGAAAGAAATTCTATTAAAAGCTGTTGCTCTTGCAATGCCAATCTACTCTATGAATATATTCTGTTTGCCAAAGCTTATTTGTGAAGAGATAAATAACATATTGGCAAAGTTTTGGTGGAGCTCAGGAGACAAAAAAGGAATGCATTGTTATAGTTGGAATAGAGTATGTGTACCAAAGAAAGAAGGAGGATTGGGTTTTCGAGACTTGGAGAAATTTAATCAGGCTTTACTTGGTAAGCAAGTATGGCGTATACTGCAAAACCCAGGGAGCCTAGTGGCGAGGATTCTTAAGGCTCGTTGCTATCCTAATGATCATATACTCAGTGCTGCTCTGAAAACGAAAGCTTCATTCGCATGGAAGTCTTTACTTTATGGGCGGGATTTGTTGAAAAGAGGTATGAGGTATGTAATTGGTAATGGATCAACTGTAAGTATGTGGACAGATCCTTGGCTGGCAGACCACCCCCCACGACCTCCAAGACCTCTACATGATCAGAACCAACTTGAATGTGTGCAAAATTACATCTGTAGTGATGGTTCTGGATGGGATGAGGCTAAGCTGCGTTCCAATGTTGTTCAGGATGACGTAGAAAAGATTTTGAGCTTGAAGTTCACAAAAAGAGCAGAGTTGGATCTTCTTGGATGGCATTATAATGACAGTGGAATTTATACAGTGAAATCAGGTTATTGGTTGAGCACTCATCTCCCGGATAATGATCCGATACTACCAACATGGGGAGATGCGTATCTAAAACATAAACTGTGGAAAACTACTTCACCACCTAAAGTGAAACATTTCCTCTGGAAAACACTTTCTCGAGCCTTAGCCACTGGGGATAGCCTGACAAGAAGACATGTTGCTCCTAATAACCAATGTTTGAGATGTTGTGGAGCGTCAGAAACAGAGAAACATATGCTCTTTGACTGCCCGTATGCGAAGATGATTTGGCGTGCATCAGGGGTAACAAATACAACTATTACTGGAGACGTTGGAATGTTGGAGGAAAAAATAGAAGCTTGTATTACAGGTAATCCGTCGACAGGTTTGAATCATCTCGAAGATCTACCCACTAGCATTTTATGGCGAATCTGGAAGAGTAGGAATATGCTGGTCTTCCAACAAAAGAATGTTCCGTGGTGGAAGGTAATACAACAGGCTAAGTTTGATACATAAGAATGGAGAAAACATAACACTGCTTCAGACACTCGGTTCAACAGGGGAAGGGGAAGAATTAGGGGAAGGGATCAATTATGGAGAAAGCCGAGAATGGGTTATATTAAATGTAATTTTGATGGCTCATTTTTAAATGTGTTTTCATCGAGCAAGGCAGGATGGGTTATTCGGGATGATGAGGGCACATTCAAGTTTGCAGGCCAAGCTATAGGAAATAGAGTCAAATCGGCAATGGAAGCGGAGTTTCAAGCTCTTATTATAGCTATGCAAAACTGTTGGAGTCTTGGGTTCGTGAAGATCATTTTCGAAGGTGACAATCAAAAAAAGATGGATATTCTTAATAACAGAGTTTTACATTTTGGAGTGTATAACTGGACTAGGGAAGTGAGATGGTGGGCAAAGAAGTTTCAAGCAGTGGAATTTAGGTGGATTAAACGACAAGGTAATTCAGTTGCGGACAAGCTGGCAAGAGGTTCCCTACGTCCGGAAACAACTTTTCAAATCTTTAACTATATTCCAATGTTCATTACATCATCACTGCATCGAGACTATGTATGTTCAAGTTCTTAATAAAATGAAGTTAGGGGGAAAAAAATGTGTTCTTAGATTATACCACTCCCAATCGTTATAAAAGTGTTTTGATCAAAACATATATTTTTAAACTAGACTGGATCATTTATATTTATTTTTTAAAATATTAATTGCAAGCCGAATTTTGTTGTTTTTCTGTTTTTCCTGTGTCCCATTAATTAATAAGTCAAGAAATTTCTTCGTACATACGTTAATCTTTCCTAAATTTGGAAAGGAAAATAAAAAATTCAATAACAATTATTGATATCGTGGATAATAAGTTAGTGGCCAAGACAATGCAAGTACGTCACTATCACATTTGGTGGACACTAGGTAAAATTCATTTTCTTCGCTTGCACATGATCATTTTAACAATAGATTTAAGTCAGGGGATTGCCAAATGAAAAATTCATGTTACATGTACCGATGTATCTTCTCGTTAGGTTGCATATTACATTCACATGGAGAGAGGCATTGTAGTTTCCATTTCAGCTGAACACTTGTGAATCAGTGCATCAAGAACCTAAAGCACTACAACTTTATCCCAGAGACACAGATCGATTTACAGCATTTACTGATTTTGGGTGGAGAGTTTCTCCCGGAAGGGTGATTCTATCGCAAAATCCGCCACCAGAAACTGCGACTTCTCAACGGATCTTCAAAGCAACAGATGCCAAATATCCGAAGGAACATGGAGATAGTTCTTGATAAAATACAGATTGGAAAACTCATGGAGAAGACACTGTTTGAAAGTGATTCTGAGTGGTCTTGAAACTAAACCTGGAGTTATGGTGTCTGAAGAACTAAGTTAAGTTCTTGAGCCTTTCTAGCAATGACACCTCCTCTTCTGTATTTATATGAAAAATCGAGAAAACACAAGAGTAAACATTATTACACAACCGAAGCAAACACCAATCACTAGATACTCTCCATCGTCAATAACTAGACATGGCTGATTCGGAACTAGGTTCTCGATGTTTCTTTTACCTGGTGAGTAGTGGAAGGATCTTTTGAACCTTCTGCAATTCGGCAGAACAACTTTGGCAGATCTGTAACCTGCATTTTCTCAAATTTGTTTTACTTCAGATGAAAGAGAATAACTGTGAGAGAAGGTATAACGTGAAAATAAAGGAGCGGAAATTACCTTTCTTCTCCATGCAGATCAACGCCAACACTTCGTCTTGCTGAAACAGTTGATTGTACAACTGTACCAAACACAGCTACTAGCTTCAAGAGCATTTCCAAGGAGACACTTACAGGCCTATCCAAAATTGAAATCACATGTGAGTTTTCCAGATAAGACATATTATTTCTTTCCTCACTTACATTAATTTATATATGAAACTCAAAGCAAACCATAGTCCAAGGACGAAGAGAACAAGATAATTTACCTTTCAGTCCTGCTGCCCAATAAGCCTGTGAGGACAGGTGCTAATTGAGAAAACAGATCCAGCGTGAGAATCTCTGTTTTATCTGTTAAAATACTGATCACATCAGCTTGAACCTGTTCCAGTTTAAGCGAGTCAGCTTTTTCTAGACATTTAAGCATTTAAAGGACAGGCAAAAGTAATCTACTAGGACACTTACCGAGTGATCTGACAGCTTTTTCAAGGCCATGATTGCGCCTTTAACATCGCTACGCTCCCAAAAATGTCTTACAATCTGCATTTTTGCGATTTATCAACCACTTAACAAACAAGAAGAGGAAAAGAGAATAAGAGACAAAAAGAACACTAAGCTAAATTTACCTGTAATTTTGTCAACCTTGATTGAAGAGTGTTTAAGACTTCATTATGAGTTTGCATTAATGTCTCACCGATGTCATCTTCATTCTCGCTCCCAGATATCTGAGGCTCTTCCTTCTGCACATGCCAAAACAATCAAACACTTTATATATATATATATTTTCTGTAGCATCAGAAACTAAGAGATTCATTGCTGAACAAGATGCATTTCAAAGATGGAGAAAGTCACATCTATCAGTCCACCAAACGTATCATTTGAAGTTTACCTGGGTAGAGATATCATAATCTGGTTGAGATTGAGTTATATGTGCCTCGTCCAGTGTCATATCAGCCATTTGATCAATTACCGCAGGTGTTGCCAACGTTTGAGTTGGGCTAAACCGGTGCCTGGATCTTATATGTGATGCATCAAATGGCACATTATTTGCTTGATTGGTTTTAGCAGGAATTACACGAACAGGAGAGTTCCTAGCTGACCGTGTTAATGCAACTGAAGGCTCATAAGATGGGATATCATCTGCTTGATTGAGTTTCATGGGTATTACACGGGCTGGTGAAGTCCTAGCTGATCGTGTTGATTGTACATGACGCTCATCATGCGGGTTAGTTGTTTGATTGAGCATCACAGGCCTAACACGCGCTGAAGAACTCCTCAGTGGTCTTCTTCTTATTACATGAGGCTCATCAGGTTTCATGTTAGCTGACCGACTCCGATTGAGTATCAGAGGCGTAACTGAGGCTGGAGAAGTCGCTTGTCGTGCTGAGGTTACAGGAGACTCATCAGATGTCAAATTAGCAGCCGAACTCCTATCAGGTCGTGTTGACGTTACAAGAGGGTCATCAGATTTCATTTTTGCTGTCTGATTGAGTACCACAGGCATAACCGGGGCTGGAGAAGATTTAGCTTGTCGTGTTGATGTTACAGGAGACTCATCAGATGCCAAATTAGCAGCCAAAGTATTAGGTCGTGTTACAGTTACAGTAGGCACCTCAGTTGTCATGTTTGCGTCCCGACCAAGAACCACAGGCATTACTCTGGCTGGAATACTCCTTGGTCGTCGTGTTGATATCACATGAGCGTCAACTGTGGTCAAGTTAGTTGGCTCATCAACTTTAACTAACTTGACCTGGGTAGGCTTCGTGCTAACTACTGGTATCGATGCTGATTTGGCCTCTTCCTCCATAGCATCAGTGCTCTGAACTGTTGCTGCACTAGCTGCTTTACCTTCTTCCGAAGGAATAACTGTTTCTCTTCTCTCAAACCTCTCAACCAATGACCGTGTCCTCCCGGAAACAACTTTTACTGCAAACATGGCAATTCTTAATAAATTAATAACCAGGTGAGTTATATGCAAAAAAAAAAAAAAAACAAAGCAGAAATCTCTGAATGGCTAACCTCCTCTAACAACCTTCACAGAGTCTGATTCTTTGCTACCTCCAGGGGATTCGACGCCTGCACGGCAGAATATTTATATCAATCACTTGCAAACTGATTGTAGTCTCAAACCTAGTAACTTGACCCAACAAATACAGAAAACTGCGAAGCAATTAATTTCTAAAAGTGACAGAAACTGAGATTTAACAACCTATAAGCTAATGCTATTACTTCTCTGCTGCCTTATTCATTCTTTTCCAGGAATTTGGAGTAGATTTCTTAGTAACTTCAAACCAAAAAAGTAGCTCTTTCAGATTGATTTTCATTTGTGTTGGATGCTGTCTTTTATCTAGCAACTCACTCGTAGTGGAAGCCTAACAAATCAAAGTTGCATAACCCCACAAGTGGAAATGCCCCTGATTAAGAACCAAGTAATTAAGTACTTACTTTTCTGTTCATCACCAGCTTTCTCTGGTGATAGAACTCGTTCTGGCTTGCTTAAAATAATCTTATCACTGGCATCCTCCTCAGTCGGGTTACAACCTCTGTCATCCGCTAGCTCTTTTGGCAAGCCTGTGTCTCTCGATTTCTCTAAAACACTTTGGTTACTGTCTAAATTTTCAGAATCAACAGACACAGCCCATCTTGTCTCATTGTACTTAGTATTTGGTGATCTCTGCACCCGAGGCGGTTTCAGCAGCATAGCTGAGACCAAATTGTAAGAGATTTTCAATAAGATAGGATTACACGATCCGAAAGCTCAAGTCTGGTGAAACTGAAGTGTGAACTGGGAGAACTTACATTTCGCTTCATCAGTTGGTGATTCTGGAAATAAAGCTTTTTCAAACTTGTTGGTTATACTCTTGATGATGGAATCATTGGCTTCAAAGGGTTTTCTACCACTCTCTTCTGAATCAAGCACAGTCTTAGTATCCAGCTTTTTTTCACCATCCGATTCGCTTTGTTTTGGAGTACCAGATTGAACAGCCACTGACTGCTTTGTTGGCGTTTTTCTTACATGAGCTGGTCTCAGCAGCATGCCTGGCTTCGTTTTTGAGAAAGTGATAGATTCCCTTCCCGAATCAGAAGAGTCTTTCCCAATATCACTATGCACAATGAAAGACTTATCCCCTGCTTGTCCAGTCGATGTTGCATTGACATTAGAAGTAGTTAGTGATCCTGGCTTATCTGCAACAGTTGAATTTCCACCTGTGGCTTTGAAGAAAAGAGAGAATATTAGACCAAATTTAATCACAAGCATACAGAAGTGAGAGACGTACATAGTCACGCTGATGCAGCACAATAGCTGACACTACAGACTGAAAATCACAATCCAGCTCACAATATTTATGGCTATGAATAAACACATGTGCGGGAAAATATATGACTTTTTCGGTCACTAGAAGATGAAAATGGAGTTACTGATCTCCGTTAATATTCCATTGCAAATAAGCATTTTAGTACTGATTCGAAAGGTAACATGACAGCAAGTTGTAAGCTAGCGTACATGACTCTCCTACATCAGAATGTGATTGAGCTTGTCCTTTCATATAGGGTATGGCACGTTTCTTTTAGGTTTTCAATTCCAAGAAAAAATGTTAACATTCACTCACAGTCGATGTATATGTTTTTGATCTCTTTTGTCTCATAATCTGGAGATGAGCTGCGCCTGGGACCACTCTTTACTCTCTCGGAAGACTGATCGTCCAGAACGCTGAGTACTTTCTCCACGTATTCTTTTTTATCCGCAGATCCAATACCATATGGTTCAATTTGCTGCTTACAATTAAGGATAAAAGAAAAGAGCATCAGCCTTTGAAACTTCAATCATCAGTTTCACATAACTTTCGAAAGATATGGAGAATCCCAAGAGCTGACATACTGATATATCTGAGACCCAAATCCCTACAGAATTTTGGTAGTATGAACAACCCATGAGCTTCCCTTCGCTGATGCATAAGTCACCAAGCGTTGACCATCCCATATCAACACTATCATGACAAACCACTGGCTCCCATGAATAAACCTGAATTTATGAACATCATCTATCAATGTATCAACTCTTGAGATCTCTATATATAGCATAGGCGCGTAGCTCATTAAAAAAAAAAAAGACAGATATCAACCTTTAAGCCATCATCCAACCCACAAAAAAGGGTTCGCCCATCCGGATGAAATTTGATTGAACGAACTCCAGTGTCCTGTGAAAAAATAAAAGCACATGCAAAGAGAAAGATCCAATCAATTCAAAGTAAAAAGTTCCAAGACAAAGAAACTCTGTGATAGATTCTCTTGGATAACAATATTTAGTGACACTAGAACTCTCATAACATGTTGGTTACCTCTGGTCGGGTAGAACCAATCAATTCAAACGTTTCCAAATCCCAGAACTTTACGGTCCTGTCAGCAGAACCTGGATAGTGAAATCACAAGACCACAACATAAAACTTGCGAACAGAGAAGGATCGATAGTTGAACAACCAACCGAAAGCTGCCACCAAATTACCAGTAAAATGCCTAAATTAAAGAAATCGGACTAACCAGTGGCTAAGAGGAACTCAAGTGGGTGGAAGTCTAGCGAACGGATAGATCCTTCATGAAACTTAAAATCATGTATAAGCTTTCCAGCAGTCAAATCCCACACCTATTGGATACGAGCAGTAGTATACTGTTAAAAGAACACAAGTTCAAGAAAAGACAACGCACAAGATCAACAATGCAATTCTTACCTTTACAGCATTGTCAAGTCCTCCTGTCACTACCCAACGACCATCGGGACTAAATTTGATAGTGTTGATGTCACGAGTATGCCCCTTGTATGTTTGTATGCACCCCTTCTTCCTGATGTCCCAAATCTTTAGATTCGTGTCACTTGATCCAGATGCCAAAAATTCCCCAAATGGATGAAACTCAACAGCAGAACAACTGGATCTATGTCCAGTAAAAGCTCGAACCACTACACTTCAAGAGCAAGATTCAAAATGGTAGACCTCATTATACTAAAAGTAAACGATAGATAGATGTTAAATAAGAAGAAAAAAAAACCTATAATCCACACTGACAATAACTCAATCGGTATTTAACATGTTTCCATTAACTAGCAAGGCATATAAAGAGAATAACACATCTTGTAAAAGAGAGCAGAAAAGTAATCAACTAACTCTTTGCTTCTTCTAAATCCCAGAGCTTTATGAGACCCGAAGAAGCTCCACCAAGCACCAAAACTTCAGCGGAGTCGAAAGCTACAGAATCCACTTCACTAGTATGTCCACATAAACTCTGCAAGAAAAAAGAAAATAGCATTATTATTCTATCCAAGAAAGACACAATATAATTTTGAAAGTGTGAAAGGTTACCATTAAAGAAGTAGGCTTGCCGATGGCCCAAAGGTTGAGCTTGTAATCATCACCGCCAGTTATAAGAAGACGTGACGTCTTCTTTCCGATACTTAGGCAATTTACGTTTGCAGAATGTGCCAAAAACTCCTCTAAGTCCCCAAAATTAAGTCAAGTTATAAACAAACTCTACAGAAGAAGATATCAACTAAAGGAACAGCCCTTTGGCAAGAAAAAATAAACGCATGTGGTGAAGAAGGATCCGAAACATGTCACATTCAAATCATACCCAGATAATAATAATAACAGATAAAGCACAATCAATATCACGATTTTACAGTCTCTCTTTCCTACCATATACTCTAGGTTTGGTTGATCAGACAAGGATAGAAGCATATTAAATATCTGCCAGAAATGCTGATTAAAATTGAACTAGCTTTTTACCAACTAACATAACCTTCCAACACCTCTTGTAGTATGATCGACCCACCAACTAACATAACCCTAATGTTTATTCTTTGGAGTTTAGAAAACAGTAACGATTCAGTGATATAAACGACCAAAAATTACTCAAATCCATAGTGTAATCAATTTAATTAAGCTTAAGACAATAACAAAATCGCCAGAAAATATATATATATATATATATATTAAAGGATACGCAGCTTATATCCACGCTTAGCCATTGACTACTCGATTTCCAGCCAAATCCAATAGAAAATCTGAATCAATAATCGAACCCGTAGCTTCCTTAATCGATCAAAAACGGTGAATCGGAGCTACGAAATTTTCAATTGTCACTACACGACGGAGCAGGAGATTTTGAAGAGGTTGAGATTTCAAATCTAAACGGGATAAAGAAGAATCTGATTCAAGGGAAATAAGGAAACGGAGACAATCAGATCCAAATAGTGAGACGAAGCAAGAAAATGGAAAAAGCGTAGAAGAACAAGTTTTCTCTTTTCTTTTTTTTTTTTTTTCTCGACAGAAGAAGTTTTCTCTTTTCTCTCAGGATTTCACATTTTATTTCAGTTATTTATTTATCTGTCGGTCGATCGCTCGTTTTAAATTTTGTAAATTTTAAAGCATTTTTCTTGGACAGTGAGACCTGTAGTTTCTTCGTCATTCGTTTTTATCGCTACTGACGAAAATACCCCTTTGTCCGTCACTGGATTAGGAAATTACCGAAACACCCTTCCTTTCAACTGACTCTACTGCTTACAGTTTATTTCTTAAACTCCATCACTCTTGTCATTAGATCGGTGAGGAAACACGTCATCGCCTTCTCTTCTCTTTTGTTTGTTTCCTACAGACATTGTCAACCTTATATACAAATAAGGTTATTACGTGTATTTTGTTTAGTAAAGAGTTTATTATTCCCTCCATTTTTTTCTATATTTCACGTTCTATAATTATGCACACATATTAAAAAATATTTAAATTTTTCAATTTTTTAAACAAAAATATCATTAATTGTATTTAACTATAATTTAATCAATAATAAAATAAAAAAATTAATATTATCGATTATCTAGCATTAATTACTAATAAATTTTACATATAAAATTAAAAACGTCAAATAATTTAGAACAATTTTTTTTCTAATTTGTCAAATATAAAAAAGAGAGAGTACAACATATAAATACTCGATCAACTCCAGTGGAAGATTGTATAGTTTATAGAAGACGTATAGAACCTTTTATTCTTTAGATAATAAAGGATAATCTATATTTTATTATGTTTATCAAGATTTCGTGAAACGACAACTGTATTGTTTTCATAGTCTTGCACATTATTTTGAAACTCGAAGTTGACTAAAAATTTAGAATATACTCCAGCTAACACGTCTTGAAACACACAAGAATCTTGCTATGGTTTTAAGATTATAAATGCACAATTTGATGTTCAAATGTGGGATTTTATCCTGGAAAACCCCCTTCTCTCTAACCCCTTCTTTCTCCTTACCCTCTCTCAACCAGCAAGTGCATCTCGTTTTGCTCTGACGGTTGGCCAGCGCGTGAGCCATCGCCGCTGCCGGAGGCTTCCTCCTCACCCTCTTTTGTTTTCCTTTTGCCTCTCCTTCCGTTTTCACTCTCTCTTTTGATATGCTTCTAACACTAGGTTAGGGTTTGGGTTTTCGGAAAGACTCCGCTCAAGAGGAGTTCAACCAGGCGACTCTGCTTCTCTTTATGGTCTCACGACGAGTTTGTTGTTTAGGTTCCCGGAGTAGGTAGTCTACGTTTAGGGTTTTGAAGTAGATCACATTTTACCTTTTCAGATTTGCTTTTGGTTTTGATCCCGATGCGGTGGAGGGATGGTTCGCTCCTCTTCTCAGTCTCTGGTGGTGGATTTTTTCGGGTTTAGAGGTGGAAGTCATGTGTCTCCTCGGTGTCTTAGAGGTTCGGGTGTCTAGTCGTCGAGGTCAAGCGAGTTATGGAGGTTCTCTCTAACTGGGAGGCGCGTCGTGAGTCTGGTTATGCAAGTGGTGATGGTAACTTGGCTCTGCTCCGACGTGTGCGGAAAAGCGATCAGCTTGGTGGTGGTCGTCTATTGCCTTTCGACGGCTGTTCTGTGGACACTCATTGCTGCGGATATCCTATGTTTCGTCTCTCTCTAGTCCATCAGTTTTTGATGGCAGTCATTCTTCATGTGGTGGTCTCGGGTCTTCAGATTCTACCTTGTTCCCCAACACCGGAGAGAGGTTTAACTGGTCACAATAACCGCTTCTCGGTTCTCGACTTGCGGCAAGTGATGGCGGTTGAGAGAATTGCTTGCTTTCGATTGCTTGGTGCTTTCATTTGGTCCTATCTCACATCCCAGTGCTGATGATTCTCGCTTGGTTATCATTGGTAGTGTGATGACTATTCTGTGCTGGTTTAGAGACTCTTCTAGTCAGAGTTTGGTATCGTTTTCAAACCCGCATTTGGTTCTATGGTCGACATTGGAGGGGACTGCACATCTAGAGTTTCTGACAGCTCGCTTATGTGATATGTCCTTATACTCTTACTCTTTCAATTTCTGAGTTCTTCAATGATGGTGAACACTGCAAGCTGATAAGATCATTGGTGGCCAGCTACTCCGGAAGCGTCACGGGAAGTTCCCAACATCCGAGGCAACAAGGTGAATCTCTCCTTATTGTGGTCAATGCTAACGGTTGAAAATGGTCATCGATTAATTCTCGAGGCTTTTGGGTACAGCTAGTGGAACACACTGGAAACATGGGTCGATCGAAGCTAATTAGAACCCGTTTGATTTGAGTTATTTTGTTCAAGTCGGTTTGTAATTAAACCTTAATTCTCGGTTTTCGAGTTGATTAATAGAATTAATATTTATCAAACAAATGTGAGATTTTGTTTCAAAAACATAACTATGTTTTCATAATGTTACATCAAAATTAAAGACGTTTATGCAAGTCTTGAATAAGGTTCTTCTCATAGGTTGTTCAGTTTCTATGGTGCTTCACAGCCACTCATCTTTAGGTGTTTTCATTCTAATTTTTGGTTCAAACTAATTGATGATGTAAGGTGTTGGTTATTTGGGTTGTAACCCGAAAAGTTGTGAATTATATATTTGGATAATGATTGAATCGCGCACGAGTTCACTTTTATTAAAGAGTATTTCGACCATATTCCAAGCCTTGGGTTACACGAAATCTCTTTGTAGGATAAGACAATCAAAGTCTCACTCTTGTTTTAGGTTAAGATACAAGAGAAACAAAGAGTTTTTAGTGTTTGTATGTGTTCTTCAAAGATCATTGATGATTTTTCAACAATGAATCTTTCTTTCTCTCTCTTTAACTAACTATTAGTTTCTGATTTTTTTTCTATATTATTTTCCAATGCATACATCTCCTTATATAGAGAGTGAATAGTAGCAACCAATAGTTGCAAATGTTAAACCAAGAGTTTCAAAAGGTTAATGAAGAGTTGCAATGTTTAGAAAAGATTTACAATGGTTAATCACCAAAGGGTGCGAACATCAATATGGTTATTACTAAAAGTTGTAATCATTAATAGTTACAGTTATTCATATAAACAATTGCAATGGTTAATATAAAACCTTGCACCATTTCACTTATTTCACGTAAATATATAAAAATCCTCCATCATTTAAGTGTAATCATAGATTCATTAAATAAATAATACATATATCAAAACTCATGCGTAAATGAAAATGTTAGAAGAATTGAACTTTCCAAATGTCTGAGAATCAAGATGCCCTAGTGTTTGAATCATTCAACTATTTTAAACACATGGAGATAATACACACACGTGTTTCCACACACTCTAAGCGTGATACTTGACAATATTATAAGTCATGTGTCCCTATCAATTTATGAGCGTATACAAATCCAAGTCTCAACTTATTGAAGCGACATCACCTCACACTTATATAGGTAAATACTTTCAGTCATGAACCTCCAAATGCACTTTTTCAAAATATTTATTATGACTAATAGTTCAACATATTCCTTCTTGCAGGTCCAAGCACATACCTTAGGATGATAAAAAATGTGCTTCAATCTTTAAGTGTAGGCTTTCCACATTGAATCCATCCTCTAACGTCATATTAAAGGGGAATTAGATATCCCACCATTAATTATTTCAAATGGACTTTAAACTCATCTTGTTAACCGACTTAATCACTAAGTCCCTAGCTAATCCTTTCGTCAAATGACCAGCTAAATTTTGTTGAGACCGAACAAACTATATTGTAATCACCCCGTGAGTAATCAGCTCACGTACTGCGTTATGTCTAACACCCAGGCGTCTAGACTTACCATTATACATTTGTCTATAGGCCTTAGCCAAAGAAGGAAATCCGACATATGACAAACCATAATGAATGGTTTCTTTCATTTACTTGAGTACCCTTTTTAAGGCTTGCCAATGTTGAGTACTAGGATTACTAGTGTATATACTCAACCTTCCTACAATGTAAGCTATATCTGGCCTAGTTCTTGTCGTCGCATACATTAAGTAGCCAATTACTTGTGAATACTTGAGTTGTGCTATTGCTTTTCATGTATTAGGCATAAGCTTCACACTCGGATCCATGAGAATGCTTATTGGAGAACGATTCTCACAATTGAACTTCTTAAGTACCTTCTCAATGTAATGATATTGTGTCAAAGATACTCCTTTGTTTTCACGTCTGATTCTAATTCCAAAAATCACATCGGCCTCTCACATGTCTTTCATTGCAAAATTTGATGACAAAAATGCTTTTGTAAGCTCTACTTTTCTAAGGCCAGTACCAAAGATCAACATGTCATCAACATACATGCAAATGATTACTCCATTACTAGATTCATCAAATTTGCTATATAAACACTTATCTGATTGGTTTAACTTGAAACCACTTGATAAAACAACCTCATCAAACTTTTGATGCCACTACTTAGGTGTTTGCTTTAGCCCATACAATGATTTGATCGACTACACACCTTATGATCATTACCAGACATAACAAAACCTTCAGGTTGCTTCATATACACCTCTTCTTCCAAAATACCATTTAAGAACGATGTCTTAACATCCATTTGGTGAATCATGAGGTTATTAATTGTTGCATAGCTATTAATAATCTTATAGAAGAGATCCTAGCAACTGGAGCATATGTATCAAAATAATAAATACCTTTCCTTTTGTTTAAAGCCTTGAATAACTAATCGAGCTTTAAACTTATCGATTGTTCCATCAACTTTCATCTTCATTTTGAAGATCCATTAGCAGCCTAAAGGCTTGGAAACGAGTGGAAGATCCGACAAGATCAAAGTATTATTTCCTATGATGGAGTCCATCTCATCATTTATTGCTTCTTTCCAAAAAGCAGCATCTTGAGACTTCATAGCCTCACTATAAGTTCTTGGATCATTATCAATATGATAACAAAATGAGTGTTGGAAACCAATCTCATCCACTACAAGAGAACGTGAGAGTAACGACCATAATTTACGACTACAAATGTGAAGTCGTAATTTAACGTCGACATTACATCTAACTTACGACTACAAAAGAGTTCATCGTAAGTTGAACGTAATTTTGCTACTAAAATTTGTAGTCGTAAAGTAGAGGTAAAATTACATCTCATTTACGACTACATATCACTTAGTCGTAAGGTAGTCGTAAATCGTACGGCTACCTTACATCTAATTATTAGCATCTGATTAACTACCAACTTATGAGAAATGCAGGTAGTTTAGTTATGATCAAACGTAAATTCGTTGTAATATTGCTACCCACCAAAATTGAAATTTTCCCTATAAATATGATCTTCTCCCTCATTCTTAAGATGCACAAGAAAAAACGAAAAAAGTAAAAAAAAATGTCTAGAAATATCTATGAGCTTTTGAGTTGGATGTATGCGCATAAAGATTCAAGGGGAAGAGTAACAAACGAATTTCTTAATGGAGCAGAGATATTCATGTACTAGGCCAGACAGACGTCTCTCACACAGGAAACGGGTAAAATGTTATGTCCCTATCATAAATGCAACAATACGAAGTTTGCTGCTAGTGAAGTGGTCTAGAAACATATAGGAAATAGAGGATTTACTCCACATTACTATATCTGGTTTAACCACGAAGAGGGTGATAATAGGAATGAAGCTAGTAGTAGTAATCATGTTGAAAATGTTCGTAACAGAGAAGAACCACATTTGCCTTCTGAAAGTTACCATCAAGAGGATCATATGGTAGATCATGATAGGATGCATGATATGGTTACAGATGCATTTCGCGAAACAACATCAGTAATAGAGGAGGTAGAAAATGTAGAGGGACCTAACTTGTATGCAAAAAGATTTTATGAAATGCTAGCAGCAGCTAATGAGCCAATTTATGAAGGTTGTAGAGAAGGTCTTTCTAAATTATCATTGGCAGGTAGGATGATGAATATCAAAGCTGATCATAACTTACCTGAAGTTTGTATGGATGCATGGGCTGAGTTGTTTAAAGAGTATTTGCCTAAAGAGAATTTGTGTGCTGAATCTTATTATAAGATTCAGAAACTGGTTCATAGTCTTGACTTACCTTCGGAGATGATTGATGTGTGTATAGACAATTGTATGATATACCGGGGAAACAATGCAGAATTGTTAGAGTGTAAATTTTGCAAGAAGCCACGATATAAACCGCAAGGACATGGACGAAATAGGGTGTCGTACCAACGGATGTGGTACTTACCTATTAAGGATAAACTGAAGAGATTATATCAATCTGAGAACACGGCAACATCAATGAGATGGCATGCATAACATACTCAGAAGGAAGACGAGATCAATCATCCCTCTGATTAAAAAGCGTGGAAACACTTGAATTTGGTGTACCCTGATTTTGCAAACAACCCCCGCAACATTTATCTTGGGCTCTGCACATATGGCTTTAGTACATTTGGAATGTCTGGAAGACAATACTCGCTTTGACCAGTATTATTGGCGCCATACAACCTTCCACCAGAGATGTGTATGGAAAATGAATTGCTTTTCATGAGTATATTGATACCTGGTCCAAAGCATCTGAAGAGGTCCCTGGATGTTTTCTTCAGCCTTTGATATAAGAATTGAACGAATTATGGTCAATAGGCGTGCAGACATATGATTGTTCAACAAGAACAAATTTTACAATGCGAGTAGTTCTTTTGTGGACCATTAGTGACTTTCCTGCATACGTGATGTTGTCAGGTTGGACGATGCATGGGAGGCTATCTTGTCCTTATTGTATGGGAAGCACATACGCATTTCAGCTAAAGAATGATAGGAAGATGTCCTGGTTTGATTGTCATCGGAGATTTCTTCCCATTAACCATCCGTACCGAAGGAACACGGAATTTTATCGGTCAAAAAGGGTTGTACGGGACACCATTCCACCATATTTATCTGGAGAGAAAATCGAGAAGGATATTGATTACTATGGTGGACTAGACATAGTCACCAAAGGGGGTAATTGACATACTCTTGCAAATATGCTTGATAGTTACGGGATACAACATAATTGACACAAGAAGAGTATATTTTGGGAACTTTCATATTGGAAAGATCTACTTTTGCGCCACAATCTTGATGTGATGCATATAGAGAAGAATTTCTTGACAACATCATCAATACTTTGTTGAACGTCCACGGGAAGACAAAAGATAACAAGAACTTAAGGTTGGATTTGCCTGCATTATGTTCTAGGATTGAGCTGCATATTAAAAATGATTAGAAAATTCCAGTTTCCATTTTCAGATTATCAGCAGTAGCAAAAGCGGCATTGTTCAAGTGGGTGGCTTCAGATGTGAATTTTTCTGAAGGATATGTTTCAAATCTATCAAGATGTGTTGATCAGCAGGAACAAAAGTTTTCAGGGATGAAGAGTCGTGACTGTCATGTGTTTATGCGACGACTTCTACCATTTGCATTTGCGGAGTTGCTTCCGAAAAATGTTTACGAAGCACTTGCAGGTAACAAATAATTAAAGTTATTATTACTTCTTGTTGGGAAAAAACTTATAAAAAGTTTTTTACGTTGGCTTGTATATTATTTGTAGGCATCAAAGTCTTTTCCAGAGATCTTAGTGCTCGCACTTTTTTCAGAGATATTAGCACACGCACCTTAACTGTGGACGTCATCAGAAAACTTGATGAGAATATCCCAATCTTGTTGTGCAATCTGGAGAAAATTTTTCCTCCAACCTTTTTTGACGTCATGAAACATGTAGTTATCCACCTTCCGTATGAGGCACTGCTTCTTGGACCTGTTAATAATGGATGGATGTATCCTTACGAGCGAGCTATGAAACATTTGAAAGGGAAAGCAAAACTTTGGCAAGGGTGGAAGGTTCAATAGTTGCTGGAAGTTTGAATGTGGAAACATCTCACTCCACATCGTACTACTTTGTGTCACAAGTCCGGACACGAAAAAGGACTACGAGTAGATATGATGATGGTGGTGTTATCCTGACATATGTTGTAGAAGATGTTCCAGACATATTCTGTCAAATTGGACGTCTAGGTGGAAAACTGAAGGAAGTTTGGTGGTCGAGCTCAAAAGACGCTCACATGAGATTGAGTAATTTGAAAAGTAATTAAAAATATTTATTTTTGCCAGAAAATTTTACCACACATATATACTCCTTAATGATCATTTTATTTTAAAATAATGATTTCGTCGCCCAAGTCGAAGAAGCTATACCAGGGATATCAACAAATAATCTCAACAACAGGAAAGACCAACACTTTGTGAAGTGGTTAAAAAAGTAGGTATACATCACAATATAAGTTTGAGATTAGGTTATATATTTAATGAAGTTATATATTTATATATATGTTGATGATCCATGTTGATTATTCCATTTTATCCTTAGTGGTTACACGAATTGATACAAGTTTGGTCGCTAAGGTCACCACATCATCTATGTATTTCACACGAGCCTACACTTTTCACACTTACGAATATGGAAGTCGGCAAGCAACAATGAATTATGGAGTATGTGTGAAAGGTGAAACATATTTCTATGCAATCTTACAAGATATCATCGAAGTTGAGTTCCCCGACATGAAGCTGAAATGCGTTCTCTTCAAATGTGACTGGTTTGACCCCACTGTCAATAGAGGTGTTCGTTATAGCAAGTTTGGTGTTGTTGATATAAATGCTATACGGAGGTACAACAAATTAAACCCTATATATTGGTTTCTTAAGCAGACCAAGTTTGTTTCATTCCATACCCGAGGATCAGACAATCTGGAATATCTTGGTTAACCGTTATAAAAGTTATACCTGGGGGCCGAGTATTGTCTGATGAACAACCGCCTTTACAAGAAGATGTCGTAAATGAAGTAGAAGTACCTGAGCAAGCTACTGATGATATTTTACTTGTTGATCCACATAATCTAGGATATGAAGAACTTCCAGAAGATGCAATTACGGACAAAGCCAACAAAGATGAATTTGAAGAAAATGATGATGTGGATGATGTTTCTGATGAAGAGTGATCGAGTTTGATTATGTTACAACGTTTGTGTTTTATTCTGTTGTTAAACTCATTGTATTGCTTTACAAATAATATGTTTTATCATTAATTATGTTTGCCAAATTATGAACTTATTTTAAATCTTTGTAGTTTGGGGTTTAGATGTGTATATAACTTAATATGTTTGGTTTCGGTTTTAGGGTATAAAGACAAACGAGGCTAATTAGTCGTAATATTACTACTACTTTACGATTAAGTAACATATTTGTAGCTACTTAGTCGTAAATTACCACTAATTTACGACTATGTAATAAATTATAAGCCAATTAGTCGTAATATTACCACTCCATTATGACTAATCTGGTCCCCACTTGCTCAAGTAATAGGTCGTAACACTTTTCAAAATCTCCTATAAATACTAGCCATTTTGGTTCTTAGATCAAAGAAAAAATTAAAGAATCTTCGAGTTTGAGACATATTGTTAAATATATCTTCCAAAAAGATCTATTAGATGTCTGAGGATCCTCCAAAGAAACTGAATTTTCAGTTTCTTCGGTTGGATCCCCAACATCTGATAAATTTTTTGGTTGATAAATTAGTATCAATCGAATGTTTTTTTTATTATAAATTTGACAAATTGTTAAAGAGAGGTTTATCAAAAGTTTTGATAAACCTCTTTAAAATTTTCGTATTACAATGGTGGTCACTAGTTGGTCGTAATATCCTTCATCCCTCATTAGTTGTAAATTAATTTCTTATTTACGACCTCTAGTCCCAAGTTGGTCGTAAACTAGCAAGAAAATCTGGTCCCTAATTGGTCGTAAAGCGATTTGATCACTCTTTGGTCGTAATATTATGACTAGCTTACGACAACTAGTCCCTAATTGGTCGTAATATTACAATTAGCTTACGACTAGGACTAAAACTCTATATATACTCGGACCTTCCCGAAGCACTTTGGTTGCTCATTCACTTCTCTCTAACAACGACTTCCCCTCCCCTCTCTAGGTAAGTTTTTTTTTTTAGTTTTAGGTGGTTAGTTAGGTGATTAGATTAGGTTTGGAATTAGTTTAGGTTGGAAGTAGATTAGGATGTAGTTATGATGGAATTAGAATATGTTTAGATTATATATTTTTATATAATAAATTTGAATTGTTTATAACCATTCATTTTTTTTAAAAAAAAAAATTCAGATTGACGATATTGTTATGGCTAGCTGTAGAAAGAGACTTAGGAACCTTGCATCTAGAAATTCTTACGTGAGTACCTTTCTCGGTCAGTCGGATCATGCTGTTTCTACCTCCGGCACATCATCCGGCCAAGACACTATCTTGGAGAGCTAAATTCCTCCGTATGTGCCTCCACAGGCATACGACGTCCCTCCTGTAGCTCCATACTATCCGCAGTTTGATGATCATGCTGCATACTTTACATATGATGAGCCTACGCAGCAAGTTCCACAGCAGCCTCTATCTCCTGGAGCTGCTCCGGCTCCTGCAACTGTTCATCCAGATTTGATGGTGCCACCTAATGCACCATATGCAAGATATACAGTAGAAGGCATTCTCCGGATGCCGGGACGAGAAGGTTTACGAATCATCGATCTAGATCGACCATCCGACACGTTTTGGTAATTAATTAATTAATATATAAATATATGTCAATTAATTAATTATTTAATTTAATATATAACAATTAATTAATATATATTAGTCTAAATATATGTACGTAATCTTTCAATTTTTGTAGGTTTTTGACGGACAATTGTGTGGGACAGAGCATTGGGGATATCATCAGGCAAACTTCTGAAGCGCATCCGAAATGGTTTCTTACACCGAACCACGTTCGCGTCACTTGGTTCAAGTGCTTTGCGGTTAGTTTTAAAAATAATTTAATTTATTTTTGATTTAAAAATAAATAATTTGATTAATATTTTTTTAATCATAATTGTTTTTGTAGCAAAAATAGAATTGGTCCATTGGTGTCAACGAAAAGGTGAAAGAAGGGTTCTACAAAAAGGCGATGGCTCGCCTAAAGAATATTGTTGGTGATTGGAAGGAAAGTGGAGGGTTATGGGGGATGACGCAAAAGAAACCTACCTCATCAATGACGTTTGGAATGACTTGAAGGTTTATTGGAATTTGCATGCATCATTACAAAGGTCTCTCAAGTGTTCTTCTGTCCGGATGACCCGTGATGCTGAAGGTAACCCTCTAATACCTCATACTTCCGGACATACTCCACACGCCGGGAGGGCACTACAGATGGTAAGTCATTGATCTTTCTTAATTTTTATTAAATATTGAACTCGTGAGTTTAATTAATTTCATTTTTAATATAGGCTGCCAAAGAAGGAGCACCACCATCTCTGGCCCGACTTTACAAGACGACACACTAGCATTCTGATGGCACTTTTTCGCATCCTCAAGCAGAGAAGATCTACAACGATGTAGAGGCTCGGATCCAGGAGGTCCAGACTCTGTTGTTGCAACAAAATCCGGAAGGTGCACCGGTCTAGCTATCCACCATCGAGCAAGACAAAAATTTTGAGCAGGTAAAATATTCGATCTTTTAAATTTATGTTTATATACATTTTTAAATTTTTAATTTAGTTTTTACATATATACTAATTAATAAATATCCATTAATTAATTGAAGGTTGTCCCGGAGAGAAGGAGACGTATAGTTGGAATCAGAATTGTCAACGATGTCCCGAGGGCGAGAGCTGAACACACTGCAAGAATGGAAGAAGATTCCTCTCTCCGGAGGGATTTGGCAGCTGCCAACCTAGTCATATCCGACCATAAGGACAAATTTAAGGTTATGGCAAATATGATCAATCTGATGATAGAGACAACCTCTAACGTAAACCCGTCTATTGCCTCTGCGTGGCAGGCTCTACGTCTGAGCTTTAACCCCGGCCCTACTCCGGAAGAGCAGTCGGATTTAGAGCGACGTGCAGACCAGGGTAATTCTGATCTCTTCAACGAAATAAACCCTAACGCTTAGTTTTTTTCGGTTTTAATTAATTTGTATTTTGAATTTTTTATATTATGGATATTATTATGTTTATGGATGATGACTAGATATTTTCTTTTAAATTTATCACATTTTAAGAAAATAAATTAAAAAAATATTTTAATATTTTAATTAAATTAAAAAATATTTTAATTAAAATACAAACTACGTAAATGTAATAATCAAGACATAAATTGGTCTCAAATTTACGACCAATGAACCTCTAAAGTCGATGTAAAGTAGTCGTTAATTTACGACTTGGTTAACTCTAATATCGAGGTTTTTTAATCGTAACTTTATGACCAATCGACGACTAATAAGTAGACGTAAATTACGTCAACCTTACGACTAAACATTTTATTATTAATATACGACTAGAGAGTCTAGTCGTAATATTACGACTCATTTACGACTACCGTTGCTAGTCGTAATATTACGACTAATGTACGACCAATTGTGCTGGTCGTAATTTTACAACTAATGTGCGTCTAATAAGGAATTACAACCAGGGAATAACGACTAATCTGTTTTGGAAGTTAATTGGTCGTCAGAAGCATATTACGACCAACTAACTACTAATTCTGTAGTCGTTAAGGCCTTGTATTCTTGTAGTGATCTCTCGATCCTTCAACTATATTTGAAAATCAGGCCCAAATGATTTTACTATACTTCCTTGCTTGCTCCTACGAAGCATAGTTGACATGTTAGGAGGCACAATAGTTTCGTCTCCTTTACTAGTTCCATTTGAACTTGGAACCAAAGTCTTTGGTATAAGTATAGATGAAAAAAGAGTTTCATCAAATATTGCATCTCTTGATTCAATGACAGTGTGAACTCCTATTGAATCATTAAGTTCTATTACATAAAACCTATAAGCCTTGGAATGCTCTGCATATCCGATATCAATGCAATCAATACCTTTCTCTACCAAAGTTTTAATCTTGGGTTGGGGTAGTCTTACAACTTCCCTACATCCTTAAACTCGAAGATAATTCAAGTTTGGTTTTCTCTTATACCAAAGTTCATAAAGGGTAAGTTTGTTCTTTTTATTAGGAACTCTATTTAATAAATAGCAAGCCGTTAATATGGCTTCATCCCAAAATTCATCACTTAATCCCAAGTAAGATAACATGGAACTAACTATTTGTTTTAGGATTATATTTTTCCTTTCTGATACACCATTTTGTAGTGGTGTATACGGAGCCATAGTTTCATGAATAATGCCTACGAATTAGAAAAATACAGGATCATAATACTCTTCACCTCTATCAGTGCATAATTTCTTAATCAAAGAATTATGTTCCAGTTCAACCTCGATTTTATAAACTTTAAATCTATCTAGGGCTTCATCTTTAGTATGTAATAAATACACATAGCAGAAACGAGAATAATCATATGAAAGTGACAAAATACTTCTTGTTTCCTAAAGATGGTGTAGTATGCAAATTGCATAGATCACTATCTATAAGTTCTAAGACTACGAAATTTCTTTCAATGCTTTTAAATGTTTTCCTAATTATCTTTGTTAACATGCAAGTACTACATTTTTCTAAAGTTAGATCAAAAGTAGGAATCAACCCTTTTTAGACATATTAATCATATGATTATAATGTACATGACCTAATCTAGCGTGCCATAGAGAAATATCATGTTGGCTAGAACTTGCCATATAAGTAGAATTGACAACTTTATTAATATTAAACATAAATAATATCCATTACAGAAATATTTGAATCCAACAAAAACACCATATTTCGATAATCTATACTTATCGGATTCATACACTTGTTTAAAACCACATTTATTTAAAACACTATCAGAGACTAAGTTTTTCCTAATTCCGGATACATGAAGTACATCCTTAAGATCAAGGGTTCTCCCAGAACTAAACTCTAACACCACTTTTCCACGACCTAAGATAGGGGCAGTTGACTCGTTTACCATATAAAGTATAGATCTATCTTGAACTTGCTCATATTTAAAAAACCATTCACGATCCCTGCAAACATGTTTATTGCACCCGAGTCAATCCACTATGCCACTTCATCATCCTTCACATAAAATGCCTCATAAATATTTGATACATAATTCATACTAGAATATGGTTTAAAATCAGAGACTTGACCTTGATGAGTGGATGGACCTTGGTCCTTAGACCCTTGTCCCAAACGGTTATGTCTTGTTTTATTCTTATCTTTTCCTGCTCGGCAGTCACGACTTAAGTGACCCGGCTTGTTACAACTCCAACAAATGCTCTTAAGCTTTTTGTTAGATCCATTGTAAGTGTTGTTATTAAAGGAGTGTTTCCTCCATTTTTTCTTCTTAGAACTCACACCTTCATCCATCATATTGATGGCAGAAGTACCAGCCTCATTATTTTTGGGTTTTTCACCCTTTTGCGCCCTTAGAGATTCTTCTATGCGCAAATGGCTGCCAAGTTGTACAAGCGATAACTCTTCCTTTTTGTGTGTTTAACATGTGTTTAAAATCTTTTCATGAAAGTGGTAACTTATCGATGATACTCGATACTGATACGGATTCATCCATCTTCATATTGTATTGCGCAAATGGACCTAGTATACGAAGCAATTCATTGTATTGCTCCATAACTGGCCTAGAATCAGACATCTTGTAGTTATTAAAATTACTAACAAGGATCTTCTTACTCGAAGCATCCTCAGCCATGTACTTTGATTCTAATGTATCCTATAACTCTTTTGCGGATTCGACATTCTGATAAACATCAAAGAGAGGATTTGACATACCGTTGATAATATGACCACAACATATGTAATCATCACTTTCCCATTTAAGTTGCTTCCTTATCTCATCCAAATACTCGTTCTCATCATCCTCCAGTATATTAGGCATATGCATGCTTAGAACATAAACGACATTCAGATTTATAAGAAGAAAATCTTCTTTTGCCATCTTCTAAAGTCTACTCCCTCAAAGCTATCTAACTTTCCACAATTCGATGTCATCTGTCGCACAGATACACCAGCCATAATTCACAAGAAAATACTCTTTAAGTTTATTGGTTATTTGGGTTGTAACCCAAAAAGTTGTGAATTATATACTTGGATAATGATTGAATCGCGCATGAGGTCACTTTCCTTAAAGAGTATTTTGACCATATTCCAAGCCTTGGGCTACACGAAATCCCTTTGTAGGATAAGACAATCAAAGTCTCACTCATGTTTTAGGCTAAGATACAAGAGAAACAAAAAAAAATTTAGTGTATATATGTGTTCTTCAAAGATATCTGATGATCTTTGAACAATAAATCTTTCTTTCTCTCTCTTCAACTAACTTTAGTTTCTAATTTTTTCTAGATTATTTCCCAATGCCTAAATCTCCTTATATAGAAAGTGAAAAGTTGTAGCCAATAGTTGCAAAGGTTAAACCAAGAATTGCAAAGGTTAATGAAGAGTTGCAATGTTTATCAAAGAGTTACAATGGTTAATCACCAAATAGTGCAAACATCAGTATGGTTATTACCAAAGGTTGTAATTATTAATAGTTGCAAACTTTCAATTATATAGTTGCAGTTGTTCATATAAATAATTGCAATGGCTCATATAAAACCTTGCAATCTTTCAAATATTTCACTTAAATAAATAACATAAGGAATACGGTGAAGCTTGTTTTTCATAGGAAGGCCTGACCCATCGCATAAGTCACATAAGCGGCTGATTAGGCCCAATTTTTGAATTTAAAATTTTTCATCAAAGATTTGATTTACTTGTGTTTAATTGTATATTTTTACTTGAGCTTAGGACATTGAACACATTTTTTTCTTGTTAGTCAGATATTGTTTATATCGTCATAAAATAGGTAGAATTGTCTATTGTATAATCGTGTTTAATATTTCTCGTAGTTTTAGTAACATAATTATCTAACCTTTAAAAATGATCTCATAAGTTTAGTTTTTCATAAATAATTTTAATCATAGTTAGGCACCATAAACACTCTGGCTCCGATTGGTAATCATTGCTTAAGCACAAAGTCGTGGAAAAAATAGTTAAGTTGTGGAAAAAATTAATTAAGCTGCAGAAAAGTTTAAAATTACGGAACGATGGAATACATATTAGATTGATTAAAATACTTTGTATGATATTTATTTTATTATAATAAAATATCAATAATTAAATTAATTATTAGAAAATGTGAAAACAACTAACATTTCATTTATTAAATATGAATAAATAAATATATTACTCTAATAAAAATATAAATTAAATATAAGTAAAATATTATTTTTATAATAACTATTTATATTATCCTAAATAAATTAATAATATATACTAACATATAGTATTAAAAAATTAAGTTATAGATTAATATTATTTATTCCCTAACTATTTATAATTTAAATAAATAATATTTATTTATTTTTTTAATAAATTATTATCATATAACTAACAATATGAAAAATTTGATTTCACAAATAATCTACTAAAACCTCACTTTTCCAGTTAATGAAAATTCTCTTGTATATTTGTCTGCAAAAAACATAAAACCTGTGTTTTTGTTATTTATGTTGTATTACGCAAACTTTCTTGATTGGTAAATGTTTTGGGGAATCTGTGTTTTTAGATGTCATTCTACCATTTCGCAAGTTACCAATCAAGGCCTTTAAATTGTGAAAATATTTTATTTATAAAATGTATAGATAGATTTCAATCTGATTTATCGCACTTACATATAGAATGAAAAACACTGATTTTATTGATATAGTACACAAAGACTCTGCAATTTTTGAGGTGTGACACTATTAAATAATGTCAAATATATTTTGTTTCTACGCTTTTATGTACAAAACCCAGCTCTGTAAATATATATATATGTATATATATTATTTTGTCAACATATACATATTGTTTAGAAAAACATAAATTAATAGGATAATGGATCAAAATAAATAAACAAAAACAAATAGTAATATATAGTAGTAATAAAATACATAAATTAATAGGATAATGGATCAAAATAAATAAACAAAAACAAATAGTAATATATAGTAGTAATAAAATACATAAATTAATAGGATAATGGATCAAAATAAATAAACAAAAACAAATAGTAATATATAGTAGTAATAAAATACATAAATAAAATATATAGTATGTATGTATAATTACGAAGAAACTACTGAGCAATCATGATGGTTGACATATGGATCTTTTTTGTCTTTTTAGAAACTCAATAGTCTGCGCAACGTGAGTATCCAACTTCTAACATAAGTGTTTAAGGCTTCAAATTTTCCATACAAGTCAGCATACATGAAATCCATCCTCCCGTTGAAGTCCACAGTCCTCTTCATTTGACCTTCAAGGATCTGATCCAACATAAACTCCATCATACTCTCTGGAGTTTGGTGAGGAGGAATTTGATAAGTGGAGAAACCATAATTTCTTGCTAGGTTTTTGTCGTTTTGAAAAGGTTTCTAGAATTGAGATTTTTGAGTGTAACCAAATCTTTGACCCTAAACACTAGTTCCATTGACAAAGTTGACATTCATTTCTTCAGTTAGTTCAAAGATTTCAACCTCTACAGAAAACTGAAATTGTTTTTTAACCATAAAGCGATTATGAACAAAATCTAGCTTAGCTTTCCCGTCAACAATTTGACCTCTTTTCATATTTCCAGCTAATCTCTTCATGTAAAGATTTGAATTCTTGGTATTATTTCTAAATACCAAGTTCTCAATAAGTTTTTTAATTGCTTCTAGGTTTCTGGTATTGAAGTTTCATTCACTTGCAGCATTCAGAGCCATCTGGTGCCTCCAATCTATTCCCCTGAAGAAGATGACCAGCAATTGAACATCGCTAAGACTTGGGTGTGTAGAATCCCTCTGCTACATATGAATCTCACCCAAGAAGCCTTCAATTCTTCAGTAGGATTGAGAAAAACTAAAGATCTTGCTTCTCAGCTCCTTAGACCTCACATCGTCAAAGAATTTGTTAAGGAATGCATTCTTAGCATCATCCCAATAAGTCAAATATCCTGGCTGAAGTTGCTTGAGCTAATAAGTTTCATCTCCAAAAAAGGAGTATGGGAAAAACTTGCAGAAGGGGTAGTCTTCAGAGACACCATTCAGCTTGATGCTTGACACTAAGTCATTAAACTTCTCAATGTTATCCATAGAATGCTCATGAAGAATACCATGAAAGAGATGTTGTCTCACAGGAGTGTGGTATCAATGTTTCAACTTAGATTCAATCCTTTGTAATGCAGAAGGTCAATAGCAGATCTATTGGCATATGACTGATTAGGTATGTTGTATTCTCCAAGTGTTCTCTTACGGACAGCTCCATCATTCCCAACTTCTCCAGTAACAAACACTTCACCAAAAAACTCACTTCGTGCATGAGCATCTCGGTCTCATACAACTCCTTCAGCATCAACGATTAAAATCACTAGATAAACCATCTCTTTAGATTTCTTTTCTTTCTAGTTGGTTCGTTATAACTCTCTCATCTCTTCGTTAGAAAGTTTCAAAACCTAAGTTTTATTGTTGCTTATATTACTAGGATGCATACACCTACGAAACACAGAAAAAAGAAGAAGAGAAAGAGATATAAGTGAAAAGGAAATAAAAAGTTTAGTCTAAATTCTACATCTAATCTAATGGTGAATCAAAGAGTCTCTGGCGCCAAAATTTTATATGTTCAAATATAGTCCCTAATGAGCTACTATTCAATTTTAGAGGTGCAGTCGTAGTATTCAGGTTTCGAGTCCACATAGACTCAAGATTACTCGATAGATCTCAATTTTTTACTTAATTTAAACAAACATAAAAGAAATGCAAATAAAAGAGAAATTAAATGGTTGAAAGTTAGATTTGGAAAAGCGATAGACTTAGAGGTATTCTTAGGTAAATTAGAATTGCAGATCAGGCAAATTGCTAAAGGTTATTTAAGAATTGTTCTTGAACTTAACACACATAATTCAAATTCATCAAATTTTGGTGCAGAGATCCTAGAATTCTAAATTTCTTTGCAAATTCAGCAATTCAAACAAGCATTAAACACATGTTTGATAAGTTCACAAAATCACTAAACCAAATTTCTTTGCAAATAGGTATGTTGTTCATCTAAGATTAGGTCAGGAAATAAATAACACTTTCATGTCTATCAATTATCCTAAGATCTAAATTTCAGGTTGCAAATCTAGAACTAGCATTACGTTCAATTCAGACGAATAGTTATAGTACCCTAACAATTCTTTCAATCTAATAATTATAATTAACCCTTGAACAAACCTAAATCTATCAAGCTGATTACTCAAACATGAATAATGAAACAAAAATCACAGATTGAGTAAATTGCATAAAGAACAATAAGAGAAATAAAGAAGTTTGAAATCTTCTCTCAATGAGTTCTCATTTATCTCCCCAAAACCCTTAAGCAATCTACTCCAGTATAACTAATAATCTTGCAATAAAATTTAAAACCTAAAATAGTCTAAACATGAAAAGGACTTGTTTGCAAATAAATAGAAACTTTGGGCCAATCTTCAATTTCTTGAAACTTGTTAAAAACTTATCGTAAAGTGTTTTCTGTTATGGGTGTCGACCGACACCATGTCCAAAGATGTATACCCGACTTGTTCTCTTCAGCTGCAATTCTTCTAATACTTCAAAGTTCTCCAAAATATCCAATCTTTTCCAAACCCTACATAAGTCTACAATGACTTACAAATACTCAAAAATACCAAAAATCTTTTGAAATTGAACTTATATCATGGTCAAAAGTATATAAAACTATGATATATCACTTACCCATTATTAAATCAAGGCTATGAGCTTCGTAAAATTCTACTAAGCCATAACCACTAGCTATCAAAAACTTTACGAAGCATAAAAATCAAGCTCCAACCACCTTACTACTGCTTTTCCCAGAGATATACCCTGATATACTTCTAACAGAAGCAAAGCACATGCATTTACAAGTTCCCGAGGAAACTAAGACTACGTGCCTCAACAATCTTCCTAAGAAGTAAGGCCATGTTCCCCAAAAAAATTCAAGGGAAGTTATACAGCCCAAAATCTGGGTCGACCAGATTGGTTCCTGAGGTTCTATCCGGATAGACCCGGTGTGTGGTCTAATGATCGATATGGCTAATATCCAACCTGATAACCTGAAAAAAATGAAAGATAATGAGATGCAATTGATACTGATAATAAAACAGAGAATAATAAGGTGATAGATGAGGATGGTCGGATGGTAGAAGGAATGGAGCTAGCCTTGCTGGTTGCATAACACTCTCAAGCTTTGCCAATGAGTGGAATGAATCGATGGGTAGGGATTGACTCTCTTAATCAATAGACAAAAAGACTGACTTGAATCTCACAAGACTCTCTGGGCGTGGCTTCAATATCACCAAGTGAATCTCACACCTAGAACTAAAGAACTAACACAAAGAATTCTCAACTTTGCTAAACAAGAAAAACAATTTTTATCAACTTTCAATGATCAAGGGTGATTTACAAAGACACAAAAAAACTAGAGCTTTATAGGCTCAAAACATGACTCTCTAACAGTCTTAAAATGACATGAGGAAAGAAAATAAATCGAAATAAAATGCTTAGGTGCAAAGGCTTTGATGGCTCCATGAAAACTAGCTGTTAGGCTGATTTGTTGCATTTGGGGAAGACTGATATTGTGTCTGGATATCTTGGAGAAATATCCACGAAATAATAGCCTCTGGTTAATGAATAAGTTCTCCTTGGTCTTGATATCATCTGGTCCAAGAGAAAAGAGCTGTTGGTTTTCAATGAGTTATAGGGAAAACTCAATTACTTCTCCTTGTGTGAACATGGCCAAAAAAGGAAAGTTGATGGCCATGAAGATTCCTTTGTTCCTCTGCATGCTGATCAATCTGAAATCTTGTGGGATGTCTTCTGGAAGCCTTGGATCGTGTGGATGATGTCCTGGTTGCCTGATCTCAGTTTGGTAGGGATTGGACCAATTAATTTCTCAATCTTTCAATAAGTGGCTCCTTATAACTAGCTTTGGGAAAATGGTTATATCTTCAATTAGAATCGGTCTTTTCTCATGATTCTTGGCTTGTTGGATCCATGAAAGATCCCTCTTGAAGTCCATAATCTATTTTGGATCGGGCTGCTCCTTGGTTAGGCTGAGATTCTCTCCTAAGGGCTGATACTCGCTGATGGATGGGCTGGAGAAACTCTTATTTGTAAAATCCATATCTCCTTGGTACGTGAAGCTTTTCTGGTAATTCTAGACCTCAGTGTTTTCTTGATGAGTGTATGATCCGAGAAAATTTGTTTCACATCGAAATCCATTCTGGTTCTTAAGATATTATCCTTTTACTGAACATGTGTTGCTGGAACCTCTAAACTGATCGGTACAGACAGTTTGGTGAGACTCTGGTCGAACTGCTGTTTTGATGGCCTCATCATTCTCTCGCTCTTTAAAAGGTTTCAACCTCGAAACTGTATAACCTGAAAAGGTTTCAACCTCGAAATTGTATAACCTGTACCAGATAGGATAAGATCACTCCTCTGGTCCGACCTAATGTGATCTTGTCCTTTGGTAAATCTCTTCTGGAATTTTCAGCTTTGCTTCCTGTCATAAACTCAACATATTTGGCAAGAGACAAGTGTGTTATTGCAGCCCTGGAATAATCAGCACATAAATCAGTTTGATGCATTCCAATTTATCTAGATGGAAAAATTTCAGACTTCTCCTTTAAATGTGGTCTAAGAAAAGAAGTAGGACTTGTATATTTATCTAAACATCCTAATATTTCTTGAAACTCATCATGGCATAATAAATCAGTATGCTCAATATCCAAAACATTTATTATCGAACAAGGGATAATTTCACTTACCTAATTTGGATGCTTGATTGGTGCTCAATGGCACAGCTGGTCTATTTGATGACTGGTCAGGTGGTTCTTCCTGAAGTAAGACACTGGTGGCCCTAATGCCATCTTCTCCAGATAGATGTTTAAGCAAAGAATGCTCTTTTGGTGATGCCTTGTCATCTCTCTTTAAGACCACCTTCTTTTGCTTCATAGGTTCTTTGCTAAATGATGTACCTGTTTCATACCTTTTGGAACTAGACAATCATATCATGGTGGCTTTGGAAGTATAAAAAACAGAGCACACTAAATTACTTAAATTATTTTGTACCTCCTCATGCGGTTGAACCAAAACATCTTCTAGTTTCAATGGATCGCCATTGACTAGTTTAAGTTCCTCTTGTGGGTCTGACTCAGGGATGATTTCTTCTTGTTTTAACCTTAAAACCACGTCCTCCTGGTCCTTGTTGAGACCTACATAATTTTCCTTTGAGCAAGAGAAGTGCATTATACCAGAAGTATGAAATTTACATACCAAGTGAGATATAACTTCATTAGTTGAATTCAAGTTAATTTCTAGTGAATAAGAAGTCACCACTAGCCTAGTTGGACATGTCACAGCAAGGTGACCTTTCTCATGACATCTATAGCAAATGGGTTCTTCTGGTTTTGAAGATTTAGAAGACTTACTTTGTTTCTTTTCCTCATTGACCTTATGCAAGGGCTTGGTGCTTTGCTCTTGAGCTTTGGCTTGTAGAGTTGGGCCTACTTGCACGCCCTCCACCTTCTCTGGTGTTCCATGTTCTATTTTCCCCTTGATGGTGGATTTAGACTGATGGGTTGGCTTAGGGTCTTGATCATTCTTGGGCTTAGACTTTCGGTTTGGCCTTGTTGCCAAAATCAACCGCCTTGGTTTAAGATTAGCATGGACTCGTATCTGATCTCAGAGCTCATCTCAACCCCTTTTCACATACTCATCATACAAGAGCTCCTTCATTTCGCCCCAAGTAGCTTCTGGGTCATCATAGGAAAGTCGCCAATAAGCATCTCTCTCCCACTGCCTAAAAGCATCTTCAGTGAGAGTGTCATCAACAAATGCTATCTTCTCCTCTTCATGGGTTTGATTAGAATCAAACCAATATTCCATATCTTTCTCCCAGCACAAGTATGCTTCTGGTCCTTGATGATGGCCTGAAAAGTTGATGTATCCAGACTGATCATCAAATCTTCTAGCCTCACTTAAGGCCTCTTTCTCTTTGGCAAAGTCTTGTTGGTATTTTGAGTTTTCTCCATATACTTCCTCCAAGTTTTCTACACTGGTTTGTAAACCAGTTTCGTCTTGGTACTCATCCTTATTGTCAGAGTATGGTACTTCACACCAGGGTATGCCCTCAGCATGAGACTCTTCTCCAATTTCTTCCTTACCAGATTGGAAACATGCTTCTTCTCCCATCAACATCTTCATAAGCTTCTTAAGTTTCAGATAAATATTCTTCTTGCTCACATGCTTCTTCTAGACTGATTTCAGAATCAGCTTGCTCTTGCCATGAGTCTTCCTGGTCAGCTTCAAGATCAACATGTTCTGTTTTGGCTCCATGACATTCATCTCCCTCATTGAAACTGATATTTAGTTCAACTTCTCCCTCATACTCTCCTTGGTGGCTGGTATCTTCATGTGAGTAATCAGGTGGTTACGGTTCAGGATATGCTTCACCAGGTCGTCTTCATACTCTGACATAGAGTATTCATCATCAGAACATGAGCCATCACAGCCATCCTCTTTGTTGGACCATGCCTGGTCGGTTTCATCAAGATTAGAGTCTTGACTAGAATCATAAGATCTCTATTCTTCTAGATAATCTTCCATGGTTTCTATTCTTTTTTTGCTTATAGGTACCTTGCAAAGATAGAAAATAAGAGTATCAAGTCGTGGCTTAACAGGAAGAGAAAAAAATATGCAAACTTGGCAAAACAATTTTTGAAACTAAGAAGACAAATGGGAAAATTTACTTTTTTTTTAATAGTTAAAACTTTAATAATGAAGACACGAGATATATATATATATATATATATAAAAGCAAAACAAGAAAGAAAATTATTTTTGTTTTCAATTTAAAAGAAGAAATACAAAGCAAGAATTAAAATATTTTATGCTTGTATGCAAATAGACGAAAAAGTTATGCAAACGTGCATGCTTGGACCAACTGCAAGATAATGAACCTAGGATGATATAAACCAATGCCTAAATGATTTTTTGAGTTTATAAGGGTTGATTTCAAATACCAAAAAAAAAACGAAAGAGATAATGCAAAGATGCTAATTTTTTGTACATTTAAACTTATGGAATGATATAAACCGAGAAAGGAAACAAAAACTAGACAACTTAATGCAAACAAGGATGAGTTTTTTTTTTTTCTAAATGAATTAAACAAGAAATATGTTATCTTTTTCGTGCCTCTCCCTGGTTTGAACACCAAGAACAAGCAATGAAGAAAATAGACAGAAAATGCAACAATGCAATTTTATGGGTTTTATGAAATTAAATGATAAACAAATGAAAGCAAAGTATGAAAGATGGAAGGATATCACCAGATTCAGGATTTTGAGCTCTGATACCAAATTACAGCCCAAAAATCTTGGTTTAGCAGATTGGTTCCTGAGGTTCTATCCGGATAGACCCGGTGTGTGGTCTAATGATTGATATGACTAATATCTAACCTGATAACCTGGAACAAATGAAAGATAAATGAGATGCACTTAATAAAATAGATAATAATAAGTTTATAAGATGAGAAGTATGGTCAGGTGGTAGAAGGAATGAAGCTAGGCGTGCTGGTTGCATAACACTCTCAAGCTTTGTCAATGAGTGGAATGAATCGATGGTAGGGATTGACTCTCTCAATCAATAGACGAACAGACTGAATTGAATCTCACATGACTCTCTGGACATGGCTTCAATAGGAAAAAGTGAATCTCACACCTGGAACTAAATAACAAACACAAAAAATTCTCAACTTTGCTAAACAAGAAAAACAACTTCTTATAAACTTTCAATGATCAAGGGTGATTTCCAAATACACAAAAAACTATAGCTTTATAGTCTCGACACAGGACTCTCTAACAGTCTTAAAATGACATAATGAAAGAAAATAAATCAAAATAAAATGCTTGGATTCAAAGGCTTTGATGGCTCCATGAAAACTAGCCGTTAGGATGATCTGTTGCCTTTGGGGAAGACTGATCTTGTGTCTGGCTATCTTGGAGAAATATCAACGAAATAATAGCCTCTGGTTAATTAATAAACTGTCCTTGGTATTGATCTCTTTTGGTCCCAGAGAAAAGGGCATTTGGACTTCAATGAGTTGTAGGAAAACTCATTTACTTCTCTTTGTGTGAACATGGCCGAAAAAGGAAAGTTTTTGGCCATGAAGATTCGTCTGTTCCTCTGCATGCTGGTCCATCTGAAATCTTGTGGGATGTCTTCTGGAAGCTTTGGATTTTTTGGATGATGTCCTGGTTTGCTGATCTCAGTTTGGAAAGGATTGGACCAATTAATTTCCCAATTTTTCGATAAGTGGTTCCTTTTAACCGGTTTTGGGAAACTGGTTATATCTTCAATTAGAATCTGCCTTTTCTCATGATTCTTGACTTGTTGGATCCATGAAAGATCCCTCTTGAATTATATTATATATTTTGGCTCGGTCCACTCCTTGGTTGGGCTGAGATTCTCTCCTAAGGGCTGATACTTGCAGATGGATGGGCTGGACCTCCTATTTGTAAACTCTATATCTCCTTGGTCCGTTATTTTTTTCTGGTAATTCTAAGCCTCATTTCTTCCATGATGAGTATATGATCCGTGAGAATTGGTTTCACATCGAAGGCCCTTTCTGGTTCTTAAGATATTCTTCTTTTGCTGAAACTTTGTTGCTAGAACCTTTAAACTGATCGGTATGGACAGTTTGGTGACACTCTGATCGGAAACCCACACCAACAAACCTTATCAACTTACCCACATTAAGAGGTATGCAATACGAGGTCATTAAATGATACCCACAAACGCTGAGAGTGACTTACCCAAGCGAGAGAAAAGAACAGCAAGAACTAGTCATTAAATGACACACACAAAATGAGGAATCTATGGGGTATAAGTAAATCAACAACTATGTATGATCAACAACAGGAATGGAATAAATATGTCCTAGTATGTAGAAGACAACGCTAACCCCTGCATATGAAACAAGAGCCCTTACTCTTACGCAGAATATGGCTACTCTTACATAAGAAGTGAGGTCGCTTAGTACATTGCAGGAAGATTCATCTCAACCATGTCAACTCATGTACAAGAAGCTCACACGCTTATCCTTATGCATGAAGTATAGTACCAAATGTGCTTACTCGTAAGTAAAAAATCTATTGACAACTCTTAGGCAGGAAACATAGTACAAAATGTAGCAAAGATGTCAACCCTTGCCCAAGGACGTAAAGTAATGCTGTTCTATCTAAGATGAACCCAAGCACACAATGAGTTGTCCTTGTGCATGAAGAAAGAAGCAAGCAGTATGATGTGTACTACGTCAATACAAAGACTCGATACAACCATCCTGAAAAGTTAGCTCTGAATTAGTCGTAGCAGCCATGAATTTATAACTTATTTCCAGGCTCATCCGACCGTTGTGGTAGTATCAATATTTAAGAAAAATATAATGTTCCATAAGCTAGAGAAGGGGCTACAACACTTCATCTTTAACCCATGAGAAGAAACAAGTGAATACAGAAGCAAAATAACACCTTGGCCACAGTCACTCGACCATCTTCGGTTATAGCCAGCTAGATAAGGGAAATAGAATAGGGTTCGTGTAACGGTCCCGTCTGGATTAAGTTAAAATCAATTAGATTGCCATGCAGCATTCAAACAAAAACATACACGGCGAACTAAAGAACTTTAACCAGATCAAAGATGCTACTACATGTGTCCAAACATTCAACACGAGGTTCTCCTTGAGGTTTTGAATATAACCTTTACCACATAAACATCCAGTGATAGGAATCACCATTTCATAAGAAAGTTGGAAAGACACAATTCTCCATAATGATTGAAAGAGACAGAATTGTCAGTAAGGCTGAGGCTGAGGACGTGTTTTAGGCTGAAGTATTGGAGATAATAACATGCTCTAATAAGACAAAATATTTATGGAATGGTCATTTTTGTACATAGACGCTGCATCTGGTTGCAAATATTCGGTTGTTGTTCGTTTGGACACTTTTGTATGTATCATCATTAAGATTTTGCATCTCGATGCAAAAACTATATATCTAAAATATCTTGATAATTAAAAATTTGAAATTTGGATGCAACATTTGAATTTCAAAATCCAAAAGACATAAGTACCCTTTAATACAAATATAAAAATAATTAACTTAGTTATTATTAAATTAGAAAATCGTGTTTTTCTCCAAAGCGGTAAAACGAGTTTTTATAGTAAAAACCGCAAAAATCATGTTTTTCACTAATGTCGTAACTTTAGATTTTAAGCCAAAACTGCAAAATTATGTTTTCTGCCAAAATTGTAAAATCACATTTTTCCGCTAAAACCATAAAATCAAATTTTTCTACCAAAATCATAAAATCAAGTTTTCCGCTAAAACCACAAAATCAAGTTTTCCGCTAAAACCACAAAATCAAGTTTACTCACCAAAACTGTAAATCAAGTTAATCTGCCAAAACTGCAAACTCATGCTTTCCCAACAACGCTGCATAACCGTGCTTACCCGACAACGCCGCAAAATCGTGTTTACCCACCAAAACTGCAAAAATCGTGTTTTCAACCAAAAACGCAAAATCACGTTTTCTGCAAAATTCGCAAATCACATTTCTCCGCTAAAACCACAAAATTGAGTTTTCCTCCCAAAACCAAAATGAACTTTCACGTTAAAATCACAAAATCGCATTTTTTCCACCAAACGCAAAAAATGAATTTCCCATCAAAATCTTAAAATCAAATTTTCTTGCCAAACCACAAAATTCAATTTTCCCCTCAAACCCCCAAAAAATTGAATTTCCTGCCAAAACGACAAATATGAGTTTTTCTGACAAAACCGCAAAAAAAGAAGAATTTCCCTTCAAAACTATGAAATTGAGTTTTTTCTCTAGAACTGAAAAAATAATCAAAATTTCCCTTCAAAACTGCAAAAAGAGATTTCCCGCCAAAACTAACAAATCGAGTTTTTTCGCCAAAACCATTAAATCATGTTTTACCTACAAAACCACAATATTGAGTTTTCCTTCCTAAATACTGAATCGAATTTTCCCGCCAAAACTGTAAAATTAGTTTTCCTACCAAAAATCACAAAAATTGAGTTTCCTGCCAAATCGCAAAATCCAGTTTTCCCACCAAATCAAATTTCCCCATCAAAACAAAAAAATGAATTTTCCCTTCAAAAGAAAAATAAGTTTTCCAAAAAATAATTTTTCCCGCCAAAATCGGAAATCAAGTTTTTTTTATGCTAAAACCGTGTAATTTTGTTATCCTGTCAAAACTGAAAATTCAGTTTTTTTCGTTAAAACTACAAAATCTGGATTTTCCTCCAAAGCTGCAAAATTGACTATTCCGTCAAAATCGCAAATTCTGATTTTTTGTCAAAATGAAAAAATCATGTTTTTCGTCAAAATGACAAAATCATGTTTTTCGTTAAAATGACAAAATCATGTTTTTCGTCAAAATGACAAAATCATGTTTTTCGTCAAAATAATAACTCGGAAATCATGTTTTTGTCAAAATTGTAAAACCATATTTATTTTACTACAAATGTAATTATATATATATATATATATATCCAAATATCATAATTAGTTCATTATTAATTATACCACTCGTGATGTTTTAGTCTTTTAGCGTATAGTATTCAAATGCTATTATAGAATCAAAAAACTATTAACTTAATATCTAGATATTGTATCTGAACGCAAATACAAACTATAAAACCGAAATTTTTTGGATGCAACATCTAGATATTGTATTCAGATGTTACAAAAAAAAATATGGCCTAAATATTATATTTTCAGACCGCTCATTTTTGATATGAAAGACTGCGATCGTTCTTATTCCAAGCCGACTATAATCCGTACTATTAAGACTGAGTATTTTATCTGTTAAAATTTGTTATTTGTTTCAATTTGATCAAAAAAATGGATATCTATAGGTCTTCGAAGCAAAAAAATATTAAAATCAATATTCGTTAAAAAGGAAACACATCACAACTACTAAAAACATTTAGAGTCAGACATCCGCTCCACTCGACTTTTTTTTTATAAATAGATGTATATCTACAATAAAATATAGAATATAAGATGTATACTTTTATATAATTATTTTTTTAACATATAATTTATTTATAATATCACATATAAAATTATTAAATTAAGAAAAGAACACAAATTTTTTATAAAAATTACAATTTTATGTTTTTATGGAAACATTTAACTAAATTTTTAAATTTATGGAACATATATTTTAATTAATCCTTACTTTTTATTTTTTATTATGTAAAATATATATCTTAACGCCAGACATGTATTTTGTTTTTGTAGATTTACTTGTATTGAACAATGTAGATAAGATATTTGTAAATATCCGTAAATATCTGTAAATATATGTAAATTTTCCGGATACACGGAAACCTGGAAATCATTCGTTGCCGTTTATACGATAACTATGAACAAGCAGTTCCCAAGGCGAGGTGGACTGCTTGTTCTGTCCAACTCGCCCCTGAGGCGAGTTGGACTGCTTGTTTGGTCCAAATTGCCCCTAAGGTGAGTTGGACTGCTCGTTCGGTCCAACTCACCCCCGAGGCGAGTTGGACTGCTCGTTTGGTCCAACTCGCCCCCGAGGCGAGTTGGATGAGTTGGACTACTCGTTTCGTTGTTTTGATGCTCGGGAACTTTTATCAAGATTGCGTCAAGAAAGCTTTCTCATAGAAACACAATTTTAAACGTTGATTTCGAGATAACCGTTTTTTACCCCAACAGTTAGCCCCCCAGCTCGCAAGTTTCAAACATGATTCTTGCAGGCGAGTGATGTTGTTAATTGGAATCTGCGGTTAGAATTATTTTTTTCGAGAATTTTTCTCCGATTATTTTAATGCAGAAAATTCCTTCAACTTTTGTTTCTTCTATAAGTATTGAGCTTTCATTCTTCATTGTCTCCACAATCTCTCAATTTCTCAATTTCTCTTTGCACTCTCTTCTCTCCACCAAGAAGTCTTCTTCCAGCAGTGTCTAGAAGAGTTGTGATGTCGAGACGGGCAATGCCACCGGCGCGAGTTCGCGGGCTCTTTCTGCCGCCGGAGTTGTTCCAGCTCACATTGTTGAGTTTCTTTCCTTTCAGAGTGAGTTTGCACGTCGCGAGGCCGAGGAGATAGTGAACCCCACACGTGACGTGTCCCCGAGACCTTGGGCTCCAGCTGATGCCTTGACTACCAGGTCCCCCCGTACGAGATGCCGTTCCTAGCGTAGGGGCGATTGCCATGGATGCGTCGGCACCAGACGTCGAAGTTCAGCCATTGGTTTCTTCTACAACTCCAGTTCATATCGTCGATACCGAACCGGTCCACAAGTCGATGCCTCCCACCCCAGTCAAGAGAGAGACAGTATTGGGATTGGTTGCTCTTAGTGCGATTCGGTTTGCTATGCCGAAGAGTCGCAAAAGGCCATGTCCTAATCATGACGCGTCTAAGAAGAGGAGGTGTGCCAAGGACTTCGAGGTGGTCCTTTCCCTGCAAAGGCATATGGCTCAGGTCCGTTGTCACGACATCGCGCCAAGGTTTATTTCAAGAGAAAATCTTCTCTCTATTTTTAGTGTGTGCATATTGATGATTTCCTAATTGCCCCTTCTTCTTTGTCTCGCAGTTTGTCTCTTTGATCGATGGGAAGATCAGTGAATGCGGATCCGAGGCTGAGCTTCATGCTAAGGAGTTATCGAAGTCGCGAGAAAGGTCGTCGCAGCTCGAAGGGAAGTTGAAGGTTATCGAGGATGCTCATTCCTTCGAAGTAACTCAATTTGAGTCTCGCATTGGTGAACTCTAGCGAGATCTTGGGAAGACCGCAATCTCTTTGTTTAAGGTGAAAGAGGCGAAGGTGGATAAATCCTCGGAGTTGCGTAGGCTACGCCGTAAGGCCAAGAGTGGGAGGGATCGACGGTTAGTGTGATCGAAGAGGCTGAGGAAGCCGTGCGTACCAACTTTCAGATCCATTTGGCGAGGATCATCGATTCCCTTGATTCCTTTGCGGTAGTCCATGTCAGGGACTTGGCCTTGGCAGGCGTCGGGGAGGGATGAACGAGGTCTAGTTGTTTCGCGGTGAAGTGTCTCCGTCTCCACGAGCTGACGAATACAAGCTTTCCGCTTGTAAAGCAGAGTTAGTGGATGCGGAAGGAGACTTTGACCTGATCCTTGCGGGCTTGAAGTCCGAGTGCACCCTTCCGCCTTGCTTAGGTGGTACCGAGGGTCAGGATCTCATAGCTGAGGAGGATGGAGACAGCACGGTCCCAAAACCGGACGGGGTTATTGGTGAAGGTGAGGTTCCGTGTGCGGGGATGATTGAGTTTGCAGTCTCATGTGAGACTTTGTTTTTTATGTTATCGTTCATGTTTTGCTCTGGTCAAGTGTGGCCGTGTTTTTTTCTTGGGACTGGCCGCTTGTGACTTTGAATCCCCGCCGCTTCTGCAACTTTTTAAATAAATTCCGTGTTGCATTTTTAAGAGTTTATCGAGCACTTATGCGGGTGTAGAGGGAATATTATGAGTTGTCATCTCGTAATATAACTCTGGGTGAATTGCTATATCCGTGATCTGTTTTGAGAGTTTTCCACAGTGCGTAAACTTGCAGGATTTCCGAAGATGCTTGAATATTAGCCAAGCGACAAATTTTGGGATCTCGTATCATGGTGTTTGATACTATGCCTAGAGATTTAGAGACCAATTTGATGGGTTTAGGGAAAGACCTAAGTCTAATCACGGTTTTAGGGGTTGCGATGACTACTTTGACTTACTTTTCCCTTATTATTTTTGATCTGATTTCGTCCCTCTTTAATGTCCGCGATATGTTCTCGGCTTATGTGATTTGTATGGTAGAACTCGAGCATCTCTTCGGGGAAATTTTTTAAGTCTCCCGAAAGTGCCGACCAAAATTTTGGATTTATTTTATAGCACTATTACCCTTGCGTCGGGTGTACAAGAATTATATTTCTACGAGATGGCTTAGTTTGTTTAGGACGTTAAGAGTTTGTTGTGATCAGCAAAAAACTTATCGACAGATATTACTGTTTTTGACTCTTCGCGAAGGATATGTGTTAAGAAGGTGTGTGTTTTATAGTCTTAGATGGACTGTTTTTAAAGTGAGCATTCCTTTTCGGAAAATTTTGACGGAAAAGCGGTTCTTCGAGCGTTAGCGACGTCTCGCTGTGTCGAAGGTTGAATTTTTTTACGTCGTTTTTAAGCGAAGCGAGTTACGAGATGGTGTGTTCTGATGATAGATGGATTTTGGGAGGTTTCCCGCCGTGTTATCTAAAAAGTGTTTTGAAAATACCGAGTTTGGGGGCGGATATTTTGAAAATTTGGGAGTACACGAGTATACGTATACGTATCCACTCCCCTCCCCCTTTTTAATGAGGGAGGACAGCTGAGCTCGTCTTTCGACGAATTGCCTACGTACTCTCTTCAGGGATCAAGCTCTCTCGTAGTTCAGGTTGAAGCATTTTTAGTGGTCTAGTGGTAATATTTCTTAAGGTGCATTACATTCCTAGTTCTCAAATTTTTTATGTCCTGCATGTTCGCGATTTCGTATGCGCCTGTTCGGACTACTTTTATGACTTTATAAGGTCAATTTTGTTCTGAGTTTTCCTACATTTCGCTTTGCGGTGTTCTGGAAAACTTTTCGTAAGACTAAATCGCCTTCTTTGAATCTGCGGCTGCGTACGTTAGATTTGTAGTACTTTGCGGCCGCCTACTGACAGTTCTAAATTCGTATGAGAACCTGATCCCGATGTTCGTTGATTAGATTGAGCTCGTCAAGCAACATTAGATTGTTCAAATCCTCTTGTTCTGGGAGCAGTCTTTTTGCGTACTCCGGGAAATTCGACTTCCGCCGGGATGATGCATTATGCTCCGTATACTAGAGCGAATGGGGTTTCCCCCGTTGCACGTGTCGGAGTCGTGCGATGTGACCGTAAGACACCTTCGATTTCCTCGGCCCATCTACCCTTTTTGGCGTCCAAAACATTTTTTAAGCCTATTGAGGACGGACTTATTAATAGTTTCGGCTTGGCCGTTGCATTGCAGGTATCTAGGAGGTTACTTGATCAGACGTATTTCCCACTTCTTATAGAAGGCCTCGAATCTGGTTGAAATAAATTGGGAACCAATGTCCGTTACGATTTCGTATGGGACTTATGTCTGCAGATGATGTTCCTCCATACAAAGCTTTAGACCTGGCGTGTTTTATGCTTGCGTAGGAGTCCGCTTTGATCCATTTCAAGAAAAAAATCGTTAAGACCAGCAAGTAATGTTTTTGCTTTGACATGTGCATGGGTCCAACTATATCCACTGACCATCCCATGAATGGATATGGTGCTGAGATCAATGAGAGGACCTCTTCTGGTTGATGGATAGTAGGGGCATGCCTCTGGCATTTTTCGCATTTTCGCGCAAATTTCTCGCAATCTTTGATCATCGTTGACCAATAGTATCCGTGGCGTTTGATTTTTGTTGCGAGGAACCTTCCACTAGAGTGATTTCTGCAGGATTCAGAATGGACCTCTTCCATTATCTTTAGTGCTTTCTCTCCTTTTACGCCGGTCATTAGTGGCTCGGAGAATCTCCATTTGTAGAGCTCCCCGTCGACCAAGACGTATCGTGCGGCTTAGGTCTTAACCTTTCGGGCTGCCCAATTTTCTGTTGGGAGATTCCCATCAGTGATATAAGCAAGGATTGTCTTTATCCAAGCTTTGTTGAATCCGTGATTGGATTGTTCAGAATCTTGCATATCATGGACGTCAATGTCGTTGGCGTCGCTGCCGGGCGAATCAATTAGGTTTATGATGACAGGCGGTCCGATGCTAGGATGCTCTATGAATTCTACAGGAATCACCCTACTCAGGCCTGGATTCGAACTGGATGCCAAGGCGGCTAGGGCGTCGGCCTGGGCATTTTCAGCTCGAAGAATCCGGGTGCGAATTGATCGAGTCTTTGAGCCAAGTTTTGGACGAGTTTCAAGTAAGCATCCATTCTTTTTTCCCTTGCTTTGTATTCCCCGCTGTAGTGACTTGCCACACGTTGGAATATCGCAGTAGGCGTGAATGTTGTGTATCTTTAAGCCATGACCCAATCGTAAGCCCGTGATCAGGGCTTCGTACTCGGCTTCGTTGTTTGAGGCGTGGAAAACTAGTCATAATGACTGTTCTAGTACTTCCCCTGTTGGTGACATGAGTTGGATCCCGATTCTGGAGCCCTATTTGGATGAGGATCCGTCTACGTGGATGTTCCAGGTTGAGTTGGGCTCTTGGTTAGTCATGCACACTACACGGAGTTCTACTAAGAAATCGGCGAGGACTTACGATTTTGCGCAAGCTCTCGCTCGATACTTGATTTCGTACTCGCTCAACTCGATTGCCCATTTCGCTAACCTTCCAGATTAACTGGGGCTATGCAAGATTGTCCATAGTGGTAACGATGTGAGCACTACGATTGCATGGGACTGGAAGTATGGCCTTAGCTTTCGTGCTGACATTACAACCGCAAGTGCCAGTTTTTCCATCATCGGGTAACGCGTCTCTGCATCGAGCAAAGTTTTGCTTTTTCTCGCCGCATTCCTCTCGAATGAGGACGCCGCTCATGGCCGTGACTGATACTGCGAAGTACAAAAACAGTGGTTCATCTTCTACGGGTTTTGCGAGTACCGGGGGAGTGGCTAAGTAGTGTTTCAGCCACTGGAAAGATTTGTCACATTCTTCGGTCCACTCGAATTTCTTGTTCCCTTTCAAAGCATCGTAGAAAGGCAAACATTTGTCTGTTGATCGCCCTACCGGTCAATATCTGCACCACTCGTTTCGTTCTCGAAGATGCCATTTAGATCAGCGCTGTGATTTGTTTTGGGTTAAGGTGACGAGGTATCCCATGAATTCTCTCAATGCTACTGCAAACCTGCACTTCGCGGGGTTCAGTTTCATATTGTGGAGGTTTAGCCTTTCAAAGCATTCTTGGAGGTTGGCAATATGATCTTGCTTTTCGAGAGATTTTATGAGCATATCGTCGATGTATACCTATCCATTGTTTTTCCAAGATGTTCGGAGAACATACGGTTGACGAGCCATTGATAGTGATGTTAAGAGTTTTCAGGGCTCCTAAGAAAAATGTTGTAGTATAAATGATTGTCGAACCAATTCTAAGAGATTTTAAAGCACCGAGAATGCAAGTACTCACTTAATCTAAGTGCAATCGAATAAGTGATGGTTTTGAACTATAACTACTAATATGAAAAGCGATAACTACAATAACTTCCTTGATTGAGGGAAAAGAGAACTCATGGGCATAGGGATTAGACCTTGGGTGATCAAGTTTCGAACTAAGGATGGCAAATGATCAATCAAACTATCAACCTCAAGCCTAGACACAATTCTAAACAAGCTCTATGTCTAGATGAATGTTCATTTGCTAACATATCTCAAACATCAAATGTCTTTGGTTGAATAATATGAAAGCAATCTTTACTAACAAGTCTATTAGCTATCTTAGCACCTTTAACAACAAATGTCTTTGGCAAAGTATACTAAAAGCTTAGGAGAGTTGACTCAGGCATTTCATCGAACACCTTGTGAGGTGGGAAATTCCTAAAGCTCAACCTTTGAGAGGCCAAATCAAAGGATGCATTAAGAATACTCTACTAGCAAGGAGTAAGAGAAATCTACACTAAACATCCTAGTTCTAGCCTAATCACCCTTAATCTCCCTATCCCATGAATTCAAAGGTGGATTACTCACTAATCTTCATGATTCCTCTCAAACCCATATTGGATTCAAACTTAATCATGTTAAGATAAGTAGATAATGCAAAGAGATAAACAAGATCACAAGAACAATGAAGAATGATTCATAGAAATCAACTTTTCCAAGAGGTTTTTGTGTGTTTCTCCACGAACCAAAGATTATCCACCCAAAAACGGCTTGCAACCTACTTAAACTTAGGTTTAGAAAGTGTATTTCATCAATAAAAATGACCAAAAGGTCCCTAGAAGATATTAAGTTTCGACCAAGCAAATGACGCGCAGCTACCTGTGCACATTGCTCTAGTGAGGTCGCTCTGGATGGGAGAAGGCCGAGCTACTTGTGCACGTCGCTCTGGTGAGGTCACTCTGGCTGGTATATACCTTGGTATGTCGCTCCGGGAGGTCGCTCTGGCTGGGAGCGACCTTGGTAGGTCGCTCTAAGAGGTCGCTCCAGGATGCTCGAACAGGGTGGATATGTCTCTAGTAAATTGGTCATAACTCCTTCATTACATCTTCAAATGACTTGAAACTACTTCCATTAGAAATCTAACTCAATTTTCTGTGTCTCCACAAAATATTAGCAACAGAAGATTTCTTTAATTACTCCATCCATGCTCATCTTTCACCTCTTTTGGATCACAATGCTCCCAAACATCTCAAATCACTCCATGGCACACTCCAACACATGATAAAGACTCATGTATGAAAAATGCAACCTAAAAATGACTAAATCCTAGTCTATATGATCAAAATTCACATGGATGAATGGGTGAAACAATGAAAATATGCAAGACATCAACTCCCCCAAACTTGTTCTTTACTTGTCCTCAAGTGAACTTTCTAGAACTTATAGGAAGAGAGGTTTGAAGGTGGGAGCTCATAGCCAAAAGAAACACATCTAGAATTCAACTTAACATCCTAAAGATACATAGCAAATAGCATGAGCAAACTCTCTTATTATACTCTAGTTTCTCTAGGCCTATCAACACACTCTTATGCCTTTAAGCAATGTGCAAAACTCTTCAATTTACAAGTTCTTTAAACCAGCCCTCACATTAGTTCACACACACACACACACACAAGGTGAATTCTCACAAATGGTCTAATGAGAATGAAGAGGAAGGCTCAACTGAATCATGTTGTAGTGACTATCACTCAGGAACAAGGAGCTTGATCATTATGCAAAATTTATCTAAGACTAGAGGCAATTTATGCATACATAGTCTTATTCTCATCATTCTACCCTTTTCCTAAATGATCACAAGTTCTAACCCTTTTTCTTCATCCCATGACCCAAAATAACCTCACCCAATGAACAAGTCTCTCTCTTTTTTTTTACGATTAACATAACCAACTAGGGACTCTTCACATACTTTCTACTACTTAGCTCTAACTTTTCTTTCCTTGCACATCTCTTCCCCCAAACTTATTGAATCTTACTCTTTTTTTAGGAGGAGGGGTTTCTTTAGACACAATCTAGAGCTTCTTTTCATTTCCTTTGGTCCCTAGTGGCTTTCTTTATTTTCTCAAGATACACTTTAGCTCAACTTTCTCATAATCTCACATACAAAACCCAAGATGTTAACTTTTAGAACACATAAACCCACTCACCATCCTAGATGCTAGCTCAAAAGAGGTTCTTATGCTAGCAAGAGATGAGAACAATCCTATGTCGCCTCCAATACTCTCAAGATTTTGTACATGACAAGCTATCAAACGAGGCCTCACTCATGCAAATTAAATGCTGGGTCTCAAAAGAATGGCTTGGGTTCAAGGGGGTGGAGTACCATTTGGGCTAACAAAAGAGTGGTAAAATGGAATAAGATAGCCCAAATGTGTATGAGATCCATGATCAAATATGCAAGTGCCCATATACAAGAGATATTAAGTTCATTAAGCCAAATTTCAGATTGGAGCTGGTTTCAAGAACAATGTCAATATCAAGCAAGCAAACATGTTTCAAGAAGAGTTTTCAAGGCTCGAAGCGTGCAAGGTTTGTAACAGATGCTCAAGCTACTTGATATGTCTAACTAAGGTGTCACTTTGAGCTCTTGACAAGTGCCCTCTACAAGGTGTTTTAAAATCATTGCTCCCAATGCAAGTGACTGCAAGCTATATGCTCTAGACTCTCCTAGAAATGCAAGTGATGCAACCTACATGATTGTTTTTTTGATTGTTTCAAAATTTTCAAAATTTTTTGGTTTTTATATGCATATGTGTATTTACAATTCAATGCAATGCATGAGACTCATGACAAGAGAAAAAAACAAAATGCAATGTGAGACAATAGACTCTCCCCAAACTTACTTCACACAGTCCCTTGTGTGAGAGTAAACTTGGAAGAGAGATGAAGAGAGAGATAGAAGATGAATGAACTAAATATTTACAAAGGTAAGGGTGCACTTACTTGGAGTTAGTGAGAAGGAGGGTCCTTCCCACCTTCAAGAGTGATGGTGGTTCTTGCACTGGAGAATGGCTTAGACCTTTCTTTGCACTTGATCCTGTACTCAATGGCTCTATCCTTGAGCTTCATTGGGTGGAGAGTGAGGGTGTGTGGCATCTTTTCAAGAGGTGGAGGTTGAGATTCTTTCACTATCTTCTTCTTGTCATGAGCAGCCTTTGTTTCTCCACTAACCCCCTCCTTTTGAGCACTTTCCAAGTGCTCTACACACAACTCTTGTGAAGACTTGCCAGCAAGATATTTTTTCTCAGTTACAACCACTTCAGCTTGGGTCTTCTCAATGGATGTGTCTTCACAAGTGATTGTTCCACAATACTCAACATCCATTGGAGACTGGATTGGGTAAGAGACAGCCTTATTCACATTGAGCAGTGTGACCTTCTTGTTTGGGAAGTCAATACATGCTCCAACTGTTGTGAGGAATGGAGTGCCAAGGATCAAAGGAACTCTCTTCTCAGTTGCCATCTTCAGGACTGTGAGGTCTATAGGGATTGTGCATTCTCCAATCTTCAAAGGAAAGTCCTTGATGAGGCCAATGGGGGTTGTAGAAGATGAATCTCCAAACATGAGAGAAGATGTGTTTGGCTCCATGCTTTCAATACCAAGACTCTTCACCATTTCCATTGAGTTCACATTGAAATTGGCACCACTATCCACAAGAGCATCATTCGTGGTGATTTTACCAAGGGAGCAAGACAGTGTGAACTTCCCTTGTGACTCTAGCTTAGGGAGAGACTTTGGTGGGACTTGTCGATCAATCAGTGATGTAGAGATCTCTAGAAGCTCCGCTACTTTTTCTTTGTGATCTAGAATGTCCTTGATGTGCATCAATTGGACATATGCCTCTTGCATTGTATTAAGCTCTGGAAGTTTAACTCCAACATTACTCAAGTCTTTCCTGAACTTGGAGATCACCTTCTTTTGAGCTTTAGTGATGACCCTCTTTCGAAATAGGAGCTTGTCAGAAGGAGATATCTCAGCTCTGACTCCAACTGGCTGCACAACCCTTTCCTCAACCCTCTCTACAACCTGAGAGCCAGCCTTGGCTACAATCTGTCTCTCATCCTGCACAAGTTCAGATTCATAGAAGAGTCTTTCAATCTCATCTACCTCTTTCTTATGATCATTCAGTTCAGTCTCAGAGGTAGCAGCAGAGATGACAACATTGCAATGGTCTTTCCCTGGGCGCTTAGAGGTGGAAGTTATTGAAGAAAACTGGTTCTCCAAAGCCCGTAATTTGTTGTTGAGGTCATTGTAACTCCCATCAATCTTGGCGTGAAGGTTCTTCAGCTCATAACCAACATGTTTTTCACTTCTAGTCTGAGACTCCAAAATATGTTTCAGTAGAGCATCAGTGCTGGTTTCATGAGGAGTAGATGTAGAAGTGTTAGCTTGTTGTTGAGAAGGTTGGTTTCCCTTGTTGGTGATGCCAGGAGGTGGGTTTTGCTGAGGCTGATAGCTGCCTTGCTGGTTGTTCCTCTGCTGGTATCCTCCTTGTGGGTAGTTGTTGTAGTGAAAATTGGGTTCCTTCTTGTACCAACTACCATTGTTGTTAATGAAACACAACTCTTTCTGGCCCTCTATTCCATCAACCTCATTGGTCACAGCGTGTGGTTCTTGGTTTGAAGTGTTACCAACAAAGTTCAGCTGCTCTTGAGTAGCCTTTTCTGCAATGAGTATGTCAATCTTATCTTGGAGGGCCTTTAGCTCCTTCCTTGTCTGCTTGTCATCACCTCTACTGCTTCTGTCGTAGTCTCCACTGTTGACTGCGTCACTCTTCACCATGTTATCAACCAGCTCCTCTGCATCTTCCTCAGATCTTCCCAAGAAGAACCCATTGCTAGAAGTATCCAATCTTGCTCTGTACTTAGGAAGAGCACCTCTGTAGAATGTATTTAGCAAACTCTCCGTAGGGAATCCATGGTGTGGGCATTGAGCTTGGTAGCTTTTGAATCTCTCCCAGGCTTCACTGAATCCTTCCAAGTTCTTCTGTTGAAAACTGGAGATTTCATTTCTCAGCTTAGCAGTTCTTGAGGTAGAGAAGAATTTCTCCAAGAATGCTCTCTTGCAGTCATCCCAAGTGATGATGGAGTCACTAGGTAGATACTTCTCCCACTGACGTGCCTTGTCCCCCAAAGAGAAAGGGAACAACTTGAGCTTGAAGGCATCCTCAGACACACCATTGATTTTTGACAACCCACAATAGCTGTCAAACTTGTCCAAATGATCAAATGGGTCTTCTACAGGCAAGCCATGATACTTGTTGTTCTCGATCACGTTGAGGAGTCCTGGTTTGACCTCAAAGTTGTTGGCTTCCACAGCTGGTGCTCGGATTCCCAACCTATTGCCATGAATGTTTGGGCGGTCATAGGTACCAATGGGGCGAGCTGGGCGCGGTGGGTGAACAGGTGGGTTGTTAACTCCTAGCGGTGGGTCAGCCATGTCAGTATCTAACCTCTGTTGTTGAGCTTGTTGCTCTGCTTGTTTTCTCTGTCTTACTATCTCTCTTTCAAACGCCCGGATATCTGGAACTCTTGGAACAAGGTTTGTTGTGCCTTTGCTCCTCAAGTTCATACACCTGTGATCCAAAAAGAGATGAAGATGAAGAATCAGTAACAAAATAAAAGAAAAGGACTTAGTCTCAAGCAAGTGACTAAATCTCAATGTTTAAATCTACTCAGAATTTGGCAACGGCGCCAATTTGATGTTAAGAGTTTTCAAGGCTCCTAAGACAAATGTTGTAGTATAAATGATTGTCGAACCAATTCTAAGGGATTTTAAAGCACCGAGAATGCAAGTACTCACTTAATCTAAGTGCAATCGAATAAATGATGGTTTTGAACTATAACTACTAATATGAAAAGCGATAACTAAAATAACTTCCTTGATTGAGGGAAAAGAGAACTCATGGGCATAGGGATTAGACCTTGGGTGATAAGGTTTCAAACTAAGGATGGCAAATGATCAATCAAACTATCAACCTTAGCCTAGACACAATTCTAAACAAGCTCTATGTCTAGATGAATGTTCATTTGCTAACATATCTCAAACATCAAATGTCTTTGGTTGAATAATATGAAAGCAATCTTTACTAACAAGTCTATTAGCTATCTTAGCACCTTTAACAACAAATGTCTTTGGCAAAGTATACTAAAGCTTAGGAGAGTTGACTCAGGCATTTCATCGAACACCTTGTGAGGTGGGAAATTCCTAAAGCTCAACCTTTGAGAGGCCAACTCAAAGGATGCATTAAGAATACTCTACTAGCAAGGAGTAAGAGAAATCTACACTAAACATCCTAGTTCTAGCCTAATCACCCTTAATCTCCCTATCCCATGAATTCAAAGGTGGATTACTCACTAATCTTCATGATTCCTCTCAAACCCATATTGGATTCAAGCTTAATCATGTTAAGATAAGTAGATAATGCAAAGAGATAAACAAGATCACAAGAACAATGAAGAATGATTCATAGAAATCAACTTTTCCAAGAGGTTTTTGTGTGTTTCTCCAAGAACCAAAGATTATCCGCCCAAAAACGGCTTACAACCTACTTAAACTTAGGTTTATAAAGTGTATTTCATCAATACAAATGACCAAAAGGTCCCTAGAAGATATTAAGTTTCGACCAAGAAAATGACGCGCATCTACCTGTGCTCATCGCTCTGGTGAGGTCGCTCTGGATGGGAGAAGGCCGAGCTACTTGTGCACGTCGCTTTGGTGAGGTCACTCTGCCTGGGAGCTACCTTGGTATGTCTCTCCGGGAGGTCGCTCTGGCTGGGAGAAACCTTGGTAGGTCGCTCAGAGAGGTCGTTCCAGGATGATTAAACAGGGTGGATATGTCTCTAGTAAATTGGTCATAACCCCTTCATTACATCTTCAAATGACTTGAAAATACTTCCATTGGAAAGATAACTCAATTTTCTGTGCCTCCACAAAATATTAGCAACAGAAGATTTCTTTAAATGCTCCATCCATGCTCATCTTTCACCTCTTTTGGATCACAATGCTCCCAAACATCTCAAATCACTCCATGGCACACTCCAACACCCGATAAAGACTCATGTATGCAAAATGCAACCTAAAACTGACTAAATCCTAGTCTATATGATCAAAATTCACATGGATGAATGGGTGAAACAATGAAAATATGCAAGACATCAGATAGGCCGCGCCAGCATTCTTGAGACCGAACTGCATTACCCTGTAACAGTAAGTGCCACGATCAGTTATGAATTCAGTTTTTTCTTGATCGTCGGGGTTCATCCTAATCTGATTGTACCCGGAGAAGGCATCCATAAAGGACAAGAGTTTGTTCCCTATCATTGCTTCGACTAAGCGGTCGATGTGTGGCAGTGGGAAGCTATCCTTTGGACACGCTTTATTGAGATCGGTGAAATCAACGCAAACTTGCCACTTTCGTTCTTCTTTTTGAAAATGACTGGGTTAGCGAGCCAGTCGGGATACCTAACCTCTGGTATGGATCCAACTTTGAGGATTTTTCCGACCTTGTCGTTAACCGCACTAGCGCGTTCTGGTTCCAACTTTCGTCTTTTTTGTTTGACCCGTTTGAAAGTTGGGTTGACGTTGAGCTCATGACATGTGTTGTTGATGAAAATTTAGGGCATGTCTTCCGTGGTCCACGCGAACGTGTGCAAGTTCTTTTTCAAAGAATATATGAGCTCAATTTTCAAAGGCTCGCTCAGGTTTGAGCCGTTTTCAACGCAGCGGTCTGTGAATGCCTCGTCTAGGCATACCAACACAACGAGTTCGCAAGTCGGCTCGCGATTTCCTTCCAAAGCTTCGATCACTCGTGACAGCCAAAATATGTTCATCTTGTTTCGGGGCATTGTCAAGAACAGACGATTTCTTTTTCTTTTAGGGCGAAATCTCCGCTGACGGGGTTTTGCGTTTTAATTCCGCGGAGAAGCAGACTTGCGAAACTCTCCAATCTCTCCAGATGGTCTCGATTCCGCGAAGTGTAGGGAATTTGAGACACATGTGGTATGTTTACGGGACAGCCTGCATTGAATTCAGCCATGGAGTTCCCACGATCGCGTTATATGATGTGGGTCGATTGATGACCAGGAACTCATGATTTTTGTTATGTTGTCGGCTCTAACTGAGAGGTTGATTGTGCCGAGAGTCATGGTAGCTTCCCCGAGAGTCCTACTACGGGGTTTGGGTCCTCCATGATTTCTGATGGATTTATTTCCATTCTCTTGAGGGTGCTTTTGAACATAATATTGGCCGAGCTTCCGGTGTCGACCAATATCCTTGCCTGAGTCGATCGTTGCTCTTTCCCTGAAGGAGATGACGTCGCTGCCTGTTTGGTCAGGCATATTGTTTCTAAGTCGTTCGGTGATTTTCGTATTAGAGAATCTGACCCCCTCCTCCTAGCGCAAAATTGTGCCAACCAAAATCCACACTGTCAATTTCCGTAAATTAAAGAAAGTCAAGTGAACCCGACTTTCCTAGAGGCCCCAGATTATCGGCGTAAACACGCGAAAAACAAAAAGAAAGAGATAACATAATATCGATAGTAAGTTGCACAAAGGCATTTTGTTGATTGATAAGAACAAAGCTACATGATTTTCTGAAGAGAAAAACGAGTAAAATCTAGATAACGAAGAGAATCTCAAAATAAAGGTGAAGAAGAATCTAAGTAAAGTTTCGAGTATGCAGTCACCTAAATTCTAAGTTCTTCTAAGTTAGCCGAGAGTTTCTAGGTCCAAATCTTTGGTCCCCCTTGTGCCTTTAGCTTTAGCTTCCCTTATATATGTCTTCTAGGTCGGTTCCCCTTTCCTTTTTTTCCCCTAGGTCAAGTTTATCGCTTCGCGGAAATATTCCTTTTTATCTCGATCTTCATCATTACCTTGGAAACTTGACATTTATCTTCCAATTTTGCGAGATTTTCTTCTTCTACGAGTAAAGATACACCGTCATGACAATTCTGGGCTCAATTTCGTATGAAATCATAAGTGGGTCTTTAGCCGCGTTCTAGGCCTTTTTGGGCCGTATTTCGACTTATACGTTTTTACGATTTCTTTGAAAGAACATTTCTTGATACGACGTCGATTTAACAAGGAAGTTCGCACTTCTCGTATATTTTAGACAATTGTGGTGTTAAATTAACTATTGTCGTTTATACGATAACCATGGACTTCATTCGGGAAAATGAGTCTTTGCGGTTTTTATCGTAAAGTCCCAACGGTGACTATGATCGAGACGAAATGAGGGGTGGATCCGTCAGGGTTCAACGGGAGGCATAAGGTCTGGTCCAACTCACCCTCGAGGCGAGTTGGACTGCTTGTTCGGTCCAACTCGCCATGGGGGCGAGTTGGAATGCTCGTTTTGTCCAACTCGGCGAGTTGGAATGCTCATTCGGTCCAACTCGGCGAGTTGGAATGCTCATTCGGTCCAACTCGGCGAGTTGTAATGCTCATTTGGTTCAACTCGCCTCGGGGGCGAGTTGGACTGCTCATTTGGTCCAACTCGCCCCTGAGGCGAGTTGGACTGCTTGTTTGGTCCAACTCGCCCCCGAGGCGAGTTGGACTGCTCGTTCGGTCCAACTCGCCCCCGAGGCGAGTTGGACTGCTTGTTTTGTTTTTCGATCATGGGAACTTTTGTTGAGATTGCATCAAGAAAGCTTTCTCACAGATACGCAATATTAAACGTTGATTTCGAGATAACCGTTTTTGACCCCAACATCATCTTAATCACCTCATCTTCATTCTCTTATTTTTGACTAGTTGTTTCAGCAATTGTCAGGTCTACTTCAGTCTGATTACCCACGCCATCAAGCTCCATCTCATGAGATTTTACCATACCTACAACTTCGTGAAAGCTAAATTCATCTATGTTAAGAGACATAAACATTGCCGACTTATTTGTGGGATATGTTTCTGGTAGACACCTTAAAAACTTCTTCACCAGTCTCTTGTCCTTGTTTTCATTGTCCAAACACGAGCCTCTTGTGCTAGCGCACTAAGTTGAAAACTAAATCTGACATAGATTCAATTTCTTCCATCTTCAATTTCTCAAATTTTGATTTGAAAAAAAAAATCATCCTTGAACTCTTAACCTTCTCAGTTCCTTCAAAATGCGTTTGCAGAATATCCCACGCCTCCTTTGCGTTCTTGCATCTTTGAATCCGATCGAGTTGATTCTTTTTGACTGGTGTAAAAATATAAGAAAAAGCTTTTGCATTATACCTTGACATCTCTTTCTCACGCTTTATCCACTAGCCAATGGTTTGTTGACCAGAACACCATCTTTATCTACTGTTTTGGGAACTTCATAGTCATCTTCCACTGATGCCCAAACATCAGTATCAATACTTTCTAAGCTTGCCTTCATCCTCACTTTCTAATGCCCATAATGTTCAGGATCAAGCATAGATTCATGTTAGTACTATATCACTCATATTGCCTTCAGGATCTCACCAGTAACTTAGGTGTCCTGCTCTGATACCAACTGAAAGTGCAAGATGGTCTGATATAGAGTAGTACGACTACTGTATCGAGAAGTATTACGGCAGATGAACACAAATAATTTCCCAACAAAAAATATGTCTTTACTAAATCTCTTCCAAGTAAACTTACATATCTTACTTATTAGTTGACACGTTTCTATGATCTAGTACATGATCCAAGTAATCTTCTCTTCTTTAACCCTTTATATTTCACTCACTATACAAGTAATGAAACCCAGTTTTGCTGAAATATTTTTTTCTGTGTTAATACAATACAAAGCTCCCCCAACCTAGTTATACTAGGTATATTTCGTGCACTCTTCCCCAAGTAAAAATCTACAAATCTTCTTGTTAATCTTTTCTTTCCTTTTAAGCAAAATTTCTTTTTTGTTTTTAAATAACAAACTTTCTCTTCATGCAAATTTTCTTTTGCTTAATGGAAAACGTCAATTTGTCTTTGCACATATATTTTCTTTCCTTATTCAAGTTCAAAAAATCTATACACCAACTCCAATATAGCTCCAGCTTCATGCAACACATTACGTACTACCTCATGTAATACTCCGCGAACTAATAAATCAACAATTTTCTAATTTGGGAGATTTAATGGCTTGCGATGCGATGGCTGAACTTGAGTGATTATGAGTGGTTCCTTTCTCTAAGCCGGCTTAAGCATCAACATGGTTCTGCTTTCAATGATGGCTCATTTTGTAACAAAGACCAAACCAAATCCAAGTGATTTAAAGCGGGTGTGTAACTTTTGCGGGTTGACTTAATTGACTAGCTGAAAATATTTAGGACAATTCTCTTAAATAATATTTTTAGAACATTTTGTCACCAAAATAGCCTCACCAAAATAGCCTATAAGGAAAAAGATCGAAATAGACTTTTTTCATTTTGAATTTTTTAATATTTATTTTTATTTTTAAATTCTTAAACCGACCTTCAAAACCTTACCCATAAATATGGTTTAGTTAACCATAATGATATAAATGTATATTTATTCTTTTTAATAAAATTTATTTTAGTCATTTTTATAGACTATTTTGTGACAAAAACTTTTTTAAGATTATCCTAAGGTATTTCTTAAATATCTACTCGGATTACAAATGATTTTACTAGGGTTAGAGAGTTTTTTTTTCTTCCTAATCTCTCTTACTGAAAAAGAAAGCTATGAAATCGTAAAGTTCAAAACCTTTGGCCCAAATCATGTTCTTTCAAAAAAAAGAAGCTTAGGAAAACAGAGGAAGTGTTGTAAACTAAGAGAAAAGAGAGAGCTGAAATCGTGTATCTCATTAAGCAATAAGGGGTTCCTTATATAAGGATTACAACCGACACCAATAATGGAAAATTTTCCAAAACATAAAAAAAGGAAAATCTCCAAAACCAACATGCAATAGGTTTACTAATGTCGGCTAACCCTAATCCTATTTCAACTAGGATTACTAAACCTCTATGGGCTAGGTTTACACTTGGGCCGGTATTGGTCGGGCCGACCACATGGTCCATCGACCAGCCCATCAACCCATCGCCTATATGGGTTATGGCAATCCACAAAGAGTTCATAACACTCCCCCTTGGATGCCATAACCGTGTAACACACCCTAAGTGTTGCCTCATTAAAACCTTAACCTGGAAAACCCAATTGGGACAAAACCATGGCTAAGGAAAAAGAGTACAGCGTGTATTACTCCCCCTATTTCGTACCTCATTGAAGATCTTTCAATCTTCTCATTCCAATTTGATGCAATAACTTCTTCAAGGTTGAGGTTGGTAAAGACTTGGTGAACAAGTCGGCTGAATTGTCACTAGATCGGACCTGGACCACATCGACCTCGCCTGCCTTCTGTAACTCGTGGGTAAAGAAGAAATTGGGTAGTATGTTCTTCGTCCTACCTCCTTTTAATGTATCCACCTTTAAGTTGAGATATGCATGTTGCATTGTCTTCATACATAATTGTCGGTTCCTCCTTTCCATCGATCATCCCACAATCTGATCGGATGTGTTGGGTCATTGATCTCAACCAAACACATTCCCTGCTTGCTTCATGTATAGCCAAAATCTCGGCATGATTGGATGATGCAGCTGCAATGGTCTGTTTCATGGATCTCCAAGATATAGCCGTCCCACCAATGGTAAATACATAACCTGTCTGAGATCTAGCTTGGTATGGATCTGATAAGTAACCTGCATCAGCAAAACCAACTAAACCTTCTTGTGATTGGTTAGTATAAAACAATCCAAGATCTTTCATTCCTTGTAGGTAACGAAGCAAATGTTTAATTCCATTCCAGTGCATGTTGGTCGGACATGAACTGAATCTCGACAACAAATTAACTGCAAAATATATATCTGGGCGAGTGTGGCTAGCCAGATACATCAAGGCTCCTATGGCACTAAGATATGGCACTTCTGGACCAAGTATTTCTTCATCATCCTTCTTAGGACCATATGGGTCGGTTTCTGGACTAAGTGATCGAACCACCATGGGCGATGAAAAAGGATGACATTGGTCCATATTGAATCTCTTGAGTACCTTTTCAGCATATGCCATTTGATGCACAAGGATACCATTGTTTATATACTCAAGCTGTAATCCCAAACAAAACTTTATTTTACCTAGGTATTTCATTTCAAATTCTTTCTTGAGATATTCAAATGTTTGGGAAATCTATCCAGATGTTCCTATGATATTCAAATCATCAACATACACTGCTATGATCACAAATCCTTTGTTTTCAAACTTCTTTATGAATATACATGGACTGATAGGATCATTCTTGTATCCTTCGTTCACTAAGTATTCACTCAGTCTATTGTATCACATTTGGCCACTTTGTTTCAGTCCATAAAAGGATTTGTTCAGTTTGATGCAATGTTGTTCTCGAGAACCATTCTTATCTTTGAGCTCAATACCATCTTGAACTCTCATGTATATCTCATTATCCAGTGGACCATATAAGTATGATGTAAATACATCCATTAGGTATAAATCCAATTTCTCTCTTATAGCTAAACTTATAAGGAATCAAAATGTAGTAGCATCCACCACAGGGGAATATGTTTCCTCATAATATATTCCTGGTCTCTGTGAGAATCCTTGTGCAACGAGTCTTGCCTTATATCTCACAAATTCTCCATGTTCATTTCTTTTCCTCACAAAGACCCATTTATATCCAACTGGTTTAACATCATATGGTGTCCTGATAATCGGACCAAACAAATTTCTCTTCTTTAAAGAGTTTAACTCCACGTTTATGGCTTCTTTCCATTTAAGCCAATCTGATCTACGAGTGCACTCTAATATAGACGTCGATTCTTGATCCTCATTCAAATCCATAACTTCAAGTGCTATTTTTTTATGCAAATATATCATCTATGTCGACATCATTTCTGTTCCATTTCATTCCAGACATAAGATAATTGATCGAGATCTCATCGTTATTAATATCCTCAGTACCTGGAAGCTTGGCGTCCCAAGCATCCTTATTAGGTCCATTCGGATCGACCTGGTCTGGTATAGGTCCGGCTATGGTTGGTTCGACCATGGGCTGTCCGACTGTGGTTGGTCCGACCACGGTTGGTTTGACTATGGTTGGGTCGACCATATCGACTGCCTCAATATTCTTTCATGCACCTTTCTTAGCCTTTCGAGGAACCTTATCTTTGGAACCAATTGGTCTACCATGTTTGCGACGTGTATTAGAATCTGTAGCAACTTGGCTTTGTCTCTCTTGGACATCAATTCTAATTGGTGCATTACAAACTAGCATATGTGACTTTGTCACTTTCTTTGGGTCAGCAAATGGTTATGGCAACTGATTAGCTAGCTTTTGCATATGTATTATCTTTTGGACTTCTAAATCACATTCTTTAGTTCGAGGATCTTGCCAAGACACTGATGGACAATTCCATTCAATTTCTTTTACCATATTATTATCTCCCCCTAATGTTGGATAGTTTGACTCATCAAAATGTGAGGTTGCGAACCTGGCCTTAAATAGATCACCCGTGGTTGGCTGAAGGTATTTGATTATCGTGGGAGAATCATATCCAACATATATTCCCATCCTCCTTTGAGCTCCCATCTTAGTTCTCTATGGTGGAGAAATTGGTACATATACTGCACATCTAAATGTTTTGAGATGGGACACGTCTGGCTCATGACCCGTAATCAATTGGGATGATGAATATTTATGCTCACTAGATGGTCTGATGCGAATTAACTCGGCTGCATGTCAAACTGCACGTCCCCAAGCAGATACTGGGAGTTTTGACCTCATGAGTAATGGTCGAGCAATCAATTGAATCCTTTTAATGAAGGATTCGGCCAATCCATTTTGTGTATGGGCATGTGCCATATTATGTTCCACACTTACCCCCATGGACATACAATAATCATTAAAATCTTGGGAAGTGAATTCACCAGCATTGTCTAGACGTATAGTCTTTAAAGGAAAGTCTGGAAAGTGAACATTTAATCTTATGATCTGTGCAAGCAATCTTGCAAATGCCAAATTTCGTGTGGACAATAGGCATACATGCGACCATCTGGTCGATATAGATCATGAAATATCTAAACGTCCCACAAGGTGGGTGTATTGGTCCACATATATATCCTTGGATTCTTTCCAGAAAGTTTATAGTTTCCTTAGTCACTTTGACTGGTGATGGCCTAACAATGAGTTTCCCTTGTGTACATGCTACACATGTGAGATTCTTTGGGATAACTCGTCTTTCTTTCAAGATGTGCCCTTGAGTATTCATTATGAGTTTTCGCATCATGTTTGAACCAGGATGGCCAAGCCTGTCGTGCCATAAAGTGAAATCATCAGTGAACTTTTTGTTCATTGTGGCATTAGCGTCAATCATACTGGTTGTAGCATAGTATAAACCAGTAGAGAATGCGGGTATAGTCTCTATCCCCTTCTTATGGCCTTGGTCGTGGTCGACTATCTGAAGGAACTCTTTGTTCCCTTCGCCCATAGTTTCAATATGGTATCCATTCAACCTTATATATTTGAAACTTAACAAACTCCTTTTAGAGCTGGGCGAGTATAGAGCATTCTGTATCTCTAAGTGTGTGCCATTAGGCAACAAAACACTAGCCTGGTCGTGGCCCTCAATAAGGCTGGCTATACCCGCAATGGTACTTATATTGACATTCTTTAAGGTCAAGTCTATGAAATATCTTTTGTCTTTTAGAATGGTATGGCTTGACCCACTGTCCACAATCCGTATGCTCGTATCATCTTTCATTCTATCAAATGAAAAACCATTCATATTATTATAAATTTAAAAGCAAAACAATCAAGTAGCATATCAAGGAAACATAATATCAAAGTAAACAAAAACTTAAAACAAAACAATGTTTGATGCCGAAATCAACTAGACTCTTTAAGACAATCAGAAGTTTCATATTCCATGAGATCATCTTGATCTTGATCGAAATCACCATTATCATCTTGGACCAAATGGGCTTCTGGATTCTTCCCTTTGATGCTCTCTTGATATAGGTCAACAAGGTGCCTGGGAGTCCTACAATTCTTTGCCCAATGATTTCCCATACCACATCTATGGCAAACAGACTTGGTTGAGTGTGGTGGTTTAAATGGTGTACCACAACCACCTCTGCCTCGACCATGGCCGAAACTGGGACCACGACCACGGTTATAGTGGTTCCCTCGACCACGGTTCGAGAAACTGTCTCGACCGTATGAGTTATTGTGCCTTCGACCACGACCATTCCAACCTCCACGGTTGTGACCGTGTGATCTGTTCTGGACATGGTTACTTTCCTTGGTTTCTTTTTTTCATTTGTGGCCTTGTTGGCTTCTGGTAATGGGGTTGATCCAGGAGGTCTCATTTCACTGTTCCTCATCAACAGTTCATTATTAGTCTCGGCCAAAAGTAGGCATGAGATCAGATCAGCATAGGTTTTGAAACCCTTCTCTCTATACTGTTGTTGTAAAACACATTGCTAGTATGGAATGTTGAGAGGGTCTTTTCCAACATGTCATTGTCTGTAATGACCTCGCCACATAGTTTCAAAAGAGAAACAATTTTGAACAAGGCTGAGTTATATTCGTCCACAGACTTATAGTCTTGGATCCTTAGATTCCTCCAATCAAACAATGCCTTAGGCAATAACACCGTTCTCTGGTGATCGTATCTCATTCTTAATTCACTCCAGAGATCTAGAGGATTCTCAATAGTTAAGTACTGATCTTTGAGACTCTCAGCAAGGTGATGGCGAATAATGAGTATTGCCCTGTATCGATCCTTCTCACTGGATTCATTGTTCTCGACAATGCATTCTCCAAGTCCTTTAGACTTTAGGATGATCTTAGTATCCAATGCCCATTGTAGGTAATTATCTCCAGAGAGATTCAGAGCTGCATAGTCTAGATTGTTGAGTTTCGACATCTGAAATCATATATCAATCAATTTAGGTTTCAATCAATTCGATCATATAGCAATCAAGTCTATCGACCAATCATTCAAGTAATCCGACCACGGTTTAAACGAATAAGGCCACACGTCCATGAATATGCAATGGTCCTATCGAGTTGTGACAATATTTTCATGCATTCAACAACTCAAACAAACAATTGGTTTATGCAATGCATCAATATGGTCGAGTCCTAAAGCTATATGGTCGGATTGGGTCATGCGGCCTAGGTTCGGTTTAGACCCAGACAAACTAACTTTGGATCGGCCAAACTATATTTAAACAAACAATCTATCAACCTAACTCACAAAAAATTTCAATTTAGGTTTAGAGTTTATGAAATTAGGGTTTGGCCTATTCGGTTCTGGGGTTAGGGTTTAGCATTTGGGAAAAGTCCCTAATCAACCTAGCAATTGTCTAGGTTTGTATATGTATTGAAAACAATCAATCTAGCAACCTAAAAACTGGTTTAAGAAACTTAAGTATAACGGAATCAAAACAAGAATCTAGAATATTCTTTTAGGGTTTTAGAAATCGATTAGGATTTTGGTCTAGAAACAATTTTAAATCGGCCAAAACATAACTATCAACCTTTTAATGTATGAATTATCAATCAATCTATCAACCTAGGACAAGAATTTATCAATCAACCTAATCCAATTTGAAGCAAGTATGAAAACTAGGGTTTCAATCGATTTGGGGATTTAGGGTTTATGATTTAATCAATTAGGTTTAGGTTTAAATCAACCTAGATAGCAATCTAAATCGGCCAAATCAATGATCAAATAACCTCTAATCATAAATCAATCAATTTAATCAAGAAAAGTCTTTTAGAGTTTGATGTGCACATTAGGCATATTCGATTTAGGGTTTATAGCAATCAAACCATGATTCAAGCAATCAATTTATCGATCAACTTAGCAATTTCTTTCCAAGTTCCAAATCGGTTTTCAGGTCTTAGATTTAATCAAGGTTCATTCGATTATGGGGTTTTAGAAACTATGGTTCATCGAGTTTACCTTATTCTTGTTCGGCTTGAATAGGACCACCAAAGAGGAAGGATTGATCGCGGATTGAAAAAGGAAAGTCTTGGCCGCCAAGCAATCACGATCGCGGATGAGCTTGATCACGAACTAGGGTTTGATCGGCTTTTTTCTTCTAATGGATTGCACACGGATTGATATAGGTCGGAATCGGTTTCACCCTTCGTCTAGTTTGGATCGAACTCGGCAAGGATTATCACGAACAAGGTTTAGCGATGGAGACTTAGAATTGATGGCTTTTAGCTTAGGGTTTATGGGAGCAATTCGTGCTGATAACGTGTTGTAAACTAAGAGAAAAGAGAGAGCTGAAGTCGTGTATCTCATTATTCATTAAGAAATAAGGGGTTCCTATATAAGGATTACAACCGAAACCAATAATGGAAATTATCCAAAACATAGAAAAAGAAAAATCTCAAAAACCAACATGCAATAGGTTTACTAATGTCGGCTAACCCTAATCCTATTTCAACTAGGATTACTAAACCTCTATGAGTTAGGTTTACACTTGGGCCGGTATTGATCGGGCCGACCACATGGCCCATCGACCAACCCATCAACCCATCGTTTATATGGTTTATGGCAATCTACAAAGGGTTCATAACAAGAAGTTATATAAAAGAAGCAACGTTCATATGTAGGAAAGTGACTTTAGTTTTGAATCACTATGACTTAAATTTTTCTCCTCTTGTAAAGGAAAAAAACTACTGTATTAAATTTCAAACGAGTATAATAGGGACTCCACTTTCTTGCGACATAAAAGGTATTCCACTTTCACTGCTTGTGACCTAAATGACAATCCAAATAGGATTATAAATTTCAACTGAGTAAGTTTAGTAATTATTTTAAGGGTACCGTTTAAGGGAATTATTTGAATTCAGTTGCTCGGCGATTAATAGTCTATAATAGCAAACAGAAAAAAAAAATCATCATTTTATATATGATCTTAAATTTTATTGACAATCAAATTTTCATTGATTTTTCAGCCCAAAGGCTTGAAGTAACAAAGATGAAACGGTATACAATCGAGGCCCAAACTGAGGAATTACTTTTACAAGAAAATTAATGATAGCCCGTTTACAAGTAGCAAGCTTCTTTTCCACGCGTGGGCTTCTGCGATATCTGATAACACATATTATACACGTATTTGTCATGCAGAAAGCGGCAAGCTCGGCCACCAACTTCATCTACGCCGTGCTTCTGAACTGGCTGCTTGATTTCTTTCTCGGTTAGATGATCCTCGTCTGCTCCGACATCATCTTGAGTAGCATCTCCTCGATCTTCGTCATTTCCTTGTTCACTCTTCATCAATCATCCAATAGGAGCGCACTTGCGTCTTCGAGACACTCTGGCCGAAGAACTTCATGTCGCCCACTAAGGATTGCGACTCAACAAGCACGATATTACCCTATTAAGAAATGATAAAATCTGAGTAAACATAGATTAGCCCGAGATTTTTTTTTAAAACAGCGAGCTACTTTCAGAAATCCGATTACAAATCGGAAATTTATTAATCAACCCAAATCGAGATAAAAAAAAGCCATAAAGAACATCTCAAAGATTGGGTTGAAACAAAACAAAAATGGCCTAATTAAGCGAATATGAAAATCGATCTAAATGATCGAAGAAGAAACACACAACAAAAAAACCGATCGAAGCCGTAGAATATAAACATACAAAAAACAGGCTTCGTCGGAGATAAATTTCGACTTAAGTCGGAAATCGCTTTCTCTCTCTAAAAGATAGAGATGCGATAAGAGAGAGAAGGGCCAAAGAGAAGTTATAGATGATCTTAAATTTTCCTGACATCAGTTGACCAATTACAGTTTTCCACACAAAGAAACACAAGTGAATTGTGTTTCAAAAAAAAAACACAAATGAATTGAAAAGATTATTTTTGGGGGGATTTGTAAAAATTATTCACTTCATTTTTTATAATAAATTCGATGATTAAAAATTAATTACAAAGGTAAGGTAAGGTAAGTAGCTTTACGAATTATAGTCCAGCTTCAAATTAAAAAGAAACTCATTTCTCAAAATATTATTTTCTTTAGAGAAATATGAAACACTCTAATGAAACAAGCGGGTTCTCTAACAACTCTTCAGTGGTATAACCGTAGTTTTGATAATGCAGCTGGTCCGACGTGTTTTTATTCGGATCTAACCTAACCCGACCCGGAGACTGACTATTCTTCCGACTCCTTGCCCCACCCACCCGACTCTGATTCCAATCCATCAGGGATCTATTTGTCGCCGGCGATCTCGACCTTCTTCCGGATCTCTCACCCGGGTCTCTCATACCGGACCCGATTCTCGCTCCAGTATTACACGCTAAGGTGCTTCTCTTACGAGGAGATTGATCGGTTCTTCTGGCCGGGCTACTGTTACCCGTAACCCGGGTCCGGGTTTTAGCGGGAGATCTCTGCGATTTCCTCTGCTTCACTTCTTCCTCACTGTACCCATTCATCACAGCGGTCGAAGAAACACTCTCGCTCAAGCTCAAGCTACATATCTCCGAAACCTCCGAGCCTTCATCCGGGTGAACCGAATCGGGTCGTGTCATACCCGAGTCCAGAGCAACGTTCTTCCTTTTGGTCGTATCATCCATTTGCTGAGTTTTGGACATTAGTGTGAAATGCTGTCTCTGACAAGACTTCTTTGACGACCGTTTCTTCTTCGATAATGGTCGTGTTCTTGTCAGACACGTTCTCGTTGGTCCGATCAGCGGTGCCGGAGCTAACGCAGCAACCCATGTGAGAGAGAGAGAGAAGACGATGACGTTTGATCGGAGACAGAAAGTAGTGCTACTCTTTTGGTTTGTGAGATGAGAGCAGAGGGATGATTGTGAAGTGAGAGAACGTGAAAGAGTATTTATTGTTGATATCTTCCGACAGTTGCTAATTTGATGAGTGAAAACATAATTACCAACTACTCTAAAGTAGCTTTAATTTATAATAATTCAATAGTAATGTTGAATAATCCCCATGCAAATATTCAATTTCGTCAATCTTGTTATAATTACGTTACTGAAGTTATGTTAACAGGAAAACGAAGTGAATTTTAGATGAGATCCATTTACATCCTTTCAAATTTGATGTTAAAAACTTCTTATTATAGTGTAGACCAAAGTTTAAGAAAATAGCGAAGATCTCGTTACAAAGTTTTTTTTTTTTTTTTTTTTTTGCAGTCAATCTCGTTACAAAGTTATTTAAAGAACTAAAAGATATATGTATATATATTTTTCTAGTCACATGCATAACATGGTTTGAGATCTATACTACCACAAAGATGGTTCATCTCCTTTTTTTAATAACATGGAACTTTACATTTTTTTGTCAACACTCTTTAGCTTCCAGACAATAATTGTATTAGATATGGATGATACTAAGCGCTGAAAAAACATTTTGACAAAAAAGGCTCTGTAAACGCAGATGGTGGTTTAGTTCTGTAATAATATAATTCATGAAATCCAAATAGCTGACACACCAGTTTGGAACTTATAGAGAGCATGATTTTAATAAAGAATGTTTAGAAAACAATTACAATAATAAAGGTTATGTCAGAGATCTAAGATCGTATTATAACATAGGACGAATCTAACGACCAGAAACACATGTTACCCACATCTATTTACCTAAAACAATTGAATGTTTATTGGGTTCGGGCTTAAAAATTCAGTAGGCTGACTCGTATTCCTCCCCACTTAAGCTCACACCGACAGTGAACACATTCCCTCCCCTCTATAATACGCATATGAAGCTCAATAAATTCTGGCAAATCTTGAATACGTGTATACATAAGTCAACTTTTGAAATTTGGTTATGTGACCACCCGCTCCACGTAGTATTTTATTTTTGAAGGAAATAGATTATGAGAGTATGTAGTAAGCTTATTTTTTTAAGTGTGTAAACACTTGTAATAGTGAAGGCTGAGATTAAAAAATTATGTTTGATTAAGCGTTGGATGTTCAATAAGCACATAGAACGATTTTGGATCAGGCTGAATGATGGTAATCCGATCGAACAATTGGGGCATATGTGAAAGAAAAAACTGGACCACAAAGTCAATTAAGAATGAAGAATACTCTAACGTAAACCTAAAAAAGTTTTTGTAGCCAAAATAGTTTTTAAAAAGAAAAATAATCAAAATAACTTTTATTAAAGAGTGTAAATATACATTTATATCCTTGGGTTAACTAATCTAGATTTATGGTTTAGAGTTATGGGGTGAGGTTTTGGAGATGAGATTTAAAATTTTAAAAAGTAAAAAAAAATTAAAATTTTTAAATTTAAAAAGTCTATTTTTGTCATTTTTTTGAAGCTCTATTTTTGTGACAAAAACTTTTTAAAATTCTACTTGAGAGATTTGCCTTTTAAGAAAACTTCGGCTAATAGACACTCCATGTTCTAAATAAGGAAAATTAGAATAACTGTCACAGCAAAAAAATATACGAAAGAAAGTGTCATTTTTGCGGGATTCAGAAAAGAAAAATGTTGTAGAAATGAGTCATCCATTGATGGTGGGATTCGACCATCTCATTAGTAATTCAAATCATTCTAATTCCTTTAATATCACTGTTGGACCCAAATCTTGGAGAAGTGAAATATGAGCATGACCCAAAGATGACCCACAAAACGGCTCATGTCTCTATCTTGAGTTCGAGCTAAAAAGGGGTGACTTTGAGGAGTTGATCTCGAGCTCACAGGTTGAGTTCACATTCACGAGCTCGACATAGGCTGAGAGACTGAGTCAGTAGGTCGTCTTTCGAGGATAAGATCAAGAAGAAAGAAGCCCCAAAAATCACGGGATCGAGAAGGAGAAAATCTCGAGACGACAAGTAGAGAAGAATAATTATAAAAAGAAGAGGACGACAAAGAGAAGGCGCACGCGTAAAATCCTAGGGAATACATTTTCTCATTCAACCTTTGTAGACCTTTCTGTTCATTCATTTCGATATAATAAAAGTCCATTTTGTCAACTAGAATCTGATTACATCGTTGTGTTCTGAGGATATCGTTGTCCATGTAATTTTCTCCCTAATATTTACATATAATCACTATCAAATACTTAGTGTAGGTTTTAAGGTTTCTATGAACGATAATGGATCCACGATAATCCCATCTGGTTCCATCAAACCATCGACGTCGATCTCCCTAGATCCGACACGAGGAAGAAAATACCTCCTATAGGGACAACACAAACTGGCCAGGCCGCAACCACCGGAGGTTCCCAAATGCAACAAGAGCGACCACCCACTAGCACCCCGAGATCCACGATCGTAGAATGAACGACCTCACGAGTTTGGAATCGATTTGGCAAAAAATAAACCGTCGATTACTCGACCAATTGAGAGCAAGGAGCATGGCCAATCTCCCCTTTCCCTTGGCACATACCCGTGAAGAGATGGCCAAATTACAGAGCATGGTCTCCACGCTTATCGATAAATACCATAATCAAGAGATCGCATATCGAACCATAGCCAAACGACTGGAGAAGGGAAAAAGGGAGCTCACTGCACACATGCAAAAAGATCACGAACATTCAAGAAATTGACCAGATTCAACAAATCGCATTCCCTTGGCTAAAAGGCGAAGCAAAAGAGCATTTGAACCCCCTCCCCCCCAAGTTTCCCATATCTCGATATGTTCGATTCAAATTTGGAGAGACATCAAGGTCGATACCCAACCTTGGGATGGTCCATCGGTGTTTAAGCTTCAGCAGGTTAGATAAGGTACAAACGAGGTATTGGGAGAAAACGATCCCATCGGTCCGCGCCCAGAGCAACTTGGCCTAAAGGTAGCACAAATGAAAACCTTGTGTACCTCCTTCAAATTCTTAAAATCCAGAGAAACGGATTCCGGTGGCCCCATACACATATCGCGCTCAGGCTGCCGACCTACCCGATAACGGAGTGCGAGCAGAGGAACACAAACCTCATGACTTTGCTAACTGAACCAGCAAAGCGAAGACTTATAAAACTTTACCGCCACATGAGCATTTCAAAATATTTAGAAAGAAACAACGCTGAGCTCTGAAGACACACCATCATGCACATGGAAATGAGATCGGCCCCTGATATTGATCGAGTGATATAATAGACACCAATAACTCCCTTCACAAATAGAATAGCTAGTGCAAGGCTGCATGACGTGGGAAAAATCAAGTTTCTGGAATACTCCTGGAACACTGACTTGAAAGCCCATGTCCGAGCTTTCCGGCTGGCCATATCCAGAGCCCACCTCAATGATGACGAGAAGGAGGCCAGCTACTTTCACTTCTATGCCGAAAACCTTACTGGACGAGCCATGGAATGGTTATCTGGACTTGAAGAAAACTCCATCGAAAATTTGATACAACTCGTATCAGCATTCTGAAACAATATTCAGTTTTTGTAGAAAAAAAGAGCGACCAAAGGCAACCTCTAGAACCTTACGCAAACACCTTTTGAGCCTCTAAGGACATACATCAACAAATTTAGAGATATCAATGTCCATATCTCGCATCCAAACAAAGGAGTCTCTCTCGCAGCACTCAAGAACGGATTATGGTTTTTCATCCAAATTCAAAGAAGAAATGTCAGTTTGGGCCCCCACCTCGTTCGAAGACGCACTCCATCGAGATTCATATTTCACATACTATTAAAAAAATCATCGCTTTGAAAGAACAAAATATTGCAAACAAGAACAATCCCAACCTAAACTAAAGACCACCAAATGTTGAGGTCTAACGAAAAGGACACTCCAAAAGAATGCCGAGTTATACTTCGAGAACAAAACGAAGAGGAAGAAGACTGCAAAGACTCCGTAAAAGAGGAGAACACAGTAACCCCAAAGAACGCCCTGAAACCAAAATCTTCCTCTAACAAAAGAATTCGAGAAGCCGAAGAAGAATCACCGAGTTCGCCTCCACCACCGCCCAAAAAGAGAGTCGATATAATTCTTTGGGGAACCTCACCTACCCCCGAAGTTAGTGGCAAACTAGGACGTATCAGACTAACAATTGAAGCACAAAACGATAGTGCGGCCAACATTACCATAACAATAGCAATAAAAAAATTTGGAGATCCAAAGGAAAACGCAAATATTGAACCCAATTTGATCTCTCATACCAACACACTGACGGTAGCATAACGTTTCAACCTAGTTGCCAGGAAAAAACAACATGTCTGGGGGACAATGGTACCTACCTAAAAACCGAATTGATTTCATATAGGGAGGATAAAAATTATGTGACTTGGTCAACTCGACAAAGCTTACCAGAGGAGGGCAGTAACCAACATCAAAATCCGAGAACCTATTTTCGTCCTGACCACAAAATAGTATTTCACGAACACGAAACCTTCAAACCCGATAAGCCGCATGACAATGCTTTAATCATACACCTTGATGTCGGGAGATGTGAGCTCTCCTGAATAATGATTGATACCAAAAGTTTGGCCGACGTCCTTTTCTACAACGCCTTCAAAAGGACGGATTTCACCAAAGCCCTCCTCATACAACAATTGACGACGCTAATCGGCTTCACCGGCGAAACAACCTAATCTCTCAGATCGATCGAGCTAGCGGTGTAACCCTAGGGGACGTACAGAAGATCATCGAATTCATCGTGATAGATCGGCCTGCCCCTTTTATGCAATACTCAGAAGGTCGTTTCTCTAAAGTCTGAAGGCAATATCATCAACTTACCATCAGTGTCTAATTCCTGACTCGAATAGGAATAGAGACCATACGAGGAAGTCAAAAAGCTCGAGAACATGCTATTTAGCAAGCTTCAAAGATATTGAGCCCTCATCAACTTAACCGCCCTCCAAACTAAAACGGGAAGCCCAAAAATTGAACCACTCAAAATGAACATACACACCTATGTATATGAACGAAAGAATTCACGATCTTTAAAACAAAGGGAAAAATAATCGAACTATATTAAGCCTTGACCCCTCAGCGTTGGTACATAGCCAAGTCGAGCTCGAGCACAACCGCACTTTCCCAATAACAAATATCACGAAAACCAAAATCTAAAGCGCATATTCCTGAGAAAATTTGACCACTTAAATGTACGGATTAATTCGTTCCAACATTTCCGAAGTTTCGACCCCTGTAAAGACCCAAAGGGTTACAAAAAAAAATGTACAGTTATACCAAAGATGAGCATTAAAGCTCAATGGGTTCTTCACCCCATCCAATGACTCCTAATCAATAAACCAAAGCCCTTAACTTCTCCATCTCTCATGCTGCAAGCTATGACTATTGATTTCGGCACGCCATTGACTAGTAAAGAGATCGGAATTTACGACAACCTATCTCCTTGTTCAAAGGCAATTTCAGACTACGTCCTCTGCAAAATAGGAGACGACCTCACCCTCTATGAGGCACTCATTACCGAATCCATGAATACGTTACAAACAAACTAGGAAGCAACGAAAATCACCTCCACTTGAATCCTCGAACAACCAAAAGGGAAGAAAGAAACCAAGATGCACGAAAGTTTGTAGTAGTAAATCTATGTATTTATTTTTTCTTTTTTTAAGAATCATAGTAAATGCCGATTCAAAATCCTAACAAAACCATGTCCGACCAAACAAACACGATCAACTATTAATCCAAGGCCTTGATCAAGCCTCAAGACACCGTTGATCCCGACACTTCGTGATAAAAAGGATCGATCAGAACTTATCAAAATCAACATAGATCCAATATGAAAATAGTATCGACTAAATCAATCAAAGACCTTAAAGTATCAACATCGGGTCCAAAAACACAAACAAACCGGGTCAAAACTAAGGCACCCGAGTTCGCAGGGAATAACCCCAACAAGACGCATCATACATGTACAACGACAAAGCCGAACGAACCAAACAGGCTCATGAGGCCCGATTTATTATTCCAAAGCAAACACAAATAAATTTTAAAACAAAAACGAAGTTAACAAAACAAAACCTGAAGGAAGCCTAGTAGTGTGAGATCAGTCCTCTCCTCCAACCGTGAACACGCCGTTCTCAGCCCAATATTGAGCACCAGATCGACCTGAATCCCCACCATATTTGTTTTCCTACCGAAAAGTTGGGTACAACAGCTAGGTCGAGCCCGGCACCAAGCTCGATGTCTTTGGCTCTAAGGCGAGAAATCTCATCAGATGCCAACAAGTTGTTTTCATGATATCCTTAAGAAGATTGAAGTTCTACATAACCTCACGAAAGTGAGCCTCACATTTAGCCGCGACCTTCTTCCTCTCCTTTTTTCATTCAGGGACACAAGGACATCCAAGTAGTGTGCAAGGGATTTCTTGGATTCATAAGATTCCAGACAGAGATCCTCTACATACTTGATCGAAGAAGCCTCGGTATGCGCTTCAAGTAAAGAAACTTTCTCAAGCGATACCTTTCTTTCATTCCCAATCACCCGACGTCGTGTTTCAAGAGAAGCAGCATGATTCCCAAACCTCTCAGCAGCAAACAATTTAACGGCGTTAACACGTTCCCGATCTTGGGCTAATTTCAAGTTGAGCTTCAGTTCCCGTGCATCCCTCTTGACCTTGTTAAATTTGTCGGCACATATGAATTCCTTTAGTCGCAGTGAGTTCATTGTTGGCCTCCATGGTCTAAAAGGAAACACAGAAAAACGATGACCTGAATTAGAAAAAACGAAAGTAGAGAATAATGACAAGACCAAGGATACTTTAGCATGGGCGGCCACCATCTTCACATAGGCATCGCACTCTGACATGTTCCAAAGGGACAAGATATGTCACCCAGCCGGCTTGAATTGCCTCACTAGGTAAGCCACGCTATCAAGGTCTACGGTAATAGGGAAATCTTTAGCATGCGAGAACTATCATTGAAGGGTTCGCATTGTTATTATCACTTGAGGAATTCGACCTTAGATCAGTATAATAAGTCTTGGCCTTCTTCGAAGGACGATCTTGCCCATCAGAACCAGTCGGACTAGCCGATTTAGTGTTAGCAGTGTCACGCAAAGTGGCACCACTACGGCTGTTGGGTTTACCATCACTACCAGTTATTTGAGGGAGACGCATCTCTTATATCAAGACCTCAGTAAGTACACCCCTTACGTCCCTGGGTTGGATACTATCAGATCCTCCCATACCATTTCTGCTTCGAATCCTCTCATTCTCACTAGAACTCGTCCTCCTTTTATTAAACATTGTTGATGGGGATTGATAGAGTCAAAAAGAGGGATATGATGCAAAAAAGACGCACTACTTAGGGTTTATAAAGCCAAAATATTGACAAGAGAAAAGAACCTACATCGAAGAAACATGATCGGAGCTGCGAAAATCAGGCTGCACAACAGTTATGGAGATTCGTAGTTATCTTCGCGGAAAAGGAAAATAATTGAATTGATATGTAAACGACGTCATCCTAAAACAAGCAAACTCATTAAGGACTTGAGGATAATTGTTAGACCCAAAATCTTGGAGAAGTAGAATACAAGCACTCCCCAAAGATGGCCCATGAATGGCTCAAGTCTCTATCCCAGAGCTCGAGCTAAAAAGGGGTGACTTCGAGAGTTCAATCTCGAGCTCAAAAGTATAGTGCACATTCGTGAGCTCGGCATAGGCAGAGAGACCAAGTCAGTAGGTCATATGTTGATGATAAGAGCAAGAGGAAAGAAGCCCCAAAAATCACGGGATCAATCAGATGAAAAGGAGGAAATCTCGGGACAAAAGATAGAGAAGAATAACTATGAAAAGAAGGGGAAGTTAAAGAGAAGGCACACCCGCACAACTCTAGAGAATTCACACAATAAACTTTGATCTCAATTTCGATCTCACTCTCTTTGTAATCCGACTTAGAACTAGTTCACTGTCTCATTCAACCTTTGTAAACCTTTATGTTCATTTATTCTCGATAGAATAAAAGTATATTTTTCAAGCAAAATCTAATTACATTGTTGTGTTCTGAGGATATTTTTGTTAACATTATTTCTTCTAGAATATTTTACATAGAATCACTACCAAATATGTAGTGTGGATTTCACTGTGGGTGTTATTTTCCATCAACACTTCTGATATAGTGTGTTTTTAGCATACTTTGGTTGTGATTTATTGATCTTTCTCATGCAATTATAGGGTACTTACAGCTCTATTTGAGACATTTCAGGTATAAAAAATGCTGTGAAACTTTGGAGGGAAACATGAAGAAAAGGGAAAAATTTGAATTACGTCCGGAGAACAACCCTAGAGATCAAGCATAGCCTTGATCCCCGCGGGAGATATTTTAGGAAACTGTAGAATCTTATGGGATTTGCCCTAATTATATTTTCTCCTCTTTCCAGCCGCCACGAAAGCCTAAAAGGGAGGCACGACCATTATTAGACCTAGACTCTTTCAGCTCAATTTTCTCTCATACTTTTCAGCATAAACTCGATTGATTCAATATTTTGTAAGGGAGAGAGGAATCTTCACCTTGTTCACGTAATTCCGAGAAGATTTCTTGAACCCTATTTTTAGTTTTTTTTTTATTTTGATTAATGGAGTATTATTCAGTATTGCTTGTTGTGTTTATTGCCATGATTGCTGAGTAGTTGATATTGTTAGTTTAGGGTGTTAGACTGTTAGATTTATTTAAGCTACACATAAATAAGTTGTATGTTCATTGATGGCCTTTATTCTAAACCTAACTTAATGCTAGGATAAATCTGATCACTTTATGTTAGATCTAGGGTTTCATGTATTCATTAACCGTGTTATAGATTGCCTGAACTGTTTAGAATAAGTATTATATCCCTAATCAGTGAAAGTAGATATTAGGGTGTAATATGAACTGGATAGACCTGATCGTTACTGTTCATAGACAGAACTTGGAACAAGCGACAACTTAGTCTCCGGGGCTGTTCTCTGAAAGGAACAAGCACCACGACAGTGGGCTGTTCTAGCCGTTGATCTATGTTATGGGCTTTTCCCTAAATCGAACTTGAATAATTGTGTGGCTTAATGTTATCTAACATCCGTTTAATCACCCTAAGCTAGCTTTTCCCCAAATTAAAAACAACTCAAACCGTACCTTGCTCTCTGTTATTTTTACCTAAATTTTAGCTAAGAAATTAAGACTCATAAGATATAGTGTAAAACGGTCCTCTGGAATTGAATCTCAAATAGAACAACTACAACTGTTAACTTGACAGTAGCAAGATCCAATTTTTAGTGTGTTAAGTTTTGGCGCCGTTGCCGGGGACTAGCTTTTACCTATATTTTCTTGGTTTTATACTTTGTCTAAGACATCTAACTTTCTCTATTTTCTTGTTTGCAGGTGATGTTCCAGGTGTATGTCAAGTAGAAATACTCGAAGCAACACCTCAAGTCCATTACTCACCCTAAGCAATCAAGAAATCGCAAGATTATAAAGGAACAACCAAACTCAATCAAGACCTACTCACGCCAACATGGGCGATAACAAAAATGAGCATGATCTCACTACTGTAATGGCTCTGATGCAACATGCCTTGCAAGCTCAACAAGTGGCTGCTCAGCAGCAGCAGCAACATGAGCAACCAACTCGGATTGGAGAAATGAATCTTCCTCAGAACTTTCCAACCACTCGCTCAACAATTGTTCATCCACCCTATGCTTGGCAGGATTTTGAGATCAAGGCCTCCATGATCTCTTTTGTGCAGAGAAAGATGTTCCATGGTCTCCCGGCAGAAATACCAATGGAACACATCAAAGCCTTTGAGGAGATATGTGCTATGACTCGCTCAAACGGGGTTTCACCTGACTTTCTCAAGTGTATGTTGTTCCTGCTCTCTCTTTCCGACAAGGCATCAAGGTGGTTGAAATCACTGCCGATTGGCTCTCTCACTTCATGGGAGCAGGTTTGAGCTGCCTTCTAGAGTCACTTCTACACTAAGGCAAAAACGACTGCTCTCAGGAACACGATCTCCTCTTTCAAGTAGCACTCCAACGAACCCTTTAATGAAGCATGGGAGCGATTCAATGACATACTCAGAGAGTGCCCTCATCACGGGTTTGATCAGGACTACATTCTAAGGATTTTATATGATGGTGTGGATTGGGAGTTCCGCAATGCCTTGAACTCTGCGAGTAAGGGAGATTTCATGACTCAAACTACTGAAGGAGCGTTTGAGATGATAGAAAACATGGCAGCTAGCTCAGCCAAAAAGAACCAAGAGACTGATCGCTCCAAGAAAGTTAACAGCATTGATGCTCAATGGAAAAATGAACTTACTGCCAAGGTTGATATGCTCCTCAAGAGCAACGAAGATCAAGTCTTGTATATGGAGGAAGCTACACATGAGCAGATAGCTAAGGACCAAGCCGCAAAAGATGGAAAGAAAGGAGATGATCACCATGAAGTGCTCTACATCAACGGTCAAGGATATGTTTAGAACAGGAACTACTACCAGAACTCAAACAACTTGAATAACCCCAACCTGCTCTCTTACGGGAGCAACAACGTAGAGAACCCTGGGGATCAAGCCCAGAACAATCAAGCTTAAGTTGCTGCTCAGAAAAGAGGATTTCCACAGATTTTTCAGGGAAAGACCTTCATCTTCAATCAGTCTCAGAACGTTTCCAGAACCAGGATCAATACCAGAAGCAGCAGAGCAATCAGCCAATTGCTCCAGCAGCATCAAGCGGACAGCGGGACGAGCTCAAGGTCTTAGGGAACATGATGCAACAGCTGTTCCAGAGTCAACAGGTTCAGGTCAAGGCGTTGAACCAGGCTACCACAGAGATCAATAACATGATGGACAACATGTTCACTGAGCTGAATACTAAGTATGACACTGTGAGCAGCCACATGAGGCAGATCGATGTACAACTAGCTCAAACAGATGAAAGTGTCAAGAGGCAACAAGAGACATTTCTTGGAAAAAACCCGATAAGAATCCCAGGGATTGTAATGCAGTTGAGATGAGAAGTGGAAAGCAACTAATGGACCCAGTACCTAGTAGATTTACTGCATCTGAAAAAGGAAAGCAGAAGGAGACAGAACAACCTACAGAGGGTGTTTCGGTTGGAGAACAAGGGAGAGAAAAAACCCCAGAGGTTGTTCCCGAAGGGGATGTAACACCTGCCGAGACTCCTTATGTTCAAGTCTACACCCCTAAGGTGCCCTATCCTGTTCCAGAAAAGAAATCTCGTAAGGACCTTGAGGAAATGAAGTGTACGAAGATGCTTGAAAAGTTGACGATCAAACTCCCTCTGCTTGATGCGATCAAGATAATGCCCTCAATGCGAAGTCTGATGAAGGGGTTGATCTTAGGAAAGGTATCAGGGGACAGCGACGTGATGTTGGTCTCTAAGGAATGCAGTGATGTGCTGCAGAACAAGGTGATCAAGAAACTGGGTGATCCAGGCAAGTTTTTCTCTCGGTCCAGATTGGGGAGACTACTTTCGCCTGCTCTCTATGTGATCTTGGCTCCAGTGTCAACCTTATGCCCTACTCTATTGCTAAGCATTCGGGATTTACCAAGTTCAAGCAAACCATGATCTCTTTGGTGTTTCCTAACAGATCGATCAAGCCGCCAGTGGGTGTTCTCGAAGATCTCAATGTCCAAATCGGCAATACTATGATCCCAGCCGATTTTTTTGGTTCTATAACTTGATGAAGAACCCAAATATCCACTCATTTTGGGATGTCCTTTCCTTTTCACAGCTGGTGCAATTATCGACGTGAGGAATGGGAGGATTGATCTCCAACTAGGAGACATCTTGATGAAGTTTGAGATGGATAAACTGCTCAAGAAACAAATGCTGGATGGGCAGACTTTCACTGTGGATGAAGATAATGATGTGTTAGAACCTAAAGAAGGAATGATTTAGGAGCTCCTAGCCGATGATTCACTTGAAATCGCACTGATCAAGGCTGAAGCTGAGCAGAACATCTTGAACGTAGACGCTGTTGGGTATGCAAAGATGATGGACTCGTACAAAAGCATGGAGAGGATGATCGCCTATGTGAGCTTAACCGAAGGAGAATATGCCAAACCAACAAGAGCGATTATTCCGATCGACCAGCTCAAGGACCCATGGAGCAAGCTCAAGGCTCCAAAAGTCGAACTCAAGTCCCTACCCATGGGACTCAGGTATGCGTTCCTAGGTCCAAACTCCACATATCCTGTCATTGGTAATTCTGAACTGAACAATGTGGAAATTTCCTTGCTCTTGTGTGAGCTTAGAAAATATCGAAAGGCATTAGGATATTCACTAGATGATATTCCTAGAATTTCACCTCATTTATGCATGCATAGAATATATCTAGAAGATGAATTGATGACTTCTATAGAACATCAGAGGAGGTTAAACCCAAATCTAAAAGATGTTGTAAAGAAAGAGATAATGAAACTTCTAGAGGCTGGAGTGATCTATGCGATCTCTGATAACAAGTGGGTTAGCCCTGTTCATGTAGTCCCTAAGAAATGTAAAATCACTGTGATAACAAATGATAAAAATGAGTTGATACCTACTAGGACTGTAACTGGACATCGCATAACTGGACATCGCATGTGCATTGATTTTCGAAAATTAAATGTTGCAACTCGTAAGGATCATTTTCCACTTCCATTCATTGATCAAATGCTTGAGAGATTGGCTAACCATCTGTACTACTGCTTTTTAGATGGTTATTCAGGTTTCTTTCAGATTCCCATCCATCCAGATGATCAGGAGAAGACGACGTTCACTTGTCCTTATGGTACATTCGCCTACATGAGCATGCCCTTTGGTTTGTGTAATGCTCCAGCAACGTTTCAACGTTGTATGATGTCAATTTTTACTGACTTAATTGAGGATATTATGGAAGTATTTATGAATGATTTCAGTGTCTATGGGAGCTCGTTTTCTGTTTGTTTGTCAAACTTGTGCAGGGTATTGGAGCGATGTGAAGAGAAGCACTTGGTGCTGGATTGGAATAAATGCCATTTCATGGTGAAAGATGGAATAATGCTTGGTCACAAGGTTTCTGAAAATGGGATCGAGGTAGACAAGGCAATGATCGCGGTGATGATGAGCTTACAACCACCTAACTCGGCCAAGGCTATCAAAAGTTTCCTGGGACACACTGGTTTCTATAGGAGATTCATCAAAGATTTCTCCAAAATCGCGAGACCACTCACGAGGTTGCTCTGCAAGGAGACCAAGTTCGACTTTGACACCGACTGCTTGACCGCGTTTCATACGATCAAGGGTGCCCTGATCAGTGCTCCGATTGTGCAACCACCAGATTGGGACCCTTTGAGATCATGACAAACGCCAGTGACTTTTCAGTGGGAGCAGTGTTGGGTTAGAGAAAAGATAAGAAGCTGCATGTAATCTATTATGTGAGCAGGACAATGGATGAAGCACAATGACGCTATGCAACCACTGAGAAAGAGCTCTAGGCGATTGTCTTTGCCTTTGAGAAATTCAGATCCTATTTGGTTGGCTCCAAGGTGATAGTACACACTGATCACGCAGCCTTGAGGTACTTGTTGACAAAGAAAAACGCGAAGCCACGTTTGCTGAGGTGGATCTTATTGCTCTAAGATTTTGATTTAGAAATCAAGGACAAGAAAGGCATTGAGAATGGTGTTGCAGATCACTTGTCCATAATGAAAATCGAGGAACAGACTGCTCTCGATGAAAGCCATCCTGTGGAACACGTATACTCGATCAACCTATGTGGAACAAGGGAGGCCCTGCTCTCCGATGCTTGTTCCCCCAACCCAGAACAGTTCGTAGCAACGATCAAGAAGAGGTACCCAAATCTACCATGGTTCGTTGAGATTGCAAATTACTTAGCTGCTTAGAAAGAACCATTGGATTTTGCTGGTAATGAGAAAAGGAAGTTCTTGAGAGATGCTCGCCATTACTTTTGGGATGAGCAATACACATATCGACATTGCAAAGATGGAGTGTTCAAGAGATGTGTAGCTGAAGCAGAGATTCCAGGGATACTACATAACTGCCACGATTCTTCTTATGCTGGGCACTTTGCGACCTTCAAGACAGTTTCGAAGGTATTTCAAGCTGGCTTTTGGCGACCAACAATGTTCAGGGATGCTCACGCCTTCATCTCAATGTGTAATGCATATCAAAGACAAGGAAACATTAGTAAGAGGAACGAGATGCCTCAGAATTTTATCTTGGAGATCGAGGTCTTTGACTATTGGGGAATAGACTTCATGGCCCCCTTTCCTACGTCATTCAAGAATGAGTATATCTTGGTCGCGATGGACTATGTGTCCAAGTGGGTTGAGGCGCTGGCCATCCCCACAAACTATGCTAAAGTGGTGGCAAGATGTTTAAAACCATTATCTTTCAAAGATTTGGGATTCTTAAAGTGGTTATCAATGATGGAGGCACTCATTTCATCAATAAATTTTTTCAAGGTTTTTTGAAGAAAAATGGTGTCAAGCACAAGGTAGCAACCCCTTACTATACGCAGACCAGTGGTCAAGTCGAGGTCTCAAACAGAGAGATTAAGAACATTCTTCAGAAGACAGTGAGCACAACGCATAAGGATTGGTCGTTCAAGCTAGATGATTCTCTCTGGGCATACAAAACAGCCTACAAGACACCTATTGGGACCACGCCCTACAACCTGGTCTATGGTAAAGCGTGTCACCTACCTATGGAGCTTGAGTACAAGGCAGCCTGGGCTCTGAAGTTACTCAACTTTGACATCAAGACTGCAGCACAAAGGCGTTCCATTCAGCTCCACGAGCTAGAGGAGATTAGGCATCTGGCCTATGAAAGCTCCAAAATCTACAAGGAAAGAACAAAGGCGTATCATGACAAGCGGATCATCAACAAAAATATTGCACCAAACGACCTTGTTTTGCTGTTCAACTCAAGGGTGAAGTTGTTCCTTGGTAAGTTGAAATCAAGGTGGTCTGGCCCCTTCACCATCAAGGAATTCAGACCCTATGGAGCTGTTGTGTTGTTGGACATGAGAGGAGGTGAGTTCGTTGTGAATGGTCAGCGCTTGAAGCCATATCTTGCTGACACAACCATCGCAGAAGGTGAAGAAAATCCCTTAAGTGATTCCTCTTCCCCTTGAACCTACAGCCCAAATCAAGCTAATGACTTAAACTAAGCTCTTGGTGGGAGGCAACCCACTAGTAAGTGTGTATATAATTTAGGTTTTCATTGATTTTTGTTTTTGCTTTTAGTAGTTTCAAGATAAAAAAAAGAAGAAAAACCCGAGTTACGACATTTGGAGAACAATGCAACTCAGGAGAACAATGCAACTCAGGAGAACAAGGTGACCCTACTCTCTGAGGTTGTTACTTACCAGGTAAGTAACTCGAAAAAGGGACTTTTCAAGGAGGGGTCCCTCTATTTAAACTCTGTCACCCCGACCCTTCTTCTTCCCCATCGCGATTTCCACCCTATTTTTGGCCAAAACCCTAAGTTTTTTGATTCTCAACCGTTTTGAGTGATTTTTGAGGCTAATTTCAACAACTTTTCAAGATCTATCAATCTGTGGTGTTGTCTCAGCCTATTAGCAAGGTAAAAACACAAAAAACTCTCTCTTTCCTCACATGCAACTCGCGACCAAAAGGGAGTTCTCTCCCCCTCACTTATATTGAACTTAACTAGAACGATTCTAGGTTGTTAAAACCAGGGTTCATCATATAAGTTTAAGTTATAAGTTGGATTGTTGCCATGTTGAAATCGAGAGTATTAGGGCTCGATTGGGTCACGGCTTGATGGATTTTTGAGGCGTGTTTGATTGTTGTTTATACTTGTGTTTGAGGATGATGTCGATACTGTGGGTTGAATTCTTAATTGACTTGGATATCATCTGGTGTTTTGTCTTGTAGATGCCTCCAAGAACCAAGATAGCATGAATCAAGGGATCCGTGGCTGCTCGTGCCTATTCCTCTCACGCTCCTACTCCCCCCCCCCCCACTGAACCCGATGAATGCGACCTACCCTTGGCCGCGTTTGGAGAAGACTCAGATCGACACCACTGATCCGAGAATCCCGCAGCACTCGACGGATGTTTGGACTAAGGAGCATTCGCGTATGTACAACGCGTTTCTGGACATGACCATTGCTCCCACATGTACTCTCCACTCTGGAAATCTCAACACCCTCTGCCTCGCCGAAGACTCTCATGCCATGCTCAATGCAATGGACTTGACCAAGCTCTACCTCAAGGAACATCCCCTGTACCCTGATCTTGTTTGGCAGTGCTTGGCCTCCTGTGAGATCACCTATGACGACCCTTAGCAGCCGAGCCTTGACACATCCTACTTCAGCTTCTTCGCCTTAGGGAAGAAGTATACGCTCTCCTTGGACGACTTCAATGGGGTCTATGAGATTGTTAGTGACACCAAGGATCTCCACTTCCCAAAGAAGTTCGCACCAACTCAGAAATTTTGGGATCTCATAGCTAACGGGGAGTACAAGTCGCGCTCAGCCTACCAGTCTGTCATCTGCAACCCTACATTGAGGATCGTCGCAAAGACCTTGGGCCATCTCCTGTTCGTTAAGGAGACCACTGCCAAGGTCTCAAATGGCGAGTTGCAGCTGCTCTACGCTGGAGTTCGTGATGAGATCTTAGCTGCCAAGGCTTGAATCCCCCAAGCTGAACCAAATACCAACCCTTTCTTCGTACTTGCTCAGATGTTCGTGGACAATAAGACAAGGGTACTGCCCAAGGGAGGAAACGGATTGACTGAGCACTGCGGTAGCATGCTCACGCCTCTGTTTGAGCACCTCAGCCTTGACCTCACTACCTACAAGGTAAACGCCACCCCTGAGTTCATCGACATCCCCTACCTGATCCACTGCGGCATCCTCAGAGATGAGCGGAAATACAGCTTCTACGATCGCGATGGGACCGCTCTTTTATGCTCCCTACCTCAGCCCGACATCACGGGCCTGCATATCTGGGAGAACATCGAGTTCCTCCCGGCTCTTGAGCACCTTTGTACTGATCCACGTGCGGCCACAGTTGATGCGGACATGAAAGATGTTGAGGATGTTACTCCGGTGGATGTGTATGATCTGGGTCCCTTGGCAGATGATGCAGACTTAGACACTTACAGGTGTTGGATGGTTGCGTCTCTGCGCAAAAACAACAGCTTCATGAAAAGGATACTCCGCACAGTGACATGGGGCTGTTTACAAACGTCGATCAAGACAGAGGGAGCAGGCAGGGGAGGTCAAGGTGCGCCATCACCAGCAGGAGAGCGAAGGGGCAGGAACATGAGGTACGCCGGTCAGTCAGACAGTGAGGAGACGGACTGAGTACCCCGCCTTATCATCTATCCCATTGTCTCATCCACCATGAACTTTTTTCTTTTTGTGTTTTATTATTTAGCCTTCCTTGATTTTATTTCACACCAGAGACGGTGTGAAGTAAGTCTGGGGAGGCACTTATGTGTGTGCTTTGCTACTTATTTGCTTCTATCGAGTCTACTGTGATTTATTTAGTCAGTCCAACTTTATGGGAACTAGGACACTATTTTATGATGATCATTAACCTCTGTGTGCTTTTAGTTATCTTATCCAGTGACCTTAGCATTGACGAAAGACTTACACTTGGACCTGGAACACCCTGACATCATCACTATGTTCTCCAGAAGCCCTCTAACTTGAGCTTAATTTTGACTGAAAGGCTTAGAATGATCAGCACTAGAGCAGGGAAACGAGATCACACTCAGGACTCCTTGTCCTTTCATCCATCTTGTTGTTCCTGAGTGGCTGGCTCATTTTTAACTGGTTCCCACCCTAGAACCCTTAACCTTCATTCCACCTTCATGCATTCTGTTATTCTAATTGTCATATGTGTAGAATTGTGCAAAAGGGTCGGAGAGGAAAGGATCAACGCAACCTTAACTCGTTTTTGCTGCATTGAACCACTGATCAAGGGTGAAGAGAACAAGGCAGAAAGATCAGGGCGAAGAGAACGAGGCAGTCGATAAGAACAAGCTAATCAGAAAGACCATCCGACTGTTCTCTGAAGTATGGAGCAAGGAAACCTAGAAAATCAAAAGAAGGGCATCAGAACCATCAGAGGCACCAAACATATTTGTAAATAACCTCTCTCATCATCATCATTATTATTCAGTTAAAAAACATTATTTATTTCCATTGATGATTGAGAGAGGAAGAAACAATGTCTGATTGGGGGAAAACATATTGACGGGAACAAGTTTGAGAGATCAAGGTGGGGAGAACAAGCAAAACGAGTTAGGTTGTGGAGATCAATGGATTCACCTTCTCTTACAAATTTGTGTGATCCCCTACATTCCTCTACAGAAAATGATAACCACTAAAACTTGCAGCCCCACAAACAGAAAAAAGCATGTTCATACCTAGCGTCGTCTACCATGTCTAGTGTTGTGATAAGATATGCTCACGCTACCCTTAATTTGATATAAGGAGTTTTGTTAGAAAGGTGTAACATTGCAGGTTTGACACACAGAGTATGGAGCCGATTATGAACAGTAGTCATGGGTGTTCTGGTAAGGGTGTGCGGTCCTAGATGCACAACTTGTATGGTTCAGAGATTTGTGGTTAAAGAATGATTACTCAAAATAGGAGAGTTCCCACACCTTGAGTCCTGTCTAGCCTATTCTAATGCTAGAAATTGTTTGAGGACAAACAAAGATCTAAGTCTGGGAGAAATTTGATATAGTGTGTTTTTAGCATACTTTGGTTGTGATTTATTGATCTTTCTCATGCAATTATACGGTACTTACAGCTCCATTCGAGACATTTCAAGTACAAAAGAGGATGTGGAACTTTAGAGGGAAACATGAAAAAATGGGAAAATTCGAATTCTCTTTCGGAGAACAACCCAGAGATCAAGCAGAGCCATGATCCCCGCGAGAGATATTTTAGGAAACTGTAGAATATTTTGAGATTTGCCCTAATTATATTTTCTCCTCTTTCCAGCCGCCACAAAAGCCTTATTAAAGGGAGACACGACCATTATTAGACCTAGACTCTTTCAACTCAATCTTCTCTCATGCTTTTCAGCATAAACTTGACTGATTCAATACTTTGTAAGGGAGAGATGAATCTTCACTTTGTTCTCGCAATTCTGAGAAGATTTCTTGAACCCTATTCCTATTTTTAGTTTTTGATTTCGATTAATGGAGTATTATTCAGTATTGCTTGCTGTGTTTATTGCCATGATTGCTGAGTAGTCGATATTGTTAGTTTAGGGTTTTAGGGTGTTAGATCTATTTAAGCTACACATAAATAAGTTGTATGTTCATTGATGGCCTTTATTCTAAACCTAACTTAATGCTAGCATAAATCTGATTACTTTATGTTAGATCTAGGGTTTCATCTATTCATTAACCATGTTATAGATTACCTGAATTGTTTAGAATAAATATTATATCCCTAATCACCGAAAGTAGATATTAGGGTGTAATATGAACTAGATAGACCTGATCGTTACTGTTCATAGACATAACTCGGAACAAGCAACAACTTATTCTCCGGGGCTGTTCTCTGAAAGGAACAAGCACCACGACAGTGGGCTGTTCTAGCCGTTGATCTATGTTATGGGCTTTTCCCTAAATCGAACTTGAATAATTGTGTGGCTTAATGTTATCTAACATCCGTTTAATCACCCTAAGCTAGCTTTTCCCCAAATTAAAAACAACTCAAACCGTACCTTGCTCTCTGTTATTTTTACATTGTTCACTGTTAAATCTGAAGTTTTAGCTAAGAAATTAAGACTCATAAGATATAGTGTAAAACGGTACTCTAGAATTGAATCTCATATACAAAAACTACAACTGTTAACTTGACAGTAGCAAGATACTATTTTTAGTGTATCAACTTCTCTCCTTCCATTTCTTTGAAGACGAACAAGCGAACAAGACATCCTTTTGAGGAGTTATATGAAACGAGCACCCATAGTCGAAAACCTATTCCTTTTGTGTATCTTGAGTAGTCGCAGTCAATACCAATAGTTTCCATTTACGTGAAGTATTAGTGGTTCTACGACAACATCAACTATTTGTGGCTACCAAAATATGTTCGTTTGGTGTCACTGAAGTCTTTTTCCTCTTTTACATAATCCCTGGTCGTGGTTTTCAGGTTGATACCTCCAAAGTTGATGCGATTAGAAATTGTCTGACACCAAAATCTGTAACGGATGTACGAAGTTTTCATGGCTTTGCCTCCTTTTATCAGAGATTTGTCACACACTTCAGTATTATCATGGCTCCTGTCACATAGTGTATCAATTTGAATACGTTTGAGTGGTCACGGGAAGCAAAAGCAGCATTTTAGATGATCAAGCACAAACTCACCACGTCCCCGGTTCTAGCTTTACCGAAATTTTCCATTCCATTTGAGCTTCATTCGGATACTTCTAAAACTGGCATTGGTGCTGTCTTAACTCAGCAAGGAAAACCAATTTCATTCCTTAGTGAGAAAGTTGCAGTGCTTGAGGTCGTTATAGTACTTACAATGTGGAACTATACGCTGTTATTCAAGCTGTGAAGCATTAGCATCACTACCTTTTCCCTCGTGAGTTTGTTTTATTCACAGACCATGATGCGTCGAAGCATATGGGGTCGCATGAGAAGATATCAGCTCGGCATGCATCATGGTTTACTTATCTCCAGCAATACACATTTGTTATTAACAAGGTCTTTGATGCATTGAGTCGTTGTCAATCCTACTGTCAGCATTACATACCCCTGTTCCGGATTTTCATGTGCTTTTGGAGCTCTATCCTATTGATGCTTTTTTGGTAAAATCTGGCCAAATGTGTTAGCGGGTGTCATCCTGATTACTTTATCTTGGATAGATTCATCTTCTGCTGTCCACACCTATGTATACCTGAGTGTAGTCTGGGGTTACAGATCGTGAAATAATTTAATGAGGAAGGGCACATTGGAAGGGATCGTACACTTCATTTGGTCACGTCTTCTTATTTTCAGCCTTCTCTACAACGTGTGTGGGACGTTTTGTTCAACAATGTGTTGTTTGTCAAGTGGCTAAAGGACATGCCACCAATGATGGCCTTTATTTTCCCTTGCCACTTCCATCACAACCATGGTCCGGCATCAGAGTCGACTTCGCCCTCGGCCTGCCTCGCACGCAACATAGGCATGATTCCATCATGGTCATAGTTGAGTGCTTCTCAAAATTGACTAGTTTTTGTGCTGTGTAAGAAGATAATTGTTGCTTGACAAGTGGCGGGTCTATTCTTTCAAGATATCATGGTCATCACAAACATTTGTAACACCCTCAGACCGTCCTAGGTCGGACTAACCCAAAACGACCCGGAAGCTCTACAATTTTTGGCGAGTACCGCAGTCAGTCCAGTCAAAACCTTAGAACAAATCTGAAGTCTCGACCAGTCTGGCCACGACATCGCCCTCTCGACCTCGGCCTAAGGCTTGCCAACCCGTACCTCTGTGATACGTCCAAAATGGAAGGATCACTCTAAGGTTGGTGGACTGGATAAGCCTTGCAACGAATGGGCAAGAAAGCACAAACGATCAAGGGACGTGGATTGAATGGTCACACAAGGGCTGCGGAAGACCCTTGATATTCTAAATCCTAAGTCCAAAGATATGACTCATTCTGACGACTTAGAAGCTACAATGTTCAATTAGAAACAAAGGATTCACAAACTTAAAAAGAAAGATTTTTATTTAACAATGCTGAATGATTTTATTCACTACAAAGCAAGCCTTTATATAATAGGCATGGAATACAAAAGTTGGAATTCAAAGGACTAGTCAAACATAAAAATTAGCAACTTATAAAAACAAGGAAGACTTGAACGAAATTGAACGGTTTGGGATGAAAGACTCTTCGGCTTGTCTCGTCCTTTCGCATGGTCGACGGTCAAAAAATTGCAGTCAGATTGATATATTATTCAACCGTGAATTGTAGATTCTTTTTTAGGCATTTCTTGAATAATCTCAAACACTGAATTCTTAATTATAACAAGGCCTCTATGTTTTGTATCAAGTCCATTAGCTTCTCTCGGTCTAGAACTTCATGGATCAAACCAATAAGACCCATAAACAGCCATTAAGCCAAGTTATGATCAATTGCCTAGCTGGTTCGTACATGATTTTCATACCATGGTCCATGATACTGGTCAGGGTCGCATCAGTCGGTCGAGAGTTGTGTAAGTTAGGGCAAAACTAATTATCAGCGCTCTACGGGGATTTTATTAAACAAAACATACTTTTATTTATTTTACAAAGTTGGAAACTCAACTAAGTCCTCAAAGTACAACAAAATAAAATATCAAGTCAAACGGGTACCCATGAAAAAACAAAACGACTGAAAACATGAACATCTTGCTCCTTGCAAAGAACACCAGACAACTACACTGGCCTCGTCCTCCGCACCCCATAAACGCCCGACCCTCTAAGGTTACATGCATAGTAGAAGAGGGTGTGAGTAATTGAAAATTACTCAGTGAGTTCCCTAACTAAACAAAAATCCCCCCTTCAGCCCATGCTCAAACAACAAACAACAATCATATAATAAAAATGCATGCAATCAGTCAATGCGGAAAAATAAACATGCAACAACCTAAATGTGAATGCAATGCAATAAACTAGACATGATATGCAATGCAAAGACTATACTACCCCAGTCTCAGCCCTGAGACCTAACAACACACAAAGACAATCTAGACTCAATCCTAGACTCAAAGACACAAAAACAAAACACACAAAAACAAAACACACAAAGGATGGGGCTACAAGCCACACACCCCAGGATCCCTTCACACCACGGAGCTCTAACCCTCCACCCTAAACATTCCCGACCACAAACAGCAGAGTCACATGGTCGGAAAACATCACTCCAAGAATTGGGCTTCATCCAATCTAACCCGGGCCTCATTTTCATACAACGTTCATCCATGGGTGCAATCCACTTCACGTGACGAGCCGTGGAGAGTAGGTCACTCCACCACTGGGGAATTGAGATTCCTCCCATCTAACTTCAGGTCCACGCACATCATCGGAGAATTCGGCTTCATCCAATCTTACCCCGAGATGGCCATGCATTCTAGTCTAGGCACAACTTAAGACAAACCAACATGAGGGAGCTCCGCCTCTAACCTCCATGCAATGTTCACCTAGACTAGATGTACAACACACACACTCGCACTATTCTAGACCCGAAGCACAAGATACAACCAGCATGGGGTAGCCCCAACTCTAACCTCTATGCAATGCTTGGTCTAGACTTAGTACGAGACGACTCAACAACAAGACACCCTAAACAACTACCCGGCATAAGAGAGAGTCTCACTCAAATCTCTCTGCAACCCCAACTAGACTACATGCAATGCATATGAACTGACATGAGATAGTTACACTCAAATCTACATGCAATGCAACTACTAAACAATGCAGATACAATCTAACAATTCATGCAAGTAATCTAACAACCTAATCAACACAATAAATACAAAATCACCCCTAGATGACCACGTCTACAACAGCAAGACAAGCAATTCATAATCACAACTATAACACGCAGTAAAGATAAACACTCAAGCATGGGGACTAACAATCTCCCATACACACACACACAAACCGCAAATGAGGTTCAAGCTCATGAACCATCATGGCTAAAGCTCTCCAAACTAGGTCTTAAAAATCCGCACAACACCTCCAAAATCAAAAGACCACCTCTCCTAGCACATCAAAACAGATCCTAGACTAAGGATCAACACACGGAAAGGCATTCTACACTCACCTCACTCACTTTAAATTTTCTTATTGGTTTTGGTCACTTTCTCTCTCAAGAGCAAACCACAAGATCTACTGAGAGAGAAATCACAAGTGGGTTTTGGACTTCTAAAATGAATCTTAAAGGTCCTATTTATAGCCAAAGAGTGGGGTGGAAACACTTGACATGTGTTGTTACACTTGTCACCAAAAACCTCTCCAAATGCATGCATGCAAGTAAGTACACTGAATCAACTCCTTTTCATGCCATCTTCTAGAAGCTAAGTCAACTTTCTATGCAAGTTAATTGTACCAAAATTCAGCACGAAGCTTGATCTCTAAGTATGGTTTCCACCTCATCAATGTTTTGCTCCAAAGTGGCCTTTAAGCTCAACACATATGAATCCTACTCCTTAGGCTTGTATCCCTTGCTCATGTAGACCAAATTTTGTAGTAGAAGAGCCACTGCATGTATGTTTTCGTGCCTGACATGTTTCCATGAACTTTCTTCCTCCTTAACTAAACCACCAAAATGGCCCATTTTGGCACCTTTGGGTCTTCAATCTTCAAACTTGTTTTCTTTGTGCTCCAGAACAATCCAATACTCCTATTGGATCCTAAATGAAACTTAGAGGTTGTGGGTTTCTTGTAGAAAGCTTTAGTCCAGCCCATAGCTTCCATTACCAAATGTAGCCCATTTTGGGAACAAATGGATCTTCATGTCTTCTTGCTCTCTAAATGTCTTTTGCCCCTCATTTCTTCACCATAAAATTCCTTGATTTATTCTACATCATGTCCAGGATTGAAGTAATTTGTTTTCCTCCACGTGGCATGCTCCTATTGGTTGACCGGATGGATTACATGGACCAATGAGGTTCATTCTCTCTCCTTTGACTTTGGTTGACTTTGACCTCTGTGTTGACCATTTCCAAAAGTTGCGGAAATTTATAAAATACCCTTTTGAACTCCTTTCCCATGTTGGCATAACTCATTTTGGCTTCCTTTGCCTTTGTCTAGCTCATTTCAACCATATCGGCCAAAACAGCCTCCTTCTGGACCATCTTCACTTTGGCTCGTTCCAACTTCATTTTGTCTCGTACAAAAATCTTATTTTAACACATAATGATGATTGAGATCAAGGCTTGCTTAATTTTCATACTTTGAAATTTCACCATGAACGACCTTGGCCGTTTCGAAGCTTCGGTTCTGTCTCCTCGACCAATTCTTGTTTCTACTCGACCATTCTTCAAAATACTTTGACTCAACCTCTATTCTTGGTTTCTTATAGCTCTCCATCCAAGTATGGCTTGATCTGCGTCCGTTGACTTGTGTTGACTTGATACCCTAGATCAGGGGTATTACATTCTCCCCTCTTTAAATGAATTCGTCCCCGAATTCACAAGGTACTTCTATCTTCTGCTACCACCTTATGAATTCTGCTTCGGCTTCCTCAATCTGTCCCTTGGTTCTCGGTTGTCGATGCCACTACCTGCTTCTACCATAGGCTTCTTCCTTTCACTACTGATGCCACCATTTACTTCCATCACAACTGCAGCTTGTTATGTGATCAACTCCACAATCTCTTTGCTCGAAATTTCTTTTCTTGTCTCCCCTCCTTGGAAACGACTTCATCTTGATCATCAGCACCGTATTACCTCCTTGTTTGGGCTTTCATCTTCAACTCCTCTTATCATCCTCTGGTCTTTAGACTTGATTAGGCTTCATCTTCTATTCTTGTCGCATCCTTTCTCTTGGCTTTACATCTTTTGGGCTTCACTTCTAGACTTCTTTGGATTGGTCTTCCACTTGACATCTCGTCTCTGTCTCTTCGGCTTTTTGCTCTTAAATAGCTTTGATTCCTTGTGACACGACCATCCTGAATACACCACACACTCTTGCTTTCACTCTCCCATTGTTGTCCTGGTTGCTTCCTTACAGGCTCGACCACTGACTGCTCCGGTCTTGCACACACAAACCATACACGGTTGTACCCAAAATTGTTCTCCCCAAGAACAATCACACCATTGACCTTCCTGAATCCGCACACTACTGACGACTCTGAACCTACACACTGACAACTCTGGATCCTTGAACACTCACTGCTGGTCTTCACCACGGTAGCCTCTGGTTTTTGATTTCCTTCGTAGACGCACGAGTCTTCTGGAATACACCTTGTCAAGATTCATGTCCTTCCGACACCCCAAACACTCACAACACATTCATTTGGCTATAAATAAAAGCCGGCTTCCTAAACTCTAGAGTTCACTCTCTCCTAAACAAAAATAAGGTTCCCTAAAACTAACTTAACTACCACAACTTAGCAAGGTCTACACACTAAACAACACTTATTATCCGGACATACAGTCCTCGCTACCACAACAAAGAAAGTTGCACACGCAACACAACAACAAAACAAAGCAACACTTACAACACACAAAGAGAAGGATCAGCACCCTTTACCTTAGCTCCCATGAGCTCAACAACGAGGTTTCCTGGAATGGCCACAGTTTCTACGGTTTGATCCTCCTGTCGCAGATGAGGCTGATCGAGCAAGGCTGGCAGGTGGAACGACGGAGATGGGTATGGCTTGGATTACGCTGGTCATTGGGCAATCCGCGACGAAGTGTCCACGAGTTTCACACGAGCTACAAATCAGGTAAGCATTCAAGTTCGGCTGACTCCTAATCCTGGTTCACGCCCGAGTATGATGGTCACTTGCTCCACACAAATTGCATTCCTCAGTAGATTGTGTCGGATCGTAATTTACGGTTTCTAAGTTACTTTTGGAGATCTCTTTGGAAGGTGTTACGAACAAGCTTGGATATGATTTCAGCTTACCATCCTCAGACGGACGGTCAAACTAAGGTCATTAACAAAGCATGGGTGATTTGATGTGTTGACTTGTCGGCGATAATAACAAGTCTTGGGATTATGTTATGTGTCAAACTGAATTTGCGCACAATCACGCAACTAATCACAACACTAGTTTTAGTCCTTTTAAGTGGTGTTTGGTTTTGTTCCTCGTGGACCCTTGGACCTTTCATTTGCACCAGAAAGATCTCGTTTTCATGGAAAAATTTTGATTTGGTCGACACATTTGTGGAGTTCCACAAAACGGTTCGTGACAATTTGGAGGCAGCAACTGCAAAGTACAAGACTGCATTGGACTTACATCGTCGAGAGCTACAGTTCAATGTAAGTGATAAAGTGTGGGTTTTGTTGACTAAGGATGGGTTACCTCCTAGTATGTATAACAATAACAAGTTGAAACCTCGCAAAGTTGGATCATTGGAGATACTAGGAAAAATCAATGCTAATGAATATCGATTACAACTAACTCTGCACATGAATACGGGAGACGTCTTCACTGTTAAGCATCTAACTCTGCACATGAATACGGGAGACGTCTTCAATGTTAAGCATCTCATCCCATTTAATGAGTTAGACGATGAAGAAATCTGGGGACGAATTTTCTCGCAGCAGGGGATAAACATAACAGTTGACATGACACTTAACGGATGAAGAGCTCCACCAAAACAACCCATGAGCTCTTATCCTCCCACCAATTGACAATCTACCTTAATACGCAACAGTTTATATACCCTTGATAGACATGACAGTTAACGGATGTGGGACAACATTCGTGTATTTTTTTAGATTTTATATCATCCTTCCAATTATATCGTCATATGTTATACCTATAGTTCATCTTATCTTTGAAGCCCTAATTTCTTATATTCACGTTCCATGGCTGCCTTTGTTAGGAAGAAGACCATGGGGGGGGGGGGTTAAAGGCTTTGGTGAGAAGAGTAGAGATTCTCTAGATTCCAAGAAACCCCACTTCTAGGTTTTCGAATAGCGCAAGACTTCATATTGGACGCCAAGAATTGTAAAACAAAAAGAAAAAAGGAAGTCAGGATTCAGAATAATCTATCCCACACTCAACAAATGTGAAATTTGTCGCTGTCTTTCCATCTCTACACATGTAAAGAGGAATAAGCAGAAGCCATTTCTCCTGTTTACTAATTCGGACCGTATGAAACACAAGTTCCTCAAAACAAACCAAATGTCGAACAACTTCATTGAAATAAAAAAAAAAAAAAAAAAACAAACAAATGGGCACATGCAATGAGTCCGAGAGTATGTTGACAATCACAACATTTGACTAGAGAGTAATTCATTGCCTACAAACAGCTTTTATGTTCCCTTCCCACATATCCTAAACAATTCCAGGTCCAACAAGAAAAAGGGAAAGCAGAGAGCTAAAACATAATTGAGATTGAAGTTGGGCACCCCTTTTGCAGCTTTTTCCAATTTGCTGAAAGAAGTGCGGAATTATTCTGACGGGACTTCGAGCTGCCCAGTAGACAAGTCATTGATGTGTGGATACACTGCTTTCTCATCCAGTTGATTCTGAGCCCAAATCAGCATCTTCAACAAGCTTGGCAGTTTGGGATCTGTTTTTTCACAAACATCAACCATTGACTAGAAATAAATTGAATGATACATGTGGCTAGTGAAGACAGGAATGAAACAATCTGAAATGTTAATGACTTTTAATGATGCTGGCTCTTCTTACTTAGAGACAGTTTACCTTTTTCATGACTCTGGCTTGTAAGAATTGCTGCATTCACTTCAGTTGCTGTCTTAAGGCGGTGGGAAATGTCAAGAAGCTCTTTAACAGGGCAGTTAGATGCATCTTCAAAAACAAGCAGCGCTACTGTTTTTTCTAATTCTTGCAGAAACGCTTGCTGCATAAAGAAGCATATACATATAGATGCTTCACATGTACAACACCATCTTTAGAGAAAACATACAGAGAGAGACTAACGTTTTCTTCGCCACGTGGTGCAAGTTCCTCCTGAGCAAACTCCAAGGCTTCTTCAGTCTTCCCTTGTCGAATAAGTTCAATCAACCTTTGCTGCTGAAGATGAAAGAAGAGCTCTGGATTTGTGTCTAGTATCTGCACGTATAAGGATCAGCTTTTGATTCTTTATATCTCTCAGAGAGAAGCATTAATTGTTGTGTACCTCAGGGTTCAAGTCATTAACTTTTTCAATAGCATCCTCAACATTACCGTTTTGAACAGCCTTTTTAACAGCCATTCGGTCTGTGATGGTGGCAAGATCTATCTCCGCTGTTTCTCCATAAGGAAAAAAACGAAAGAGACTTTAAACGAAAGAGACAAGAAAATCACATAAAAGAAGGGATACGTTTGGTTCCAGACTCCTTTTGGAACTTGTCAGCAGCGTCTACATAACCCTCGGTGACAAGAAAATTCATGACGAGAGTGTTCATGTCTTCTTTCCTAAGCTTGACAGCGTTCAGTTTCTTCTCCCACTCGTCACGTGTGATCACTTTCTTCGAAGTTGCCTTATCATCAAAGACAAGTTAGATCAAAGAACAACACAACCAAAGGTGATGAAGAAGGAGGAAGGAACCTGTCTATATACCATTTTCTTGGTCGTCTTCGTCAAGCTGATTAAAGAAACAGTGATATTGAATCTAATCCACTTAATTCAACTTTTTACCTGGAGAAGAAAACACACACTTCGATCAGACTATTATCCAGGGAAATCGAATCGAATTATCCGGGAAAGAGTACCTGGGGGAGAGGAGAATCTGCGACGGAGATTCTTGGGATTGCTTGCGAGACTTGCTTCCCCTAATAATTTTACAATCTGATGATTAAGAGAATAAAAAAAAAGTTGAGATTTTTGGATTTTTTTGTCGATAGATAAGAGATGGGAGTATCTTCAGACGATATGTTGGCGGAACCGTCCATGAACCGATCCGGTTTATACTATTAGGGAACTCGGTTTCTTGGTTTGGTTATTTTTAAGGGAAATTTGTAAATATAGAACAAAACAACTACATTGTCCGTACGCACTAGTGTAAAGTATAAATTCTACATCTTGTATAATCTTTTTTAAAACCCAATTTAAACCCCAACTAGCCCAATTTCATTTTTTTTATAATTCAATTACTTAAGAAAAATTAAGTTAAAAAGTTAAATAATTAAAAACCAAAAACAAAAAAGAGAAAATTCATTTATCCCCAATCGTTATCGAAGAACCCTATTCTCATTTCTTCTTTTGGCTCTCAAAAGGAAACACGAGACCTACTCATCGGCGATTAATCTCGAAGTTCTTTCCCTTCACCGTCGCCGGTGTTCTTTCTTCCCGCTAGGACTCCGTCGGTGTTCTTTCTTCCCGTTAGGACTCTGTCGGTCTCTTTCTTTTTAATCGATGTCTCAGACACTTCGTGCTCACTTCACTGTCTTGTTCTCAAGTAACTCGCCGGAAACTGAAGCTTGTGCCTTGCCGCTCAAGCAAAAAAATGGAGCTTTTCATGTTTGTATAAGGACTTGTGATTTATTTTGCATGTCTTTCTTTTTAATAGAGTTTTTATCAAGTTTGAGTGTGATATGTTTTGATTTTAGTTTGTGTGAATCGTTTAGGTGTTTAGGTTATCAAAATTTGATACTTTTTGATGTTTTTCATCGCCTATGTTAGCTAAGTTTCATACTTTTTCATGTTTGTCATCGCTTATGGTTTAATTTTTTTTTGTGGTCACTTAATTGTTGTATCACTCTTGTACATTTCATAAATCCTTGTTTGTGTTGGTTATTAAGGATATATTTCGTTTACTCTAAAAAAAAAACATGATTTTCAGTTTTATGTTGAGATATCTTGGGTAGCTGATGCTGGAATGAACTCGTATTGGGTTGGGTGAGACAAAAAAACACTTGTTACACTTCTAATGTCTTTGTAATGTCTTGGTTTAATTATTTGGAATGAGCTTGTATTATGATGCCTTTGTTTTATGAGTATTGACTAAAGATTGTATTTTTTTAATTGTTCACAGATATGACGATCCATCAATTGCCTAAACGCCCATTCAAAGGGGGAACCAAAACACAAGTTAAAAAGGCTAACAATAGTTGTCAAGCTACCATCCTTGATATGGTAAAGAGGTTCATTCCAGCAGAGTACACGAAAGTCTTGGGTGGTCCGCTCTTTGCTCAATTTATGGCCATTAATGAACACATGCGTCACTATTCAGGGAGAGTAATCCACAGCTTTGTTTGTAAGCAGCTTTCGATCGCAAAGCTTCATGAGTTGTAGTTCCATTTTGTTAGGAGGCCTCAAAGATTTTCATTGCAAGAATTATATGCCATTATTGGTCCAAAATATGAAGACGAGCCTGACTTGGAGATTGATAAGTGGAGAGATGATAAAAGGTTTTGGAGTAAGTTTCTAAAAAATAAAAGGAAATATATGCCTACAGCAAATCATGAAGGTGCATCTCAAAACTTGTAATACATGGTCTCACGTTGATAGGTTGAGGTTGGTGCATTTGTGTATGATTGTTGGTCTGGTTATGGCGAAGGATGAGAAGGTGTCGATCCAACACATGTACATCAAGCTGGTGATGAATTTTGATAAGATGAGGAAGTATCCATGAGGTGTTCACTCTTTTGATGAGCTGGTGAGTTCCATTATCAAAGCTAAGGATAAAGTGAAGACGCAGAACAACTATGTCATAGATGGATTCTTATATGCACTTCAGATTTGGTTGATGGAGGCTATTCTAGACATCGGGTCTCTTTTGGGTCGGAAACTCAGAGAAGGCATCACCAGCGTGAGATGTAGTAAGTGGAAAAGATCTGTTAAGGTTTCTTATAAGGATATTATTATCATAAAGTCTGATTTTGGATCCAGTGTAAGTTCTGATTCCTTTTTAATGTGAATGAATTTCATTGTTCTTAATGTTTGTGTCTTAACTTTGTTTATTTGTTTATGTTTTGTAGGGAGATGTGTTTCCATTCATCTCTTCCACTGGAAATTGCAATGTTATTGTTCAAGATGACTTCGTACGACCCGATGAGATGAAGGATGAAATATACGATCTAATCATTGACATGTACCAGAAGAAGTACGATTGGAGTAAGCATGTTTGGGCTTATCAGGAAATTGTACAGCCATATATTTACAATTCTGATGAAGATGATACAAAGGCAGAAGAGATTGCAGAAACAAGTGAGAATGGAATAGAAGAATAAATAGAAACCGTTCTTGTATCTGTTGAAAGAAAGAGAAAGAACACGTTTTGAGGATATTGGTGTTGAGTCAAGGATGAAAAGGTTTCACTGCCAAAATCATCTCGAAAATATAGAGAGCTCGAAGAGGATATGAAGTCTTATATTCAGGGTTTGTTTAAGTCTTCTTTTACTGCCTTAGCGGTTGAGATACGCAAGATAATTGAAGACCAGTTTACCAAATTTGAAGAGAAGGTCTTTTCATCTCAGAATCATGGTCCTTCTCGTGATCCTGCTCCTTCTCGCACTCATGTGCTGTTCCAGCTTCTACTCACACTCCTGGTGTTGCTCTGGCTTCTACTCACTCTCTTGGTGCTGCTCCGGCTTTTACCACACTCACACTCATGCTCCTGCTCCGGATTCTACTCACTCTCATTGTTACACGATCAGAAACCAACTAAACCAACCTCGACAAGTCCATCCCCATACCAATCATGAAGATTGCACCAAGGACACGTTCTGGTACAAAAGACCTAAGAGAAAGCTTAAATCCATAAATTGAGGTTCTCCTGGCTCAACCACCTGACCTAGAAGACTTAACCAACTATTTCAATCAGCTCACACTCGACCAGAAGACATTTGGACCAGCAACAAGGCCACATGAAGAAAACTGCCTAAATGAAGCCTTTGAAGAAATAAGCTCAAGACTGATCCAACCCAACTTCAGCCCAGCCATCAAGACCCATGAAGATCAGTATGGCCCAGGTAAGATTACCAAGAGGCGTGGCCCATTCTCCCAAGAACCCATTGCCACAACTTGCTCAACATTGAGCTGGCCCAAACTTAGCCAAAACCAGCTCATGCACTTAGATCAAGAACCAAGCCATCAAAGAGTCTAGGTCCATCATCAGTCAAGCAATCATGGACGTCAAAACAGATAAGTTAAGTGTTTAATGCTCATTTTTCATGATTGATTTGACTAACCAAGTTGTTTCCATGTTTTTCTTGTTCTTTCTTTGTTTTCTTTCAATTTTCGTATAAGCATTTATTAAGGGATTTTTAGCCTCGTTTTAGGTTCTAGGATTGAATCTTTGCAATTTTCTTCAAGTCCCCTAGAAGGGCATAGCTGCATCGGATGACCTATAAATCCCCTATAAGCAGCCTTGTACTTTTTCACCGCATATCAATAAGAAACCGAGTTTTTGCCTTAGCAAACTTAACCTAAGTCTCTTGTACGTGTGAGAAGAAGTCCAGGAGAAACTGACTTATCAAGTTTCTGTCCAAGAGTCTTGTGGCATCCATCGATCCATCCATTCACAATCATCTTCCATCCATTGTTCTAATTGAAGAGTGTTGAACAACCAATCGATTAGAATCCATCCAACCACTTCCTTCCATCTTTCTATCCACTGATTTGAAAGAAGAGTGATGAACAACCAATCTTTCAGATCCCATCATCCACGTTCATCTGTCCCAGGTTCATCAGTAACCAATCCTTAATCGCCCATTCTCACCGATCCACCCGATTTACGGTTCGACCATCATCATCATCAATCCGCCTTCACCATCTTCCTTATCAGTTCTTCTAGTTTGTAAGTGCAGACCAGGATCTTACAAAAACATGGTATCAGATCTAAAATCTCCTAACCCAGGTCGTTTCTATTCCCTTGCATTTGTTTTGTCTTTTACTAAGAAAAACCATAAAAAGGAGTAGTCTTGTTTTCATATTTTTTTGTTCTGTTCTTGCTTGTGTTCATCACGAAAGGGAACATAAGTTTACTCATTTGATCTGTTCAGAAAACTCAAAAAAAAAATCGGAGCTGTTTGCATTCATTAGGAGGCTCATCTTACCATATTTAGCATACCGATTTATTGCATTTCCATATAAACTAAGAAAATCAAAAAAAAAATATTGCATCAGTTATTTCCATACTTGTTCAGCACGAAAATTAAACTCTCTTTAGCTGCTCCTTAGTCATTTGATTTCTTAGATCATAATTTCTTAGAACCCTAGTTACTTCATCTCTCACTTTCTAGAAATCGATAAAAAAAAGTCTTATTGTTACTGGTTTTGTCCAACCACTTCCTTGATTTGTCACTTGATCTTTGTGTAATCATCACAGGAAGCAAATGGGAGACATAGGACAGCAACCAGCTCCAGATCAAGCTGCACTCAAATTTTGGCTAGTTTGAGAGACCTAACCGAAAGAATGGCCCGGTTGGAACACAACCATAACCCCAAAGGCCAACGACCTCCAAGGAGAAACAACCCATACATGGAGGACCAGTTTTCTGAAACTAAAGAAACTGAACCAGAAATCCAAAGCCAGAGAGGTGATCATCATCAGGCCGGCTTAGGTGCTAGGCGCAATAGGCAAGTTCGAGGCAATGCAGGCCGAGATCAGAGGAGAGAGAAAGGTGAGGAGGAGGAGGAGCCGTGGCAAGGAGGCAAGGACCTCAAGCTGACATCACCTACCTTTTCTGGAAAGGTTGATCCAGATACCTACATCGTGTGGGAGAAGTGCATGGAATACATCTTCGAGTACTACAAATACTCTGAGGCCAAGAAGGTGGCCTTAGCTGCTGCTCAAGTGACTGACAATGCCCTATCCTCGTGGGACAGAGATGTTGCTAATTCTGGAACAGTCTGGAGAGCACGCACATGGGAAGAGATGCGAACTAAGCTTCGCGCCAGGTATATTCCATCCTACTATCAAAGAGACTTACTAAAACGTTTTCGAAAATTATCTCAGGGAACCAAGTCCGTGGAGGAATATTTCAAGGATTTTGAGTCCCTTAGAAACAGGCTGGATGCAGAAGAGCCAGAGGAAACACTCATGGGCCAGTTCGTAGAGGGCTTACAAGATGGCAGCATTATGAGGACTTCAACGAACTGTTGCACTATGCCATTCAAGCTGAACAACACATAAAGAGGAAGAACCAGTCTACCAACAGGAGCAAAACGCCATGGACTCCCTCAACTCAGAAAGGTTATGACAAGGGAAAGTCCATAGAAGTGGAAAACCGGTTCAAGAATAACCAACCAGAAACGTCCAAGGCAGCAAAATCTGACCAAGGTAAGCCCCAAGTACAAAGGTCTCATGATATTTCATGTTCAAATGCCAGGGGAAGGGTCACTATGCCAGGGACTGCCCAAACCATAGAGTCATGATGCTTAAGGACAATGGTGACTATGAGTCACATGATGAGGCTGATTTTGAGCCAAATGAAACTGATGAAGAAATCACCGACTACCCTGATGTGGGAGAGATACTTGTGACCAGAAGATCACTTAATTTCATGTTTGAACCACAGACCATCCAGAGAGAAAACATTTTCCATACCCGGTGCACCATTGATTCCAAGGTATGTAATCTTATAATAGATAGTGGTTCTTGTACTAATGTGGCTAGCAAGTATTTAGTTAATAAGCTAGGCCTCAAGACAACTAACCATCCACAGCCATACAAGCTTAAATGGTTGAATGATGAGACTGGACTGAAGATTGGAGAGCATTTAGTCGTGCCATTCAGTGTGGGAAAGTATGTTGACCAGGCTGTATGTGATGTTGTTCCTATGCAAGTTGGCCATCTCCTCTTAGGTCGACATTGGCAGTTCGACAAGGAGACCTTTCACAATGGTAGGACCAACTTTTACAGCTTCACCCATAACAACAAGAAGCACAACCTTTCCCCACTCACACCTCAGGAAGTCCATGATATGCAAAAGGCAATGGACAAAGGGTCCAAGGTAAGTAAAACCAGTTTCTGTGTTACTTCTAGTAATGTTTTAAAATCTTTGGAATGTAAGACGCAAGTGTTACTAATGATCTTTAAGGATGGATTTCTGGCAGGTCAAGAAGAGCATGAACTACCACCAGCCATCCTCAAGCTAGTAGACGAGTTTAGAGATACTTTTCCAGAAGACATTTCAGATGGATTACCACCTATAAGGGGGATCGAACACCAGATTGATCTAGTTCCAGGTGCACCACTACCAAACCGACCAGCTTACCGAGTGAACCCAGAGGAAGCTAAGGAATTAGAAAGGCAAATCCAAGACCTCATGAGAAAAGGGTACATAAGGGAGAGTTTCAGCCCTTGTGCAGTTCCAGTCTTGTTGGTGCCAAAGAAGGATGGTACTTGGAGGATGTGTGTGCACTGCCGAGCCATCAACAACATTACTGTCAAATACAGGCACCCCATTCCCAGATTGGATGACATGTTGGAAAAGATCAGTGGTGCTAAAATCTTCTCAAAAATAAACTTGAAGAGTGGGTACCATCAAGTAAGAATGAAAGAGGGTGATGAGTGGAAGACTGCATTCAAGACCAAAAGGGGTCTATATGAGTGGCTAGTCATGCCATTTGGTCTTACCAACGCCCCAAGCACCTTCATGAGACTCATGAACCACGTCCTAAGGGACTACATCTGTAAGTTTGTGGTGGTATACTTTGATGATATATTGATTTATAGCGCTTGTCTGGAAGATCACGTTATCCATCTTAGAAAGGTTTTAGAAACTTTGCGCTTGGAACAACTATATGCCATTCTTAAAAAGTGTACTTTCTGCACTGATCAAGTTGTTTTCCTAGGCTTTGTTGTTAGCTCACAGGGACTCAAGGTTGATGAAGAGAAGGTGAAGGTAGTACAAGACTGGCCGACACCCACCACAATTGCCCATGTTAGGAGTTTTCATGGTCTAGCCAGCTTCTATAGGCGTTTTGTCAGGGATTTCAGTATCATTGCTGCCCCACTGACATCAGTAATCAAGAAGGATGTGAGTTTCAATTGGGGACCAGAACAGGACAAAGCATTCCAAGCTCTTAAAGACAACATTACCAATGAACCAGTTTTAGTTTTACCTAACTTTAACAAAACCTTTGAAGTTGAATGTGATGCATCATGTACAGGTATTGGAGCTGTTCTAACTCAAGGAGGTAAGCCAGTGGCGTTTTTCAGTGAAAAGTTACATGGAGCATCCATCAACTACCCAACTTACGACAAAGAATTGTATGCTTTGGTGAGATCGTTGGAGACATGGCAGCATTACCTCCTGTCCAAAGAGTTTGTTATCAACATTGACCACGAGACACTTAAGTATCTAAGGGGCCAGACCACTTTTAAGAAAAGGCATGCTAGGTGGTTGGATTTTGTGGAGTCATTTTCCTATGTGATCAAGTACAAGAAGGGAAAGGAGAATATTGTGGCCGATGCATTGTCTAGGAGACATGCCCTCATTGCCACAATGGAAGCTAAGGTTATGTGGTTTGAGCACATCAAGGGATTTTATGAATCTGACCCGGACTTTGGAGAAACCTACAAAGGATGCACCAGGGGAGATCTTGGTCCATATTACAAACATGAAGAGTTTCTCTTTTGAGACAAGAGGCTGTGCATACCTCAAAGCTCTATGCGTGAACTAATCATTAGAGAGGCACATGTAGGAGGCCTTATGGGACACTTTGGCGTGAAGAAAACCCTGAGCATTGTGGTTGAACATTTCTTATGGCCGCACCTAAAGAGGGATGTTGAACGTTTTTGTGCAAAGTGCATCACTTGCCTCAAGGCAAAATCCAGGTCATATCCTCATGGTTAAATGTTCCATTACCTATTCATATCATGCCTTGGGTAGACTTGTCTATGGAATTTATTTTAGGATTGCCCAAGATCAAGAACAAGGAGTCCATTTTTGTGGTGGTTGATCGGTTCTCAAAGATGGCCCATTTCATTCCTTGCAACAAAACCAATGATGCCTCCCAAACATCTGACCTGTTATTTAAGGAGATATCAAGGATTCATGGTGTCCCTAGAACCATTATATCAGACCGGGACCCAAAATTCCTAAGTCACTTTTGGAGAACCCTTTGGAGAAAGCTTGGAACCAAACTGCTTTTCTCTACCTCTTGCGATCCTAAAACTGATGGCCAAACAGAAGTTGTCAACCATACTCTCTCCACCCTTTTAAGGGCCACGGTTGGTAAAAATTTGAGGAACTGGATTGATTGTTTACCCTTTATCGAATTTGCTTATAATCGTGTGCCTCACTCGGCCACTAAGCTCTCACCATTTGAGATTGTCTATGGTTTTAAGCCAGAAATACCACTGGACCTAGCCATCTTACCAAAGGACGTGATGGTTAGTCAAGATGGAGTTGCAAAGGCCGAGATGATCCAGAAGTTACACAAAACCACCAAGGAGAATTTGGAGAAGAAGAATGAAAAGACCAAGGCATATGTGGACAAGAAACGAAAGAAGGTCACATTTGAACCTGGTGATTGGGTCTGGTTACACATAAGGTCTGCGAGGTTTCCAGAACAAAGGAAATCCAAGCAAGCACCAAGAGGGGACGGTCCATTCAAACTCATCAAGAAGATGGGCGACAATGCCTACCAACTCGACATTCCAGGTGAATATAAGGTTTCCTCAACGTTCAATGTTTCTGACTTGTCTCATTTTGATTCAGGTGAACATATTCTGAGGTCAGAACCTTCTCAAGAGGGAGAGAATGTTACAAGATCAGAAACCAACCAAACCAACCTCGACAAGTCCATCACCATACCAATCATGAAGACTGAACCAAGGACAAGTTCTGGTACAAAAGACCTAAGAGAAAGCTTAAATAAATCAATTGAGGTTCTCCTGGCTCAACCACCTGACCTAGAAGACTTAACCAACTATTTCAATCAGCTCACACTCGATCAGAAGACATTTGGACCAGCAACAAGGCCACATGAAGAAAACTGCCTAAATGAAGCCTTTGAAGAAATAAGCCCAAGACTGATCCAACCCAACTTCAGCCTAGCCATCAAGACCCATGAATATCAGTCTGGCCCATGTAAGATTAACCAAGAGGCGTGGCTCATTCTCCCAAGAACCCATTGCCACAACTTGCTCAACATTGAGCTGGCCCAAACTTAGCCAAAACCAGCCCATGCACTTAGATCAAGGACCAAGCCATCAAAGATTCTAGGTGCATGATCAGTCAAGCAATCATGGACGTCCAAACAGATAAGGTAAGTGTTTAATGCTCATTTTTCATGATTGATTTGACTAACTAAGTTGTTTCCATGTTTTTCTTGTTCTTTTTTTTTGTTTTCTTTCAATTTTTGAATAAGCATTTATTAAGGCATTTGTTAGCCTCGTTTTAGGTCCTAGGATTGAGTCTTTGTAATTTTCTTCAAGTCCCCTAGAAGGACATAGCTGCATCGGATGACCTATAAATCCCCTATAATCAGCCTTATATTTTTTTCACCGCATATCAATAAGGAAAACCGAGTTTTTGGCTTATCAAACTTAAACCTAAGTCTCTTGTACGTGTGAGAAGCAGTCCACGAGCAACTGACTTATCAAGGTTCTGTACAAGAGTCTTGTGGCATCCATCGATCAATCCATTCTCAATCATCTTCCATCCATTGTTCTAATCGAAGAGTGTTGAACAACCAATCGATTAGAATCCATCTGACCACTTTCTTCCATCTTTCCATCCACTGGTTTGAAAGAAGAGTATTGAACAACCAATATTTCAGATCCCATCATCCACGTTCATCTTTCCCAGGTTCATCAGCAACACATCCTTAATCGCTCATTCTCACTGATCCACCCGATATACCGGTTCGACCATCATCATCATCAATCCGCCTTCACCATCTTTCCTATCCGTTCTTCCAGTTTTTAAGTCCAGACCAGGATCTTACAACACTCATGCTCCTGCTTCGGCTTCTACTCACACTAACGCTCATGCTCCTTCTCACAGCCGAGCTTCTGCACCTTCTCACAGTTGGGTTCATTCTCACACTGGTGGTCCTGCAAATGCTGCTAAGACAATGTTGTAGACAAAGGTAAACAAGAAATATATCTCTTTGTGATGAACTTTGGTTATATAATATAATGATGTAAGGATGATGTGTTGTTTGCGGTTTGTAATATTGATTTTGATGTAATGTATTGTATTTTGGTTTGTAATATTGATTTTGAATGATGTGTAAACAATATATATTTGACGGTTGTGAAATCTATGCTTAAAAGTGTTAAAGTTATGTTTTGTGTTTTATTACCAGGATGAAGACATGATTGATTTGTTTGGCAACATAGATGTCAATATAGGGACCCAAGAGCACTTACAGAAGACAATGAGAAAACTTACACAAGAGTCAAATGTTCACAGTTTTGATCCATTTCAAAACATTAAAACGAAAGACCCTGAAGATTTCACCACGCTAATGACTTCTTTTCGGCCAGAGAACTTGAAGCGACCATTCTTGACTGATATTGAGATACTAGAAGTCCGTGGTAAGGAAGGCGACTACGTATTGGTTTTTGTTCCATAAGACAAATGTCCAATGAGGTTTTTTCTTGAACAAGTACAATATTGCGTCGATGGAAGCCAAACCGAGTAGCTTTTATGAACCATTTGTTTAGTGCTCAGATCATATCAGCTTGTGGCAAGTTTATGGGGAATAAGAAAGGATACAAACTCGACAACAATCTACTTGAGTATGGAAACAGTGAGCAGCCATATCATGGAAGAGCAGATTCAATATTGATGTCGATCATCTCTACATCCCGGTTTTTGTGAACCAATACCACTGGATCTCTTTGTGCGTTAATCTTGTCAACCGGACGGTTGACATATTCAATTGTGAGGGTAGAAAGAACACCAGGTCCGTGGAAGCATTCGCCATCCTCATTCCAAAAATTGTCAATCCAGTCATCAGATAAAAAGAAATTTTTTAATGTCAAACAATATGAAGTTTCATACGTCCTGATGTGTTGCCTAAACAAGAGTAGTAATGACTGTGGTGCATATGCTTTGAAGTTTATATAGTGCCACTTACTTGGCTTAGATTTCTCTTTGTTGGATGACGAGAACATCCAAGAAGCCCGACATAAGATAGCATATGATCTATGGGAAGCAGCATTTGATGAAGTCATGCAATACTGAATGTCCACATTTAAGGCTCCAAAGCGTGCCCCCATAGAAAGTTGTAGAACTCGCTTGAATCATATTTTTTTGTCTTTGAATAGATGAATTTCATATTTGGTTTAAGATGTAGAACTTCTTTCACTATTGTTATTGTTATTTGCGTTTATTCTTATTTTACAAGATTCCAAAGTATTAGTTCAAGAACTCGTTTGTTCTTATTTGCGTTTGTTCTTTTTCTATAAAAACTCATTTCACTATTTTTATGTTTTTTATGTAAGAAGTCGATTTTTAGTATTTTCAAAATTATAGTGAACAAGAGTTTTGCGTTTCTATTATACCCCTAAATCACATAGGGTTCAAACCCTATACCCTTATCACATAAAGAGTGAATAAGAGTCTTGTGTTTAACAAGTTATAATTTTGTATGTAACAAGTCAAATTTAGTTCTTTCGAAATAATAGTTTAATGTTTGTTAAGTTATAGTTTGTGTTTAACAAATACAAATTAGTGTCTTGGATTTTGTGCTCTTATAAATGTTAGATTCGATTCGGTGTTTTAGAGTGTAGCATTTAACAACTCGATTTTAGTGTTTTAGAGTATAACCATATACGGTATATATCCGCTTGGACCCATCCAAAAATTCTTAAAATCCGACCTGAACCCGGATCCACACGCCCACAAACATGTGAATTCCTTATCATTTGTTGAAAAGAACAAAACCAAACATGAGAGAAAAGAGGATTAGGGTTATTTCTCAACGAGTCTAGAAACGAAATCAAACAAGAACAGTTTGTCAACTTCTCCTTCTCATTTTCCTCGAATATCGACCCATGGTGGGCCGTCAAGATGTTGGTGTGGAGAGGGAATAAACACTTTTGCTTCATCGACGGCGGAGAATAAATATCGAAGATTCTACCGATGCAAAGTTGCAATACATGTAAGTCGATCTCAATCTGTATTTCGCTTTCATTTTGCAGACTAAATCATACTATATCCCTGATGATTTTCAGACAAAATCATAGAATATTGACTAAATTTTTTTTCATTTGTGGTAGAGAAACTCTGATAAATATCTATTTAAATGGATTGATGAAGCTTTGATTGACGAGATACGAACGGTAGATGCGAAACATGAGAGGGTTGCTGGAGGGCTTGCGAGGTCTGAAGAAATTGTTATGGAAAAAGTGAAGTCTGAGATTGCTAGAGTTTAACGTGAGATGAATCAGAATCTGAAAGAGAAGGTGAACTTGGAGACTGCTGGAGTTGAAAACGAGATAAAAAATCTGAAGATTGTGACAGTGGACATGGTAGTTTTAGAAGAAATCGTAGGGATATGGACTAAGCTTATTGTCTGAGAAAAGTGATCAATGGCTTATTGTCTAAGTTTAAAGTATGTTTTCATCATGATTGACTTATATACACTCGATGGCTTATTGTTTGAGTTTATGATCAGTTTACAATCAGTTTACACATCGATGGCTTATTGTCTAAGTTTATTGGATTTGAAATAGCTTAATGTTTTCAAAACTAGCTTCAGTTCTAAATTTCAGTCACGATATCAGAGTGATAACAAGTCTAAAATCCAGTAACATGGCTAAAAATAACTCTACCACATCCAAAATAACGACATGGATAAAATCCAGTAACAGCACCTTAATGAAATGAACACCATAACAATAGCATAGTGATAACAAGTCTAAAACCAATAACAGAACCATAATGAAAAAAAAACCCAAAACAACGACATGGCTAAATAGCTTTGTCACATGTAGCCCTGTTATGATTCTCTTGGCCGCATCGACTGCATTTACAGCTCTTTTTCAAGTGAGCTCCTTGTGATGAACGAATCTTGTCTTCAACATTTTCGTATTTGCATTTTCTTCTCCTTCCTGCTCCTCTTCTTGTTCCAGGAGGTAGAACATCAGCGTTCTCAACATCCTCTGGAACGACCCAACTATCCTCAGGAACATCTATTGGATTGATGGTTTCTTGATAAATTGTTCTCCAAGAGGAAGTCGTGTACATGGCATCCGTAAGTGACTGTGGGTCTCAACCAACAGTGAAACCAGCCTTAATGGAATGTCTACATGGAATTTTTAACAGGTCGTATTTCCCAGATGAGCAAGTTCTTCTGTTTAAATCAACCATGCAGTCGATTGTATCTCCAAGAAAAATAAACCGATTCTCGTTAACTGGCGGGAAAAGACACATATAACCTTCTCAATCTGCATAGCGGTATTTTTCTCGACGGCTATAGTTAATGGTTGTGTATGCTTCCTTCTTAATGTTTGATAGTCGAAGAACCAATGGGTCAGCATTTCTTTGATCCTATCCAACAAAGGAATAATTGGAAAGTCTCTTGGTGAGCGTAAAGCAGAGTTTATTGATTCAGCCGGGTTTGTCGTCTTGATGTCGTACCTGAATCTTGGAAACTGACAGTGATCCCACTTTGTATCATCTGCTGGACTAGTATTGCACACAACTTCGAATCGCTTCTGAAAATCTATGACTCTATAAGGTTTAGAAGGTTTTCAATTAATCCAACTACTCCCTTTCCATGGTAATATGTGACCACTTATTTCAAAAAATGGTGAATGCAAACTCCATGTTGAGAACGAGGATACACATTTTCAAGTGCCTTAGCAATCGAGTTATTCATGTCTGACACAAAATCCAGAGAATGCTCGTCTGCAACAACAACTTTTAGTTGTCTCATAAACCAAACCCATGGACGATCATTTTCTGAGTTCGCAACCGCAAAAGCAATAGAATATAACTTAGAGTTTCCATCTAAAGTTGTAGAAACAAGTAATACCCCTTTGTATTTGCTCTTCAAAAATGTCCCATCAACAACAAGAACTTTGCAAATAGCTGTGTGAAAATCTTGTGCTGATTGCCAAAATGAATTGAGAAATCGGAATCTACCATCTACATTGGTTTCATAAAACATATGTGTTCCTGGATTAGCTTCTCTCAGCATGTAGAAGTATTATAGAATTTTTCTAAAACTTTGCTCGGGAATACCTCTAACTACATGAATTGCAAATTCACGAGCATCCCATGCTAAGGATTTAGATAACTCGCATCCATGCTCTATTCTCAATCTATACGACATCATGAGCTTTGGGACCTTCTTTCACACCATTATACCTATATGCGTGAGTTTACCCAAAACGCGTTACGTAGAGATTTTATTGCCATATCATCTGGAACTTTCATTTTGGAGACTACGCTTTTGAATTTTCCATGAAATCTCCAAGTCCTTCCCTAGGTCTTGGAGTCACCTTTCCACAAATTGGATACCAAAGCTCTTTGTCGGGTAAAAATTATGTAATGTTTCAAGAATTTGGTGAATAGGTCATGGAAGCTATCGACAGAGTATGCAGTCAGCATAGAGAACCAGGTTAAAGAAAGCCCGCTGAGTCTTTCTACGAACAACTGAAAATATCTGACATCCTTCTCCTCGGTAAAGTGTGCTCGTCTCATGGCTATGTTGAACGTGGTCACGTGATCGGTTGGATCAGAGTCGCCTGAGAAGGATGGGATACATAGCTTATCTATTTGCCTGATTTGACATAAGTGATCTTCTTATTAAAAGGTGTTCTTAAAGTCCTAGTGAGTACTTGTTTGATCTCAGGAGCCAAACTCATTACTTTATGGTTTTTCGAATTGATGTCCAGTACAAAACTTTAGAGACTGGAATTTTTTTTATTAGTAATTTGATAAACTCCTTGAGCCGATGGATTTCCACCACAAAAGAGTTGTCTTCTCATTGTGTCAGGATCATTGTTATTTGCAGCGAGTGGCGTGATAACAGCATTGAGAGCAGCAAGACAGTTGTTGGTTGTTTTATTTGCTTCATTTTGTTGAGTAACACGGTCCATTATTCTTTTCATCATCTCCATTATGTTGGCGGTATCCGTGGCGGGCAGGGTTCCACCTGAACCAGTAAGATAGTCTACGGTCATGATGTTTGATCCTTCTTTTGGTGTTACTTTCTAGTCTCTCCACAGACGACGTCAACTGTTTAATCTGAATCTGGAAAGTACCGAAGGTATGCACGAATTCGTAATAAGTTTTTAGAAATGATTTTTATTAAAGATCAAACGGGATGATTACAGAAAACATAATAAGACTTATGGAATTTAGGTTAAATCGACAGGAAGAGAGATCAAAGTGTAAACCCTAGCTTTGATGTCGACTTGTGTATGTTTTGAATGTCCTCCTCGATCCCTTTTCCCCGTTATATAGTCGTCTTATTTTTTATTATTTCTTTAAGTAGGCATAACTAGCCGACTTTGCTCAAATGGGTCAAGGTCGGACTCTATTTACTTGATGGGCCCTGGCTGACGGATGTAATTCATCTCCAATCGGAAGAAAAGGCAGCAGTACTTCATCATTAATAATCACAACGTCTTCATGACAATCTTGAAGAATAAAGGCGAGATATATGTTCAGGTTTGATCTTTAATATTTAAACCACAGTCTCAAGAGATTTGTTTTGTTGCCGGTTTGTGGAGATGTAAGGAGGGTAAGGTTTAAAACTCCATTGAAATCTTGCTGTGAAGGTACTTGTGCACCTTTGGATAGTAAACATTATGTGATGATCTGAAGTCTTCTTTCTTTTGGGATGAAGTATACCCTAAGATGGGTATATATTTACACGGTATTTGGGACCCTTTAACAAGTCTTTGGCAAAGCACAAAAACAGTTTTCTATATTTAAAATCTTGAAATGAATTCAAGATTTTTAAATGTGTTCTTGTGAAGAATAAATAAAGAAAAATCGGCTGATAAAATCTCTCATCGTTTGTCTTACAATCTAAGTTCAGGTTACTTTCAGTTTCAATTTGAGGTTTCGATCCTTATTGTTTAGTAACAACATAAACGAATTTGGAATCAAATATATCATTTTACGGTTTATTGGCCTTCAATTTGGAACTATTTTAATTCTTTTATATAAAATATACTATATTTTGAGTTTTTCAAATGTTTTTGTTCTTAACAAAAAACATTTTAAAATCCATCAATAGTCTCATAGACATAAATCTTTTTTTTTTGTAAATGTTGGTGCAACATAGACATAAATGTTATTTCAACCTTTATTCAGTAGGTATCTAATCCAAGAACAGAAGAGATAACTGCAGGTTAAACAAAGAGGATCTACACATGTCAGTACATTGGAGTATTTAAATATTAGTTCGACCATTTGTACTCTAACTTGGGTAACTCTTTCCCATGTGTGAAGTAAATCCCATCTTCTCTAGCATCCCAAAAGTTTTTCTTACCATAGTGAATGAAGAAACCACCACCTTTATATGCCCTAAACTTTGCATGAAACCTGAAATCAAGTCCCTGCCATAAGTCACAATCGATCTTTGTTTTCTTGATACTTTCATAAAAGCTAATATCATAGGTTTGTCCAGGGCGTAAAAAGTGATCGCCAAAGTCATCTTGTTCAGATATACAATGAACTTTGAGAACGTTGTTTGGATTAAGAGAGTTATTAAAATGTACGGAGTCTTTCTCGTAGAACTTGGCATAACTCAACCCAACGCACAATGTAATGACAAGTTGAAAACATGAAAGGCGATTCATCATTTCGATTAAATTATATCAGTGAACTTTGCCTTTCGATTAATCTATATCAGTGTACTTTGCCTTTCGATTAATCTAGAGGATTGCTCAAAGTCGTGTGCATGATTAAATAGGAAAAGCAAATGATATTATTATCTGCATAAATAATCGTTTCCTTCTATTTTACAAATAACAATAAATTAATGCATTATGGAAAAATTAAGAAAACCTTCTAGGGACGTGCTTTCAATATGGAGAATAATGAACTAGTGATGGTGAAAGTGACGTTCTCATTATTGTATATGGATCTAAAAGAATGTTTTTTTTTCCTTTAAATCTTCTTATAACTAAAGATCTTCCAGTTTATCAACTTTGTACTAAAACTTGTGAGAGGATCTTGTTAAAATTAATACAGAAAAGCTTAAACAGCTAAACTCGTCTTACTTTCTTGTTAATGTCTTAAAAGCTTCTTTTTGGGAGAAATAAAGCAGATGAGATTGAAAATTAAATTATTGTGGGTGATGGGTTAAGATTTATCTCACTTCTTTAGCTTTATTGAGTTTTAAATAATCAAGTCTTACCATTCATGATTGAGCTTTAGTTTTAAAATTTAAAACCTACAATAAAACTCTATTATTTATTACCAATCATGATTTAGCTTTATTTTTAATGGTACAACAAAAGAAGTGAAGAAAACTTTGTTCTTATGTAAATTAGACAAAAAATCTACATCTATATTATTTAAGCTGTAGCATTCGTAAAATAGAAAAAAATCATGTATAATATTACAAAAGTTAAAGAATTTATTACTATTTTGATATTAACTTTTACTATGATTTTTTTTAAAAGTATACATAATTTTAATTTACTTTTTAGTAATTTTATAAAATATTAAAATTTTAAATAGCATAAATTTCATTTATAATATTACATTAAATAATATTAAAACTTTGATCATTTATATTTTGCTTATTGATATAAGGTATTTTAATTAATATAAAATAATTATTTTATATATACATCATATATTTTATATGTTTTATTTTAAAATATCTATAGCCAAAAAATTACATCTACATTCAACATAGCTACATTAAAAATCTCTGTTTGCATATATGACTCAAAACTCAAAGTCAAACACAAAACTAATCCATGATTTTTTTGAAACTTTCATTTGCCAGATTCATCCTAAAATTTCAGATTATTCACAAAAATGTGATTATTATTTTTCAAAAATAAATATTTTACTCTATCATCCTCATCTTCATTAAGTATTTACAATATTGTAATTGCCATTAATACACCAACCACCATGAACAAACAATTTAAAGCTCTTAAATCATCTAAAAATTGATTTTCAATCCTCCTATCTCATTTCTTATGCCCAAAACTACATTTCTTTAATTTTCTCTCTATATTCATAAAAGAAACCCAAGATTTTGATTCTAAACTTTGTAAGGTTCAAACTCATTGATTCTTGATCATTAACAAGTGGATCTGTTTCGTGGTGAAATTATGTGTGTTATATGAGAAGTTAAACAAGTTATCTAACTGGTTGAAAGTATGAAATTGATATTTTTCAGATCTGTTTGTCAAAAGACTTTCGTGTAAGTCTTACAAGAGTCCTTTGGTCAATGCAAAAGTTACTTTTACAATTGACTTTATGTGTGTGTTCTTAGAGATGATTTCTCTGGAAGTCTTCCAACTTTTCTTTGTTAACAAAAAAATCTTGAAAATACCATAGACAACCTCCCGATAAGTCGTCTAGGATTAAGATGTTAGTTTTGCAATTGACTGGATTGTGTCAGAAATTTGACTTTCTCTAGACGACTTACAAAGAAGTCTTTCATCAGAAGACTTCCATGTAAGTCTTCCAAACTCTCGGTGGAGGTCTTCTCACTGTCGGTGAAAATCGCCGTAAGTTACTTTTGTACTTAAAAAATAAAACTTAAATATTTAATTTTAACTAGACCACTCCATGTAAGTCTTACGAAAGACGACTTACACGGAAGTCTTCCAAAATTTTATTCTGATATTTTGGTCAAACCTTGATTTTCACAAAAGACTTCCGTGTAAGTCTTTCGTCGGAAGACTTACATGGAAGTCGTCTAATTAAAATTGAATATTTTTAAGTTTTATTTTTAGTTGTAAAAGTAATTTGAGACGACTTACTTGGAATTCGTCTAGTTAAATGCGATATTTAAGTTTTATTTTTCTGGTGGAAGACTTCCATGTAAGTCTTCTAGAAAAAAATTAAATTTCTGACACAATTCGGTCAATTGCGAGGGAAGTCTTCTCTGTATTTTTGATTTTTTTTTCAAAAACAAAAGTAAACCAATATTTACAAAGGAAGACTTCCAAAAAAGTCTGTTGTGGAGTAGACTTCTCTGAAATTTTTCCTTTGTAAATTTTCAATTGCAGAACTGATTTAAATGAAAGACTTCCTAGGAGTCTTTTGGACGACTTCCGTGGAAATCTTCTACGTCAAAGTTTAATAAACTTTTATTTTCTCTAAAACTATAAATACTATTTCACATTTTTTGTTAATTCATGTATATTAATTGATATTGAGGTTCATGAATAAAATTCATAACTTAACTGGTTTTAATTATGAGGTTACCAACATTCATGTTTATTAATGTTTCTAGCTAATCCGAGAAGACTTCCGTGGAAGTATTTTACGTTAGTTTTTGTAAACTTGTTAAGTAACTTTAAAATATGTTTCTTAACTTTCAAAAGTGTTAAGTAACTTCAAAAATATCAAGTAATATGTTTTAATGTGTCTTCTTAGATGATAAGTTATACTTTTTAACTTTCATGAAATTTGAAATTTCAATTTTCACTTGAAATTTGAGTTTTCCGATTAAATTTTAATTTCCCGCTTAAATTTTGAATTTGACTAAGTTTTCTTGAGAATTTTTCTATCCTTAGTTGTAGTAAATTTGACTATTTTTGTGTTATTGTGTTTTGCTATTGAAATTGTATCAATAACTTTTGTAATGTTAAGTACTTTTTGGCAAGATAATACTGTAGACATCAACATATGTACCAATTCCTTTTCTTTAGTATCTCTTTAAATTTACAAAAGGATTCACAATTATAAGAGTACACCAACAAATCACAAAAAATATCATAAACAAATTTATTATAGATCATGGACTCCTCTTGACATGGGAGAAGACTCCGTCAGAAGACTTCCTAGCGCATTATATGTTAAAAGACTTTCGAGAAGACTTCCCAGATTTCTTCCAAAGTCTGACTCAGATATGAAAAACCTGCAAATCCAAAAACGTTCAAATGACTTCAAAACAGAGTAAATGAGTGGAAGATGAGATATGTCTACCTTTAAAGAACACACAAAAATACATATAAAAATAGATCTACCTTTCAAGTAATAGAAGATGAAAACCATGTAATAAAAAACCAGCAAAACAAGATGAGTTAGTGAGAAAGATATGAGACAAAAAATGATGAATTGATAGAAATTTTGGTGTTTTCAAGTTTTAAAAGACTTAAGAGAGATTGGAGAGTTTTAGTTTGGGAAAAAAAATAAGAGCTTTAAGCACTAGAGACTTACCAAAACTCCACCATGGACACTTACCAAAACGCTCAAATCTATTAAATGTTAGAAGATTTCCGAGAAGACTTCATTGGAAGTCTTCCAAGTCCGTCTCATATCTAAAAAAACATGCATATCCAAAAGCATTCAAATGGCTTCAAAACATTGAAAAGCTTCAAAATAAGGTAAGAACTTAAAACAACAAAATGAATTTTCAAAGGGAAGAGCTTTAAGTAACAAGAGGTTGCCAAATGAAAAATATGATTTATAGATTTACCTTTAAAGGAGTGGAAGATGAGAACCATGTAATGAAAAACCTAAAAAACAAAATAAATTAGTGAGAAAGACATGAGATAAAAATGAGAAATTGATATAAAGTTTGGTGTTTTAAGTTAAAGAGATTATAGAGATGTTGGAAAGTTTTAGAATGAGAAACATTTCATTTTGCTGCAGCCATTTAAGAGGAAAAATATGTAAATTTTTCTTTATATAAGGAGACAAAAATTCTAATAAAATTAAAAAAATTCGATTTAGAAGACTTTCAAGAAAGTCTTCTAATAGAACACCTTCTAGACCCTAAATTTACTATTTACTCAGAAGACTGTCGCGGAAATCTTCTAGTGCATTATTTGTTGGAAGACTTAAATCACCTAAACCCTAAAATCAAAATAACTAACTAACTAGAAACAAACACTTCATAAAACTAAAATTAACTTTAAAAGTGTTTAACATACACAAAACTAAACACATAAGTCGAAATTAAAATTTTCAGAAAAAGTTAAGCTTCCAAAATCTAACCCTAAGAATACATACAATACTACAACATATGTTACCAAAATCAACTTTAAAAGTGTTTAATATACACAAAAAACACATATATGTTACAATTCAATTTTACTATATCTTAATTTATTTCATTTAAAAAATGTTTATAATTACATGATTTCAATTTTTTCCACATCAAAATATTTTTTTCTAAAATTTATAGCTTACTTTAAAAATCTACGATATAAGAAGGCTTTCTGGAAGTCTTCCAGAAGACTTACTAAACCTTGGAAGACTTACATAACTTTAGAAGACTTTACAGGGTTATATTCGTAAAAATGAATTCTTGTTTTTTGTTTGGTCATACGGGGTTGATTGTAATTTCACTAAACCTTTTGGATTACTTTTGCATTTGATTCAAATTTGAATATATTTTTGGGGTTAAAAACAATTTTTGAGTCCTATTTGGCAAACTTTCCTAAACAATTGCATCAATAAAATTAAAGCTAAAGTCAAATCACCTACAACATAAATTTTACATTTAAATTAGGTGTTTTTATGCACCCAAATCACCTACAACATAAATTTTACAGTTAAACTAAGTGTTTTTCTGCACCATGTGCAGTAATAAAATATTTAAATTTAAGTTATATTAAAATTTAAAATTTATTAATATTTTAGATTTTATTATTTTTTACCAATATTTTAATATATTTTTTATTTAATTATACATAAAATTATGATAAAATAATATTTTGGTTATTTAAATTATATTTAAGAATAGATATGTGTATATTTAAAATAATAATTTTAGATTGCTTTTTATCTATTTCTTTTGGCTAAAATATATTAAATTACTTTTTTTAAATTAAAATAAAAATTGTATAACTATTAGAATAAGACTAAACAATTTAAATATGATGTATAAACTATTACCATATTCTAAAAAGTTTATCCACTATATAAATCATCATTAAATGTAGTTTCCCATATCACATTTCACCATAAATATATCATCATCTCTAATATGTCATGTCACATTTTTTTAATGAAAATGATTGTGGAGAGGATATGAAGTCAAGTGCTATAATACCCCTTGTTTTAAACTCTAATCTTCAAAAGACCTCATTAAAAACTATTTCTTTTTTGATTTATTTTTAATACAAAAATTAAACAAATGACATTTATACCTTTATACCTAATATACAGATCTAAGAAAAGAATCAGTTTTATTTCTTATCTCTTTTTTTTCTTTTCTAATGCGCTTCTTCTCTTCCTTTTTCTCTCTCATTTTCTCTACAATTCTTCTCTATCTCTATGATTACCGGTTCTTTTTTTTTCTCTTTCTTTGCGACAATTTTATTTTTCTTTTTTTCTTCTCTTTCTTCCTTTAGCACTAAAATAAAAATGGTTTGGATTGATCTATAAGTCCAGATCTACGCAATTTGGCAGAGAAAATAATGTAAATGGAACATCTACTCTGTTTGGATCTTTAACGGCGACGACTCAACATATGCGCTTCAGATCTCCTTCTTGCGCTTCAGATCTGTGTTTTCTTTTGATATAGGTTTTTATTGTAAGATTCTGGATTTTGTATCATTAGGGTTCTTGTTGTTTTCGATAAATCTTTTTTTTTTATGATTTAGGGTTCTTATTGTTTTTGTTTTCCCTTTCATAATATAATACGTGTTTTTATACATTACATCTTCATATCTGAATTCAGTAGTATTTAATATAACTAGTATAACGATGCATAATACAATATACCTAACATATTAGTAGTACATTGTATTACTAGTATAACTCAATATAACTTGTAAAACTCAGTATACCTAGTAGAACTCAGTATATCTAACTCACTTCTAGTACACAATATTTCTAGTATAACTTAATGTAACTAGTAAAACTCTGTACAACTAATATAACTTGGCACCATATCCAGTATAACTAATCCAGTATAAGTAATCCAGTGATACTTAGTATAACGAAATAAAATCCAGTATAACATTATTAAAAATATTATTATAATTTTGAAATTAAAATTTTAAAATAATTAAAAAAAAGTAAAATCGGACATTCATATTTCATTAAAACCATGAGGGCATAAGAGATTTAAGAATCCCATAAAAGATTGACTATACCACTAGTGAGGGCAATAAAGGTGATGATTCGAGGATATGAGACTTTATTCTATTATACCCTAATACCTCTTACAAAATTCTTATTTGCCCCCTCCTGAAATTGATTTTTTTTTCTATTTTTCTTTTAAAGCCAAAATGTGGTTAAAAGACTTTATAACCCTTGGTCCGTCGACTCTCTTCCTTCTTAGATAGGAAAAAAGTTTTTCAGTCACACCATGTTTAGCCTAATATGGTGGTAACCATCCGATGTATCATAATATGTCAAAAACTACACCAGGTTTATGTTAATACATGTCACTTGTACAAACTTAAAAATATTATGTTGACAACATCACATGCAGGTTTAATTGATTCTAATCAAAGTTAATGGGGTTAAATTATGATTTTTTAAAGTTAAACCCAAGTTAGCAAAATCCGACCCGAGCTACATTATAAACCCGACCCGACCTTCGACTTAAGTCATATCTTCCCCAATTCGAAAATTCTAGGGTTCATAAGAACTATAGAAGGAACATAGAAACAAAGAGAGAGAGAGAAAGATGGAATTCAGAGGAGGAAGTAACCATAAGCGAAGGGGAAAGGCGATTCAAGGCACTGTGCTTTGCTTTTGTGGACTGCCGGCCAAGATATCACAAGCTTGGACAGACAAAAATCTGGGTCGAAGGTTCTATGGGTGTGAACGATTCTAGGTACAAGGAAGCTATAATTTTTTGTTGATTTCGAGTTCCTTTGGGTTGTTAATTGGATAATTTTGTCATTGTTGTAGCGTGGAGGTGAATGCAGTTTTTTACAATGGTTTAATGAGGAAGAGGCTTTTGGGTGGTAAAAGCAAACTTTGATTGAGGCTAGAAACGAAATTCGTGAGAAGAACAAGACTATTGCAGATTTGAAGAAGATAATCATTGTTCTTCGAAGTGAATTGGTCAAAAAAGAAGTAGAAGAAGACATATTTCTAATTTTCTTAAGCTGTGAAATAATTATTGTAATGTAGTGTTTAAGACATGATTAATGTCCTTATGAAGCTTTGTAATCTCTTGATTTCTCTTTCTCTGGCTCTCTCTCTCTCGTAATCTCTTCTTCTCTCGTTCTCTCTATTTCTGTCTCTCTCTCTCTCTCTCTCACTGTAAAATCCCCAATTCTATTTGAACATAAACCCTAAAAAAGTTAATTAATATGGGGAGGAGTTGTTTTATCTGATCTTTTTTAATTAATTGGATCGGGTCGGGTTTATAATGTAGCTTGGGTCGGATTTTGCTAATTTGAATTTAACTTTAAAAAATCACAATTTAACTCTATTAACTTTGATTAGAATCAATTAAACATGCATGTGATGTTGTCACCATAATATTTTTAAGTTTGTGACATGTGACATGAATTAACATAAACCTTCTTGACACATTATAATACATTGGATGGTTACCACCATATTAGATACTCCGGAGTCAGATTCCTTTTCTGAAGATGAACTGGTCTGATCGATTCAGACTCTCCTTCGCTCGCTCATCTACACTGGTCTGCTCGGCGGAATGCGAGGTTCAGATCGCAGAAGAATGGCTCGAGAAGCTCTCTCCGCGTACGTACGTTCTGAAGCCTAAATCTTGGTTGCCAAGTTGTGTTAAGGCAGGAGCTCCAAGGAATGGTCGTCGCTGTCCCTGAAGCCAAGCCGTGAGATATTCGTAAGTCCTTCTTAAATTGGCTCCTCTATTGTGACAATAAACCGCTTTGGAAAGCTCAGTACTTTGTATATGATTCCCTGCTTCAAGTATGGGCTGCCTTTCAATTGAATGTTACTTTCTTGGTTTATTCTTCTTCTTCCATTGGATGGTTTCTATCTCTTAGGGGATTTTGTTTAAAACAAGATTAAAGCTGGAGGGGTTAGAGATCATGGTTTTATATCAACTTTGGTATTGAATGTGCCTACATGCTTTTAGAGTTTTGGTGGTCTTTTTGGCTCAGTTCGCTAAGTAGTTAAGGCATGATTAGCATAGATTTTGAGAAGAGAGTCCCATGTTGTTCGCCAAGTATTGTTTCAGTGATGTTGTGTGTTTATGTTTGCAGAGTTTCATGTTGTGTGTTGACTCGTGGTTAACCTCACGGTGAACTTTCTGTCCAGTGTGGAAACAGGACAAAGAAAAAAATAGCAATGGCGAGCCACTAGCTTCAGAGAGCACGCCATTGCTCTCATCCGTTGTGCAAAGAAATAACCATCAGTACACTTTTTCCTCTGCACTCTCTTCATTCAGATCATCAGCAGTGTTGATTGGTCCTTTTTGGGTTCTGATACTGCTGTTAGCTGAACCTGATTAGGTAAACACTACATCGTCCTTTAAAGTCAATCTTTGATTAGATGGGTTTAATTTTAGAGAGTTTACACAAGTCGTTTTTTGTGTGTGTGATAATTTGATATTTCCATGTGGCATAGATAAAAACTTTAGATTTAGTATAGTGAGAATGGATAGAGAAAAGGCAATGGGTGAAGTCTATGATTTAAAAAATTTCAATGGTGCTCTGTTATTTTCATGTGATTCAGTAACTGCTACGTTTTTTTTTTTTTTTTTTTTTTTTAACTGCTACGTTTCACTTCTAGCATGTTATTGATCGTGAGTAAAGCTTTGGCCTTTATGTTACTATTTCTTCTAATTATGAAAGATTAAGATTTTATGTTATCACTCTCATATGAGTTGTTTAAGCTTATGTGCCTAAAATCGTTTTGTCTGTTTGTTCTAATAACTTTTCTATTTTTTCATGTGATCCAAAGAAAACAAAACGTCATCCACGAAATGGTCCCACGTCTGTCCACTAGTTCGAGGTTTAAGAGCATGATTATTGGGGTCTCTGCTCTTGGGTCCTTAATACACATATATGTATGTGTATATATTATATATGCGTAGATAATTGTGGGTTAAGGACTTCACGGAAATCCAAACCGAAAGTTCCTTAATTAAGATAAGAAAAAAACTGAAGAAAAGTCAAAAAGAGAAAAAAAAATTGATAGAAGAGGGAGAAATCAAGATTTTATTGTTTTGAACTTGTCTAAACGTAACTTAAATTTTGGATGTTTGATGTTTGTTGTTTAAAACGTCTTGGTTTAGACTTTAGAATATTAGGTGTTAAAAGAAATATTTGAATAACTGAGTCTTTAGGTATTATTAAGAAAACTATTTTTTAAAAACAATGTCTAAAACTTAAAACTCATTTAGCACATGTTCAAAAAAATTAAAACTTTCATTAATGTAAAATGTGAATCCGTTATATACTAACACAAATAAGACACCTAAAACATGTAAAACATATTTAAAACATGTTGAATATATTTAACACATGTTTGAAACAAAATTAACATAATATTACAGTTACACTTAATAATACTTAAGATAGTAGTAATTCTATCATGTTCATAGTAATACTTTTACAAATTTTAATGTTTATTAGTATTACTAAGTGAAAAATAAAATATTTCTAGTAGAACCAATGCATTTAGACAATTTTAAATAGTATCTAACACTTTCGTAGAAACGAAATTCTAAAAACATGTAATACATGTGATTCACTTTGTTATGATCTCACATCAAAACATTAGGCATGGAAGCATAAAATGTTTTTTTTTATGAAAATGATAAATTTTCTATCAACTTAAGAAATATTAAAGATTTCATGACTAGTTTGATATCTAAAACACATATATGGACATCAAAATTTTAAATATATAAGTTATATTTGCTAGAAATATATTATAAGTCAAAAATATAAGGTTTTTAGAAATATGCATAATACATAGGAGTCCAAAATAGTTCATGGTAATCCAAGATAATCCTAGTAGTTTTAGTAGTCCACAATACATATAAAAGTTGTAGTAGTTTTTGTAGTCCATAATACATATAGAAGTCCGAAGTAATATGAGTAATACTTAATAATTCAAAATACAAGACAAGTTAATATTCATACAAACCTCTGCCTTTCCTTCCTCTGCCCCTTCCTCTTCATCTTCCTTGTTCATGAGATTTTCCGATTGAGGGAAATCTTTGTTTTTGTGTGGGTCATTTATTTGTTTCAAATACAGAGGATGCACTTTAAGTGCTCTAAATCATATGGTATAATATATTTAAGACATATGAGAAACATAATAGATCGCCCTATAGTATGCCAATGTGCAAAGCTTCACCAACTAATATTTCGTACAAAACTCTCGTAGATGGAAGTTCCTTTCTACGTTCAAGAATTTGGTAGCAGATACTGTATGCACACACACTTAAGGGGGCTGATGTTTAGGATTTCATAAATAAATAAATATTAAAACTTTAAAATTTTAAAAATCGTTTTTTTTTTTTTTTTTTGACAACATGATAGAATCCTAAAAGGATCCCGTAATCCACTCCGGTTTTGCTGAATCCATATGAACAAAGAATAGCGGTTGTTGACGAGCACCTCGTGCCAATCTATCCGCCCTTGAGTTCAATGTCCGCGATATATGGATAAGTTCCGAGTGGTTGAAATTCATCCTGAGAAGCTTGACATCCTCTAGATAATCTGCAAAAGCTGGCCATTCTTCCGGTTCCGCCACCATCTTCACTAGTTGGATACAATCTGTTGCAAATGTGACATGAAATTGATGTAGATTCCGCATACATTCCAAAGCCCATATGAATGTTTCCAATTCAGAATGTAGTGGAGTTAGGCTGGCTCTCGTGTTCCTAGCTCCCATATGACTGTCGAAACCTGGTAGAGTACTATACCACCCCTGTCCCGAATAAGGGTCCTTATCTTTCCAAGATCCATCTAAGAAACACCATCGACCTGGAATTTGAGGTAGTGTTCTGCCTGTCTCTTCTGATGTTATTGTTCCCCTTTGTAGTGCCAGACTTTGGGCCTCATTCCATAATGAACATTCCGTCGTTGCTAACTCTAGAGTAGCGCACGGAGCAATGTCCAAGTTGCTAAAAACCTTATTATTTCTGCACTTCCAAATATACCATAGGATCCATGCAAATTGATGAGTTTCCATAGCCGGCCTAACCCTCCAGAACAGGTGGTCCATGTTTCTAAAAATTGAATCCGTTGGAAAGATTCCTGAATTCGATGGTATCGCTGACAATGCCCAGACCTGGACCGCTGGTGGACATTCGAAAAATACATGATTTGTCGTTTCCTCTTCTGCCCCACATCGTTCACACTGTAACTCTCCTTTGATTCCTCTCGCTGCTAGGTTTTTCTTAACCGATATAGCCCCTGTAATCAATTGCCAGAGAAAATGTTTCATCTTTGGAGGGCATAACACCTTCCAACAATGAGCCTTTAGATCATCCACATTAGGTCCAAAAATTTGTTGTGGAACTCCTACATCCGGATAAACCCGTTCAATTTGATACCCTGTTTTTACCGAATATTTACCATTCTTTGTATAATGCCAGCCATCCCTATCAGGTAAAGGATTTTTACTTAGAGGTATACTCTCAATAATCTTTGCCTCCTGCGGATCTACTAGATTCCTGATTACCGTTGAGTTCCAGGTTCGTGAATTAGCATTAATGAGCGAATCCACTGTAAGGTCGGGGTTGTAAGACTGTGTATTGCAAAGTGCTGGTCTCGGGCGAGTGGATGGGAGCCATGGATCATTCCATACCAAAATAGATGAACCTGTTCCCACCCTTTTGATTAGTCCTTTGCTAACTAGAGATCTAGCAGATAACATGCTTCGCCATCCATAAGAAGGCGAGTAAGATTTCGCCGGTTCCAGGGGCGATGTGTTCCTGAAATACCGGCCTTTAAAAACTCTAGCAAATAATGACTGCAGTTGTTCGATAAGTCTCCACACCTGTTTCCCAAGCATTGCTGTGTTAAAGTCATAGAGATCCTTAAACCCTAGTCCTCCTTGTTCCTTGGGCTGACATACCTTGTCCCATGATTTCCAATGCATTCCTCTTGTACTACCCCCTGATCCCCACCAAAAATTGGCTACAGTACTTGTTAGTTTTTTAGTTGTTGCTTTAGTAAGCCGGTAGCATGACATGTGATGGTTTGGTAAAGCCGTAATCACTGACTTAATGATCACCTCCTTACCTCCTTTCGAAAAGTATCTAAAAGTCCAACCATTAATTCTGTTACTTAATCGGTCCTGAATGAACCCAAATACTTGTGTCTTTGATCCTCCCAAACTTTCTGGTACCCCTAAATATAATCCCATGCCACCCAAATTTTGAATTCCCAAAATATCCCGGAGTTCCTGTCTTAGACCCTCATCTATTCTATGTCCAAATTGGATTGATGATTTCTGAAAATTTATTAATTGTCCTGAGGCCTCCTCATATTCCTTCAATATCCTTAGGATGTTTTGACATTCATCTATTTGTGCTTTACAGAAAAAAATACTGTCGTCCGCAAATAGTAAGTGTGAAATCGGGGGACATGCCCTAGCAACCTTTATTCCTGTTAATTGTTTCTCCCTTTCTGCCTTTTTAATATTTGCTATCAATGCCTCCGTACACATAATAAATAGATATGGCGAAAGAGGATCCCCTTGTCGGAGACCTCGATTCGGTCTAATATGTCCTTTTGGTTGACCATTAATTAGAACTCTGTATTGGACCGATGTAATACATTCCATCATAATTTGGATCCAGAGTGGATCAAAACCCATTTGTGAGAGTAAAGCACGGATAAAGGGCCATTCAACTCTATCGTAAGCTTTGCTCATGTCCGTTTTTATTGCCATAAATTTATTTTGACAAGCTTTGTTTGCCCTTAGCCCATGAAACATCTCTTGTGCAATAAGAATATTGTCTGAGATCAGTCTCCCTGTCACAAACGCCGATTGTGTTTCCGAGATAAGGTTAGGTAGAATTGTCTTCAAACGTTGACATAGAACTTTTGAGATAATCTTGTACCCGACATTACATAGACTTATTGGTCTCAATTCCGTCATTTTAGTTGGTCTCTCCGTCTTAGGAATAAGACATATATTCGTAATATTCATCCTACCATCCAATTTCCCGGTAGATAATAAAGTGTTTATCATATCCAGTAAATCCGCCTTAATTATCGGCCATGAATGTTGGAAAAATAAAGCCGTCATACCATCTGGTCCCGGTGCTTTTTCCGGGTGCATCATAAACAGTGCTTTCCTAACTTCTTCTTCCGTCGCTTTTCTGAGTAATGTTTGGTTAACCTGATGAGAAATGGTCGGTGTTATCTCTGATAGAAATATATCAAATTCCGTTGGTGAGGTTAACGTAAAAAGGTCATCAAAATAATCCACTGCCACTTTTTCTATTCCCTTTTCGTCTGTTATCCAGTTTCCTTCTTCATTGTGAAGGCCAACAATCCGGTTACGTGCTCGGCGTTGTTTGGTAAGTGCATGATAGAATTTTGTATTCCTATCTCCCGATATATTCCATGTCGTCCTGCTTTTTTGTTGCCAATAATCCTCCTCGTCCTTGTATGCTTCACTCAACTTTCTCGAAACATCCATTATGTCCTCTTGTGTTTTATTATTATCCATTTGAACTTCTTCTAGGGCTTGTTGTAGTTCATTAATTTTTCCTTTACCATATGGCTGATTTTCTTTCCGCCACTTCCCTATTTCAAATCTGCAATTTTTTATTTTTCCAATGAAGTCCGAGCTTCCAGGCTCTGTGTTTATCCATCCTCTTTGTATTGAATCCATGAATCCATCTCTCCCTATCCATCTTTTATCAAATCGAAAAATTCTTTGTTTTCGAACTATTTTATCTTCAATGACTGCTACTACTGGCCTGTGATCTGAACCAATCATGCCCAAATATTCCGTATAGGAAAAAGGAAAAGTATTGTGCCAATCTTCATTCGCTAGTGCTCGATCCAGTCTACACCTTATCATTTCCTTCCCTCGCCTTCCTTGCCATGTCATTTTATTTCCCCGAGCTGGGAACTCTAATAAGCCACTATTTCGAATCATAGTGTTAAAAGACAAAAACGAGTTTGCACTTCGTAGGGGTCCCCCCTGTTTCTCGTGATTACCAGTAATCTCATTTAGATCCCCAATAATGAACCAGGGATCTGTACGTCCAATACTGTATCTTGTCAATCTCTCCCAGACTTGATCTCGAAGTTTCCGTATTGGATCCCCGTAAACGAAGGTAAGATATACCTTCTTCCCTTTCACTACCGCTTCCACGTCTATCATCCGATTGTTTGAAAAGAGAATTTGGATTTGAAACTCATTGTTGTAGTACAACGCTAGTCCTCCACTTGTACCAACCGGGTTCACTATGGTCAAATTATCATATCAAAAATGTAGCTGGAATCCTTGTACAAAGCCGAAATCTTGTTTTGTTTCTGATAGAAACAGAAAGTCTGGCTTATATTTATACCATATCTCCCTGAGATAGCTAATGGTGTCCTTACTTCCCATACCTCTACAATTCCAACTGATGAACTTCATAATTTTAACTTTTGTTTTTTCTCTTTCGAGACATGTAAGTGGATATAACGAAATCCTGACAAAATGTATAATCTGTTTAATTCCAAAGAAGCCCTTTTCCAAATTCCTGAAATTATATTGTCCTTATTGTGATACTTCCTGAAATATATTTTCTTAATCTCCTTCCCCTCATTGTCCGTTTTATAATTTTCTGTTTGACCAGAAATTCCCCAAAAGGTTATTCTATTTCGGATTGCATTTTTATTCTTTATATGTTTATCAATCCACGAACCTCCTTCCCGTTTACACCAATAGAGATAGCCCATTTTAAAGCACTTCCAGCGACCCAACATTACTAAGGCCCTGAAGGGAGCCTTTAAATCCAAAAATAAGAATTTTTGAGTTTTTATAAGAATTTTTGAGTTTCAAAATAAAACTATGAAAAAAATATCCAAAAATTATAAAAAATCGTATTCAAAACGTATAGTTCAAAAAATATTTTTTATTTAAAAAATTATTTATATGTATATATCTATAAAATAAGGATCTAAAAGTATTTTACCTTTTTAATAAATCTTTTTTGGTTATTTTTTGTGGACTCTTTTACTGAAAAAAACTTTTTAAAGCTCATTTGAAAGAATTGTACATAAAAAATAGAATATTAAATCTTAAATTTACATAAAACATTATATATCTTTTCATTTCAGAATAATGTACATTTTTTGTTTCACAAAGACTACAAATGATTAAACTCCGTTCATGTTCTTAATAAAACATCTATATAATCAAAAGTTTTTACGATAAAGAAAATTATTTATAAAATCAAAGAATTTTACACATAATATTAATGTCAAAATAGATATAGTTGAATTGTAATTCTTAAGTGATGCTTTTTATATAACAAAAAAAGATGTTAAAAAATACTTTTTATGAAACAAAATGAATATTATTTTATAAGTTATATAAATTGTTAATTTATTTATAAATATAAAATTTATAAATATAGCATGATTAATGGACTCATCCGGCTCATCACATCTAGGACAGTGATTATCGCAACGCATATGACGTCTTGTCAGATTTCCGGTAACAACAATATATCAGTCTCCATTTGCCATACCAAATGTTGAATTTTCGGAGGAGCCTTGATTTTACAGGCTTGGCTTTTAGCTTTGTAATACTTGGCTCTAAGACCATATTATTTTGCTGTTGGTTTAAGATATTTTGCGATATCCAGTAACCTGATTTGACAGTGTACATCTCATTCCTCGTATAATTCCACCTAAACTTTCGTCGCAATTGGACTGGCTGATGGCCAGGCTCCAGATAAAGTTTATGTCTTCTGGGATAATAAGGGTGCCCAACAGATCAAGATTCCATACCTTTAGCTCCCCATGAATCAACTCGTTGACCGCCATTTGAAATCGATTCCATAATGTAATAGGTGTGCTGGTCTAGCCGGTATAGTGGGAATCTAGGGATCTTCCCATACCTTAATTTTATATCCAGAATGTACCTTTTGATTCATCCTAAGCCTCAGGAGAGGTCTGGTCGACACAAGCTCGTCCATGTATAAGATGGATAATTTGTTTCCGTCGCTCGCAATGGCGTGCTTTGGCTATAGTACCTTCCTCGCATCACTCTTGCAAACAATGATTCCGGGTATTGTATCAATTTCCATAATTATTTTACCAAAAATGCCAGATTAAATTCACGGGTCAATCTGAAACTTATACCCCCTTCTTTCTTGGGACAGCAAAGTTTTTCCCATTTTTCTCAATGCATCCCCCTCTTGGGAGGATTTGAGCTCCGAAAGAATCTTGCGATGACGCTTGCTAAATTCTCACAAATTTCCAATGGCAAGAGGAAACTGGACATCATATATCAGAAGAGCTAAGGCAATGACCTTAATTAGAACCTCTTTTTCACCCTTGGAAAGCCAACGGCCTGACCATCCATTAATTATTTGATCCAAACATTCCTTTAGAAATTCAAAAAGCTTGCATTTAGATCTACTTATGTCCTCAAGAATTCCCAAGTACTTCCCCATTCCACCTTCATAATCAATAGCCAAGGTGGACTTGATTTATTGCTTAAGCATTAGTGGAACACGTTTACCAAAGAGGAGTGATGACTTCTCAAAGTTTATACATTGGCCCGAGGCTCTCCCATACATATTTGCTACCTTCATTACTTCACCACATTCACAGGACTCAACCTTACAAAAGAACATGCTATCATCAGCAAATAGCAGGTGAGATACTGATGGGCATGTGCGGATTACTCGCATTCCCGTGATCTTTCCCTGATTCTCTGCGTGTTTTAAAAGGCTAACAAGCGCTTCCGTGCATAAGATAAAAATGAAAGGAGATAAATGATATCCTTTTCGTAATCCCCTCTATGGGATAATATTTCCTCTAGGTTGTCCATTCACAACACTTGTTCAAGAAGCATAAAGTCACTACCACAGCTAGCAGAAGCGTGTGTGAGTTTACCTTAGAAGAATCGTCATGGAAGTCTAAGTCAGAATTTCAAGATGAATAGACTCAGAGGAAGTAAGGGACACTAGTCTTGTGTCACGACCACATGTGTCAAAGTGAAGCTCTTAGAGAAAAATCGAAGCTCACAAGCAAGAGAAGAAATGTGCAGACTTGACCAGATCGGAACTTCATGCTTGAACAAGTCATGATTCATGTATAGTTACAGCTGGAGAAACTCGTCATGGACTTGAGTTTGACATGGGAGAAGCTGTAAGGGAATATCTCAAAAGAATCATAGGCTTGGATTATGAAAGATAGGGTTAAGAGGCCGCATAAACTTGATTATTTTCAGAGACATGGTATATCTAAAGGTTAATTGATTCAGGTGGAGCCACTGAGATTGAATTAAGACTGATGCATCAAGGATATATATATATATAAATATATATATATATATATATATAATCTGATTCCATGTGGAGTGAATCACTGGTTTTCTATTTTAGAAGATGTCTTGATTGGTTCAGCTGAAGGGTAAAAGTTTCAGTTAGCAAATTGGTCAGCTTAAGGGAGTAATAGCTGAAAGGGAATTCGTTTTCATGATAAGAATGTGTCGTGAATATGTTCAGTGTGTCAAGGCCATAAGTGTCAAGATCAGTTAACAAGTACAATGCGCATCATGAGGGGTTTGTAAGAGGAGTCTTACATAAGGTAACTTGTAAGCGAGATAAGTAAATCGGCATATGTATCATGAGTACAATGCACCGAATTTGTTACACAGAAACACGAAGTCTGATTGGTCTTAAATCAGAGCCGAGTATGATGCAAGGTAAAACGTGGTGAGGTACTTAGTTAAATTGAAAGGGTGATAGTATCAGGAAAGAGATACTAAATTATTGAGCTTTAAGGATGAAGAATGGTGAGATGAAACAAAGTAAGAAACTGTTAGAAGACATCGCAAGGATTGCAGGGAATTGCCTTACAATTTGTCCATCTCAAGGAAGGGTAAGAGTTGTTCTCCACAAGCATGTTCATCTCAAGATCAAGTCATGGAACTGAAATAAGCTTCATGAAAGTCTAAATGCAAGGAGAAACCGATTGCATTTAAAGAAAGGAACATATGGAGTTCTGGATATATGTTAGCATCACAGTGAAATACTGAGACAATTTTCTCAAGGAAGTCCATTAGGTAATGGTCAGATACTCAATGATGGCCAGGTACTCATCAAGCTAATGGCGGGTTCAATGAGTAACATGCGTGTTTAAGTCGTTGATGATGATGCACATGTTTTCGGTTTTTTGGAGACATCTCAATACAAGGAAGGGTATTGAATTAATGGATTCACAGTTGAGTAAAGGTGGGATATCAAGGATTCTAGATAATATATCACAAGCAGCTTGTGAAGGAGAGCCAAGGTGTATCATGGACTAGATGGTATAAGGCTCAATTCATTCAACTAACAGTGGGGTCTAAATCTGTTAGTAAAGGTTCTGTTGTTGCAGAAAAGATTGAGATGGTGGAGCAAAGATATTTGTGTCAAAATTTTTCCTAATCATATAGTTTTAGGTGACGTGTCCTGCTTAAGTATGCAGTGGTACAAGGTGATGCTTAAGTGAAGTCTATTCAAGTACATCAAGGGTAAATCAAAGACTGTTTCAGAGATATGGAGCATGAGTGACTTTGAGGTTTGCGGTTGATTCTAAAAGGTTCAGTGTGACATCAAGGTTATACTAAAACATGATGGTTTCACCACGTTTGTGTCGAAAGTCTGTCCAGCAAAGTGTATAGCTGGATGGCGTGTTCTGTTAGAAATAATGGCAGTACAAAAGGTGTTCAAGACTGGAGTATTTTAAACAAGTAGAGAATCAGAGGTTGTTTCAGGACTGGAGCATATATGGTTTGAAGGTTGTTGCACAAAATTAAGGACTTTGATTCAATGCCAATGCGCATGAGTAGAATTGAAAAGGCCAAGGAAGAAATCAACTTGCAGAAGGATGTTCAAGTTTCTATTCAAGCACTTGAACAAGTTCGTGATTTTGACAGCAAGGTTGTGTTGTTGATGGGTTCACGAGAAGTAGACCAAGGAAAAAAGATATGAAAAAACACGACGTCAATGAGGAGTTGAGCTTAACACTTGGAGTGTAGAGCTGGTATCGCTACTCAAGCCAATAGGTGGAGGTGATGAAATTTCAGAACGACAATGGGATTATCACATACCATTCATCAAGCGTGATGTCTATTTTTCATTGATGGGGCTAAGTGGATTAATGTGTTTAATCTACTTATGCAATTCTGGTGTATAAGTGTAAGCTTATGCAGGTTTACAGAAGATCATGAAAGGACTTCAAGCTTGTCTCAAGGTGGAGCTGAGAGAAGTGAGACGAGATAAGAAAAGACAAGGAGATGCAGAAGATGAGCAGGTTTTCTCAAGCATTAGGAGGTGTCGGCACAAAGGAAGGTATGGACTTGGACCAAACAAATGGAGTTTTGTGAGGTTTGGTCAAGCCCATCAGACGTGTTCAACTTGGGCCGACTTGCACAAGTTACGAGCAGACAACTTATGGGCCTAATCGATGAAGTCCATTAGGTTAAGGGCTGACATAAAAAAGAAGGATAAGTCACGACATGTGCCTTTAAGCCAAGCTTATGGGAGGAGAAGCCTCAAGACTCTTTGAAGGGCTTCTATGGCGTCTCTTAGAGAGATAGAGTAAGCTAGAGATAGATGTGTTACTCTAGGCTTAGCTCTTAGCCATGTACTTCTCTTTTATTACTCTTTGTATTCTCTAGGTTTGTTTAACCAAGATAGAGAGAGTTATGATCTTGTAAACCACATCGGAGGTATTTTCCGATTCTTCATAGTGAATGTTGTGGATCCTGGATCCACCCCAGCTGTAGCGGTGCAGCCGTGAACTGGATGAAAAATTCTTGAGTCATGAACAAGGATATATGTGAATCGTATGAGTAGGTCCAGGGACAAGTAATATGAGCGATCGATACCCCATCACTTGGTATCATGAGCTCAAATTTTGTAACAGTCTAGTGAAAACTCCATCTTTACCTTTTCAAATTTGGAGAAAGCCAAATAGCAAAGCAAGAAACCACCATCCTCGCAAGAAAAGGCGCGTTTTTTTTATCAAACCCAACTGCTCTCTACTTTTCCTGGACATTCCTGTGCCCTTCTGTGACAGGATAAAGTCACAAAGTTATTCATCGTTATCTAAATCTTATTTTGGTTTTCCTTTTCTTATAGGTTTTATTTCTTTCCTTTTTCTAATAGGTTTTAAACCATCTTTTCCTATATAATGTAGCATCATTGCAAGGTTTTGATACACACAATCAATAAAACTACTCTCCATCCTTGCTTATCTCTCAAGCAACCAAGCAAGAGCTCATACAAGAGCTATGATTACGAACTCAGACTTTTGAATTGATCCTTCTACTTCGTGATCATCTTCTAGGCCTTTGTTTCCCTTTCTTCGAATCCATAGTAGGATTTCTAGTTTGGGATTTATCCTATCAAGTTTCCTATCTCATTGGTATCAGAGCAATGACAATTTTCTCAGGACCAAATCATGGACACACGATAAACATCCGCTATGAATGAGATGAGAAAACAACTCCAGGAGCTTCGTTCATCACAAACCCAGCAATCAGAGAACATACGTAAAGATCTAGGTGGAGAAATCTCAGAAATCAAAGCGATGATCTCACAAATCCTAAAAGATTTGCCAACTACATGAACACCTTAAGGAACTCAAACTCAATTGGCTACAGGTGGTTCTTATCAACAGTCACGCCCAATAGACCAATATTTAGTGGACCAGAGCGGCATAAAAGTGCTCCACCCGACTTAGAACACCACCCACCTCTTCCCAACACTTTGTCTTCACGCCTAACAAAGGTCGGATTTCCAATGTTCGACATGACAATACTCATGGAATGAATTAATGACTGTGAACAATTCTTCGCCATCGATAATACTTCACCAGAACTAAATGTCCTTCTAGCCTCTCTTCACATGACGGGAAAATCGTTACAATGGTACTATGGATATATTTTCAAACTGCTACGATATATATCCCCTTTGGCCTGAATACGTTAGTGCTATATCTTCAAGATTAGGTGAACTATATGATGACCCTATCCCCGAGCTGGTTAGCTTAAAACAAGCTGGTGATACCATTGATGTATACCTGGATAGATTGCTATGACAAGGCTCACACTTCCTCTTGAACACGGGCTGAGCATCTTCTAACCAACATGAACCAACACCTCTATTGAGAAAGGAACCAAAGGGGATATTGCATTGGTTTTGATTCGAGTGTATTGGTTTGGTTCGAGTGAAGCTGGTGGGCCGGTACAATAAAAGAAAATATCCTGACTTGGATAACAAGGGACGTGGATTTGGAGATCAATTCTGGTGCGAAAATATGGAAAGAAGAGATTGCGTATCTTGGGAATTTAAGGGATAAATGTAAAGATAGCGGATGAGAAAAGGTGCACTTTTTGAAGAAAAAACTAGCAAGGAGGCACAACTAGAGTTCCAAGACTTTTGTCTAAAAGTGTTTTAGATTAAGAATTGGTCAGTCATGATTCGCATGTGTGTGAAGTCACATAAATCTGATTAAGTAGAACTGCTTGGTTTGCTTAAACGATTCTTAATAAGAAGGATTTTTAAAGTTTCTATATGTTCTAGATCTTTCATTATGTATCAGAGAAAATCAACCTCTTCGATATCAAACATCGTTCACAGGGTTAGATCTTGGGAGTAAGATGGAACAGACAAAAGAACTTATCACGGTTCAGAAACCCGTTGTGTTGGATGGTAACAACTTTGGACACTGGAAGGTTTGCATGAGACACGTAATACGAGGTATTGACAAAGAAGCCTGGAACTCAGTTGTAAACGGATGGACTGAGCAAACTGTGATTGATGAGGAGAAGAAGGAAATCTCAAAACCTCTAGATCAATGGACTTAGGAAGAAAAGAATACTTCAAAGTTCAACTCCAAGGCTATCTCCACCATCATCTCGACTGTTGATATTGATCAAATCAAAATCATTCAAGCATGTGAATCGGCCAAAGAAGCTTGGGATACTCTGGTGAATTACTTTGAAGGGGATACCAGCGTAAAGCGCGCACGACTTGATCATCTGGAGACAAAGTTGGAAAAACTGAAGATGGGAGAAGACGAAGCACTAGCAAGCTTCACAGCCAAATTGAATACCATAGCAAATGAAGCTGCTGTTCTTGGACAGAAGTTTGATGAATCCAAACTGGTCAAGAAGCTTGTCAGATGTCTACCAAAACGCTTTGACAATTATAAAGCTGTCATCAAGAACACTATGAACTCTGATGACACGAAGTTTGATAAACTGGTAGGGTTGCTCATGGCTGCGGAGTTGGAAAAGGCGGAAGATCAGCGGGTACCTCTAACTGGTATTGCATTTACGGAAAACTCGGAAGATGATCGAGTCAAGAAGCTGGAAGCTGATGTTAGCTTGATGGCTAAGAGCTTCAATAATATGGTGAAAAGGTTAGACAAACGAGTGTCACGAAGCTTAGGAAGATAAGGATTCAGGGCAACGCAAATCAAGGACCTATGAAGAACGTCAAGAATGGAAGAAGGAGCAGAAATGTCATGAGTGTGATGGGATCGGACACTATCAACGTGAATGTCCACTTTTCAAACGAAAGGAAATGAAGTGTTATGAATGTAAGGGAATGGGACATCTCAAAACTGAATGTCTGAATCTGCAGAGAAATAGTGACAAATCAATGGTGGCCGAGCTAAGTGATTCTGAGACGAAAGACGATGAAAATGTCCAAGATTTGCTATTAAATTTCGTAGCACTGGTCGGTACCGAGAAGGTCACATCTGAAACAGATTCATCTGGCGATGAAAATGAGGAAGGAATACATGTAGAAAAAGAATATCATCAGCTGTACGATCATTGGGTAAAGCTCAGTCACGAGAACATCAAACTGATAAAGGATACTGCCATGCTTAAGGCTCAGGTCAACATTCTCACTCTTGACTCGAAAAACTCCGAAGATAAAGAAAACGTGATCCCAGAATCTCAAAACAATGTCAGAGATGTCAAGAAGATTGAGCAGGAACAACTCAACAAGAAACAAAAGAATCTTGCGTTAGAGGAGAAAGTCGCCAAGATGTGGCAAGCATACACCGAAGAACAAGCCAAGTCTCGAGGTCTAGAACAAGATCTAAATGAAAATCATAAAAAGATAAGGATGCTGAACAAAGGCACCAAAGATCTTGATCATCTATTGTCCATTGGTCAACCACCCAAAGCCAACTGGGGACTGGGTTTCATGGGGACAGAATCAAACAAAATGGTATTTGTTCAGGAAAAGAAACCACTTTAAGTGCAGACGAGTGAAGTAAAGACCAGTAAGCAGACAGGGGAGGGATTGACCATCAAGACAAAAGTGGCCATCAAAACAGACTAACAAGAATGTGAGAAATCATCTATCCCACCAAAAACAAAGACTAGAGGATGTTTTGCCTATGGTCAACCTGGACATCGAAAGGCATTCTGCTACAGATATCTTCGAAAGATTAAACAAGCATGGAAAGTTGGTCAATGCTTCATTGAGAAAAGGCTGTTCGGAAAGGTGTGGATAGCTAAGGATCATCTATATCCTAATAGAAAGCCAAGTCAGGAGGAAGAAAAGATTGTGTGCAATCATGTCAAAATGGAGGAGTATGTTGAATCCTACGAGGGAGACTCAAAGACTGCATATACAGTTGTCGAGGATACAACACGAGACGAGTGGTACTTTGACAATGGATGCTCACGACACATGACAGGAGACAAAGAAGTTCTGACTGAGTTAATACACACGGAGAGGAGAAAAGTGGTCTTCGGAGATGGAAAAAAGGGAAAGATTCAGGGAATATGACTAATCATTGATCCAAACCAACCACCACTAAGCAACGTGTACCTAGTGGAAGGTCTCAAATCAAATCTCATCAGTGTTAGTCAGCTATACGATGAAGGACTGATTGTCATGTTTGACAAGGTTGAATGCAGAGTGATATTTGCATGAAAACATACAGTGATGTCATGAATTCGTACAAGGAATAACTGTTATATGTGGAAGAGAAGTGCAGACAGAGACGCTGCTGGAGTATCGAGAGAGAACAGTGGACTCCCATGGAAGGCTGCTATGGAACAAGAACTGATACAAGTGGATGCAAGGAGTTTTTGGGTACGTTCAAACATGAAATGTCTTAAGAGCCAAGAGGAAACTCACGGCTGTATGACATGTCAAGAAAAAGATGGGTGGATCAGTGATATGAAAGAAGAATTACGGCTGAGTCTCACTGGTGATGTGGAGTACTTTCTTGGGTGTCAGAACATGAGTCTAGAACAAGACATTCACAGTCGCTGTCTAATCAAGAAATTGGGTGAGGAAGCAGATAGGCTTCTCGGTTGGAAGAACAGGACGAAATGCGTAGTGTACGACAACAAGGAAATTGTCCTAAGTCAAGTATACCTCACAACCAACCAGCAAGAACTCTGTACAAAACTGGGGCTGAGTCAAAATGATGTGGCCGACCCTAAGACAGTGCTTACTGAAGCAAAGCGTGTGATTCTGCACATACTGGATAGAGTGAATGCTGAATTGTTCGAAATACTAAACGTTACTATTTGTGCTGTAGGTATGCACGATGGGAGCTGGCCGGTGATTCAAAGGCTATGTCAAGAGAGTAATAAACAACAATGCTGGGCCAAAATCAGTGAATACTTCAGACTGGGAAAACGGTTAACTCAAATCTGTTGGGTGATCCAACTCATCAACAACTACGAGAAGACCGTCAAGGTCAGCCAGTATGGTAACACTATCAATCTCAAACCTTATGTGTTCAACCAGTCTAGTTCAAAGTGTCTTACTAAACAATGGAAAAAACAAGTGAAAACACGGCATATAGGAGTGACAGAATGTCTAGTTTACACTCATTTGAAACAGTGTCTTAAAATCATTGAAACTAGCACGCCCAAACCTCAAGTCACAGATCTTTTTAAAAAACCCATCGATCTCAGCGATCTTCTGAATATTCGGAAGGTTCTTGGGATTTATGATCTCTAGTGTTCAACCCATGTTAAGATGATCACCCCTAAGTTAACATAGGAAAGAGTCAACCTACTAGGAATCATTAGTGTGTCATCCCGCTCAGTGAGATCCATAATCACACAGAAACAAGCTGTTATCCCAGTCTGAGTTTATAGTGTGATCAATGTGGGGTCTGAGGTAGGAAAAGGTCATTCTAAGCTTGCATCACAGACACTCGTGTTACCTGTCATTGGACTATGAAGGTAGAGTATGTATACAGTTAAGAAGAAGTCAGCAATCGTTTCTATAAAAAAAAATAGTCGAAGAAAAAAACCGACATGCAAGAGCTTACTGTCTGATGCAAAAGAAGTATTAAGTGTGAATGCATCTCAGATGAGAAACGCAGCATTAAAATTCAAGGCGACTGATCCTGCTAAAATGATATGAAACGACTAACTATCTTTCGATGACTAGATAAATCTTAGTTGACCTTTCCCATGAAGTGGGATGAATTCGTCTAAGGTCTTAGGAAAGAGGCTCTACTCTGAACCGACATGAATGCACCTCAGTTGAGGAACGCAATGCTTGTGTGACTAGGCAAGATTAGCTTGTTTTAGTGGTGGTAAAAACAGAAACGGGTGAAATGATTCAGTAGGACGGGGAGAGAAACAGATGAGGTTGTGGTGTGAAAGTTAAGACTTGCAAGGGGCTGGGTGCTATTTTCAAAGATTGATTGACATTAAAAATTTTAGCAAAATTGTAATGGCCAGTGTAATTAACCCATTAGTACAACGTGTCAAGTCTTAGGGAAGACCTAATTGAACTAAGCACTTAAAAGTTGAACTTAAGTGTCCTATCAGGACTTTCTTGAGGGTTGTTTGTTTTGCAGATCATTAACTCTCGAAAAACACAAGGAATCAAAATATGGCACACCGTTTCATCTCAGATCTGGCACATCAGAAGTATCAGAAACTAGCTCTAAGAGGTTTTTGTGTCCAGAGGATTCTCACCACACAAGAACTGGAGTACTTCTAATCCACAAATTCATCGATAGCATTGGATGGAGAACCACAGTAACAAATGTTCAACCCTTCTCACCGATCCTGGTACGAGAATGCCCAGCCAACCTCAGATATGATTCTCAGCAAGTCCAAATCAGATCCATGACCTTTGAGATCTCGCTGCTAACGATCAATCGGGTGTTCGATACTCACCACATGAGAGAAACTTCTGATTAGAGGTTGTTAGATCTAGATGTATGTGTAGCAATTCTTACTGACAGATAAATATATTCATGGCACGAGTTTGAGCTGACAGATCTGTCCGGTCTACATGCAAGTGTATGACATCTGCAAGACTAATTGGGTTCCAGGTGATGAGAGCGAAGAGTTGATCCAACTGCGTATCAACCTCTTGGGAGCACTAGCAATGAGAATACCTATCGACTTCGGCGAATTGATTTTCTCTCAAATATCTTGTGTTGACTTTGAATCAACAGATACACCGGATATTGTCTTTCTAAATCTCATTCATTGGGTCTTGTCACACCAACATGATGTTCGAGGGATGCTTGACGATGATCAGTATGTCGGGTTTCCGAAGAACTTCCAGAAATAATTGTTGTGTTTTGCATGCTCAGTCACATATTCAGGGAGAGATGAACGAGGGTGTCTGCTATGTCCGTTGTGTGTTTGCATTTTCTTAAATGTTTCAGACATTGTGCCATGAGCAATCTATTATCTATTTTTATTATGACTTATGTCCAAGGCTCAGATTAAACTAACCATTGACGAGCTGCTACTAGTGTGTATATCTGGTTATCTTGGGCAGGATATCTCAGATATTTCGGGAGTAAGACATAACTGGCAACTAAGAATAAGATGACTTGAGCAAGCAAAAAGGGAGAGATTGTTGAGAAAGGAACCAAAGGGGATATTGCATTGGTTTGATTCGAGTGTTTTGGTTCGGTTCAAGTGAAGCTGGTGGGCCGGTACAATAAAACAAAATATGCTGACTTAGATAACAAGGGATGTGGATTTGGAGATCAAGTCTGGTGCGGAAATATGGAAAGAAGAGATCGCGTATCTTGGGAATTTAGGGGTATAAATGCAAAGATAGCGGATGAGAAAAGGTGCGCTTTTGAAGAAAAAACTAGCAAGGAGGCACAACTAGGGTTCCAAGACTTTTGTCTAAAAGTGTTTTAGATTAAGAATTGGTCAGTCGTGATTCGTGTGTGTGTGTGAAGTCACAGAAATTTGATTAAGTAGAACTGCTTGGTTTTCTTAAATGATTCTTAATAAGAAGGATTTTTAAAGGTTTCTATCTGTTCTAGATCTTTCAACCTCGCCCTCCATGTTCGACAACTCAACCTAACTACTGTCCCTGCAGCAGCACGAATTGCTAAACTCCATGAGATCTCTCTTCATCATACTCAAGTAAAGCCATCTTGCTCTTCTTTCAACCCCTACCAGGAGCAAAATTCATCGCTTGCATACAAAACTCAACACGCCACAAATACACCAGAAACACCTAACACAAAACCCTCTCAAATACAAATCAAAAACGCCTTACATTCAAATATATGCAAGAGCATAAACGTAAGGGTTTATTATGCTTTGCAAAGAACCAGTCATGCCTGGTCATCACCGTGGGCACCGGTGTTCTGAGTTCTTGTTTATGGAAGCTGATCAAACAGAATTTGATGAAGAATCGCGCTGGAAGAACAAATACAAGAAACAACCATCAAAGATCAAGATGTCAAGGTCCCTACTATCTCTATACATGCCTTAAATGGTTCCCCGACGTCAACTGTATGCGTCTAGTGGGTCAATACGGAAAGCGGAAACTGCACATATTAATCGACCCCGACAGCACACATAACTTTCTCAATCGACAAATCGCTAAAGGGTTGGGTTGCTATCTGATGCCAATCAAACCAGTGTCAGTTGTTGCAGAAAGTGGCAACTTGATTACTCAGTACAAATGCAGTAATTTATGCGGGATGATGTAGGGTTACGAATTCAGAACCGAAATAAGAACACTACCATTGGGATGTAGTGATCTAGTACTGGGCGTGGAATGGCTCTCCACTTTGGGACCTGTCTTATGGGATTATCTAGAACCTACGAATGGAGTTCAAATTTCAGGGTCTGAAACATGTCCTCAGGGGAACAACTCCAAACAGCTCCAAAAACATCACCAGAAAGAAACTCTTTCGAGAACCACAAATTCCTCTGCATCACTCACATGAGATCAACAATACTATCCTACCTCAACCACCACCGGTTCACATGCCTTATCTTCCTGGCAAAAGCTCTTCACCAGCTACTGACGGAACACTGCAGAAACTGAAGTTGTGTCCTAACCTACCACACTCAACTCAGACGCTGCCTCCGTACCTCAATGGCGTGGGAACTAGCAAAGAAACTGAACTGATTCTTGAAAAGAAGATGGGTAACAGACAAAATAAAGCAGTAACAAAAGTTTTGGTACAATGGAAAGCTACCCTCCTCAGCAAGCAACATGGGAGTTTTATCAAGACTTCATTGCCAAGGTACCTCATTTCCAGATTTCCATACTTGAGGACAAGTATGATTTGAAGGAGGGAGTATTGTGATAGGTTAAAGTCAAAAAGTCATTCATCGTTATCTAAATCATATTTTGGTTTTCCTCTTCTTATAGATTTTCTTTCCTTTTCTCTAATAGGTTCTAAACCATCTTCTCATATATAATATAGCCTCACAGAAAGGTTTTAAGACACATAATTAATAAAAAAATTCTCTTCATCTTTACTTATCTCTCAAGCAACCAAGCAAGAGCTCAGACAAACTCAGACTTTTGAGTTGATCCTTCTACTTCGTGATCATCTTCTAGGCCTTTCTTTACCCGTTCTTCGAATCCATAATAGGATTTATAGTTTGGGATCTATCCTATCAAGTTCCCAATCTCACCTTCATAACGCATACATATTCACAATCCTTCTTATCAAATCCCTGGATCTACGCAATTGATTGATTGCGTGGGACTGTTGATTTCTCACTATGGGTCTTCCGATTTTGGGTTCGATTTGTCCTCGTTCTAGGGTTAGTTTTTTTTGTTCCTGATGGGTGAGGAGGGTTCAGTGGTTTCCCTAGGCGATGGATTCCCTCATGATGATTTGATGGTGGTTTTGAGTTTGAAGACGACGACGAAGATCACTATTGACTTCGAAACCATTTACTAGATTCTAGATGAGAAGCCCGGTTCTACTGAGGTAGGGAGCTTGAGAATAATTCAGATGGGGGCTTCTATTACATGGTTTTTCCAAACTGATTCAGAACTCAATTGTTTTTACAACTCTCGTTTTGATTAGCTTGGTTGTTAATACATGTTCTTGAGTAACATAGACTTTGTATATTAATTTGAATAAGTGCCGCTGTTTTGAACTGTAGATGGTGTAGTAAATCATTTGTGGATTCACGGATTATATATATTTTCTATTGAAACTAAACTTGTGTGTGATTTACTTTTAGGGTAGCCAAGAAAATTCATCTCCAACTGGTTCATCTCCTGACGAGCTCAAAATTTCACCCTTGCAAAATGGTTAGTAGTTGTACCTGAGCTACTTCTTCTTTTAATGATATATTTATTAAGCTGTTTGAGTTACATTGCACTATTTTTTATGTAGTTGTCTGCGTTAGGATCTCAGATAGTTGATTTGTTACCTTCTCGGAATTCATATAGCTCAAGAGTTTTGCCTTCTTGTACAGGGTTTCCTGGTTAATTTGATGACCATGTATAAGTGGACCCTGTGTTTAGTCCTTCACCTGCTCTGCAAGTCTTAAAGATTGGGTTTCAGTGAGCCAAGATGACCAACCTGTCGAAACATGTGGAGTTGCTCAATTAGGGATGACTAGTTGTAGTGTGTCGTCTGGCTCCGTCGACAGAGACCACTTTGTATCTGCTTATCTACTAACATTTCAGGTTACTTTTTATAAACTTCCACACTAATGTATCTGTTGTTAATTTCCATATTCCTCATTGATGTTCTACAGTGAAATCGTGCAGCCCCACAGCGCATTCCGAGGAAGTTTCTGAATATGGAGTAGAGATGGGAGTTACTCATAATTCCTCTGCCATGTCTGGTTTTTGTTATAATTCCAATACTCTCAGTAAAGGTGCGGAAAATTGTCTCTCTTCTGCACAAAATTGCTACAATATAAGCAGGGCCGGCCCTAAAGTCCGTAAAACATGGACTTTGGGAGCCAAAATATATTTAAAATGTAGGGGCATCAAGGACAATTAAGTTACGTTAGTCTAGTGGTATGTTTCCTACGGATTATAAGCTTCATATGTCGGGTTTGACGCACCAAATCCCATATTCTCTTCCTTTTAATAAATGATATGCAGAATCGAACGTAATTCCCTTTTTAACAACTTTTATTGTTTGATGTCTAGCAGTTTGACTTCCTTTCATGCTTCTTCTTTTTCTCTATTTCTTCCTTTTCTTTTTGAATGGTTTCTGATTTTTGAAAATAATTATAATAATAAATTAGATTTTAATGCTTTTTGATACCTTTACCTATTTGGATTGTTGAAATATTCAATAAAACTATACAAGTAAAAACTGATTTAATATTATAGAAAAATATTTTTGTTGTCTTGTGTTTATGCATTACTTTGTAATTTATGTTCCCTTTTAGTCTTTAATAAAAAAACGTATGGTTCATTATTTTTGTTTCTTGATAACGTGCTTAATGATTCTAACACGTGATGAATGTAAGAAAATACTGTAATTAATTTTCATATGTATTAATTTATACCTTTGTAGTTTATATATTAGAAAATAATGCACGAAATTTTTTTCTTATTAGGGGGCATTATTTTTTTATTATGCTTTAGGCACCACATCGCCCAGGCAGGTACTGAATATAGGTGGTGCATCCTTATCAGAACATACCCCCAATTTTGCATTTCAGTTCTTTCCCATAAAAGAAGAAGCTGTAAATGATGTTGACAGTGGAGTAAGTGTGTGAGTCGGATGGTGCCAACCGGATGGTTTTTTATAGACACGGGAGAGTAGATAATGGATCTTTAGACAGGAAACCCGTTGTTGATTTCTCCAGTGCAAGAGGGATCGGTATCAAGTGTGAAAGTAATCCTCCAGTTTCTCTTCCTTCATACAATAGTTTTGACAGTCACTTAGCTGATAATGACGTTAACCGGCCTGGTAATTGTTCAAGCAGTTTTCATGGTAATGAAGCTGCCCGTGTGAAGGTTAAGCCAGAGGCTGATACAGAGAAAGTGGTTTACAGTTCAGCTCCAAAGGAAGAAAGTGTTTTTCGCTGTTTATGCACCTGGGGAAACCATTCATTCTTGGTCTGGTGCATCTGACTGTTCAGTCTCCTATCAAACAAATATTGAACAAGGATTCGCATACATGGCACAACAAACTAGTCTCCCTAATCAACACAGTGGCAAATCCAACAAAGTTTTTGACTCAAATGCATGTTTGCAATATGCTGCAGCAGATCCGAGCCCTGCGACACAGATCATGTTAAGCTAGATGGGCTTCCAACCTAAAACTAATTGGTGATAAATGGAGTGGCTCATCTATCTAATATATTGTTGATAAGGATCTCTTCCAACTATCGATGTGAGACATTTGTCCCTAATACACCCTCTCGAGATGATGGCTCTTTGAGCGTCAGTCTTGGAATGTTCGGGCTATGATCGATGGGCCATCTTTGGGGCAGATCGAAGAGTATCGGGTTGGATTGCGTGGATCTGGCTCTGATACCATATTAGCTAGATGGACTTCCAACCTAAAACCAATTGATGATAAGTGGAGTGACCCATATATCTTATATATTGCTAAGGATCCCTTCCAACTACCGATGTGGGACCTTTGTCCCTAATAGATCACTCGATATTTAGACTCTCTGACACAACAAGGAAACCATGAACATATTCAACCAAGGGGCATTGATTATAATTTCTCAAATGGCAGCTTTTTATCAGTTCAAAGTCTTTCTTTAGAATGTATATCTGATAGTGATGATGATTCTAACGTCTGCATAATAGAAAGTAATGGTCAATTTGCAAACCCATATCGACCTCTAATTATGAAAATCCCGGTGGTTTCTTCACAATATTCTTCAAACCTGGAGGCACGAGGCTCCAATCCTACTTTCAAGCTGCATTGCAGGTTAGCAGCTTGTTGATTCTATTTGACTCTCTAACAAGCACCAACTATATATTTATTTCTATTGCAAAATATATTCTGCAACTCTGCATATGATTTAGCTGAGAATGTTGTGTGGAGCTATTATGTATTGAGGTTCCTGATGGTCTGCTGTTATTTGGATGTGTCGTGAGATTGCACTTAATGACAGTTCCATATGACAGGATCTCTCTCTGCCTAATGCTGAAGCAAGTCTTCTTGATGGTATCTTGACAGTTCCACTTATGAGACATCAGGTATGTACGAAACTATCAAAATTCAAACACTCCATGTAGATTTACAAAACACGTGTGTAATTTATGAACGTACTATGTGCTTAACTATGGAAATTTGGCCTAGAGATGAGGAATGGGTTACTATTCAGCTGATATGTTTTTTCAACTTGATGGTTGTTTGTTTTGGTTAATGATAGTAGATATAGTTACTTGACTGTTTCTTAATTCTTACTCCTGGACAGAGAATTGCATTGTCATGGATGGCCCATAAGGAGACAACTGGCTTCCGCTGTTTGGGAGGAATTCTTGCTGATGATCAGGTTGTTATCTTCTGTTGTAATCTTTTTCATGTCAGTTGTTAACAGACATGAAACTTCTGTCAAATTTCATAATGTTTTTTTTTTTGAATCTGGTATAATTATCTTTTCATGGACTTAGGAAGACAATTCCAGCATAACACTCATACTAAAGGAACGGTCTACAACTTCCCGAGCATGTAAAGAGAGTATCAAGAAAGAATTTTTTGACTTAGAAAGCGAGGGTGGAGAATGTGCGTCCTCAAAACCTAATGGACAGAGCGAGCAAGTTGATGGAAATAGTGTTGATACGGTGAGGGGAAGGCCAAATGCTGGAACGCTTGTTGTCTGTCATACGAGTGTTATGCGACAGTGGGGTGATGAATTACGCAAGAAGATAAATAGTGAAGCGCATCTCTCTGTACTTGTATACCATGGGTCCAGCAGAACAAAGGATCCTCATGAGTTGGCTAAATATGATGTTGTGGTTAATACATATTCTATCGTGAGCATGGAAGTGCCAAAGCAGCCTCTTGTTGACGATGAGGATGAAGAGAAGGATGATGTACATAGTGGTGAAGGTGCAGCTGCTGGCCTTTTCCCAAACAAGAAAAGGAAATATCCTCCCGAGTTTCAAAAGGTCTCAAAGAAGAAGAAAGGTCTTGATTGCGCATCGGTTGAGGCGCAGTCGGGCCTTCTTGCAAAAGTTTCCTGGTTCAGAGTTGTTCTGGATGAGGCACAGAGCATTAAGAATCACAAAGCCCAAGTTGCAAGAGCATGCTGGGGCCTTCGTTGCTAAGAGTAAGAGGAGGTACTGTTTGTCTGGTACTCCAATCCAGAATTCAATCGATGATCTCTACAGCTACTTCCAGTTTCTCAAATATGATCCTTATTCTTCTTACGTTTTGTTCTGTTACTCAATTAAGAACCCTGTAGTTAAGACCCCTGCGAAAGGATATCAGAAGCTGCAGGTTATCCTTAAAACAGTGACGCTTCCCCGAACTAAAGGTCAGTCTACTGAATAGCCAAATAGCTTTAATGTTCATCTAAGGTTGTCTTTTATGGTTTTAGGGCATGTTTATTGGGGGTTACTTAGCAGAGGTTCTTAATTTTTCTAAGAGATGTTTTTTAACTTTTTAATTAAGAAAACCACATCTCGTGATCAATTCCAGGTAAGTATGTTGACTACTTTTTTTGTGTGTTTATAAGTTTCCGCAATATACCATGAGTAACTGCGTGTTGTTATGCTCTTGAAAATTAATTTATGCATATTGATGTTTGAAGTTTGGTATCATTTTAAACAGGAATATAAAGAAGCCGGAACGGTGAAGCGAAATTATTTGAAGGTGAATACAGTTTTATGTGGGAATCCTCGCTCAGATTAGCTAAGAAAGAGAATTTCTCAAAAGCTTGGTCGCCAATTTGTGGTATCTGCAATGTAAGATTCTTGTCTGGTAAATTCTCAGACTACCTGTTTTCTCTCTTGTATTTCCTGATGAATGTGAAAATGAAGTCCTGAATCATTATCAAATACAATATTTGGAATTAAAAGCATGACTGAATGTTAAAATCCACGATGTGGATCCTTGAGATGTTCTCTTGTTGCCACATATTGATATAGATATCTCGACTAGTACATCTGAATCGATCTCTCAATATACTTTACTCTCAGGATTCACCTGAGGATGCTGTTGTGTCAGTCTGTAAGCAGTTCTTTTATGAATGCCTTACGGGCGATAATAATCTATGCCCAGTTGCAAACTGCAATGCCAGACTCTCTGCTATACCTTCCACGTATAATAGTGCCACTTCAGATTATGTTGAGTCTGTTGACTCTTTTTCTGAAGACCCTCCATATGAGTCATCTAAAATCAAGGCTGCTCTAGAGATCTTGCAATCACTTTCCAGACCGCAGGATACGACAGATATGAATCAGATCTCTCAAAAAGCAGAGGACTCCAATCTCCGTGTGATTCCAGTCAAGGTTGTCGGAGAAAAGACCATTTTTTCTCAATGGTCAAAGATGCTGGACCTACTTGAAGCTTCTTGTGACAACCTTTCCCGCAGACCTCTAGGTTCACAGCCCTGCACAGCACCGACCCTAACCCTTCCCCTGTGATACAACCTGCCCTTTGAGGCCTCGGCTCACAGTTAGGTTATTGAACTGCAAATCAACTGGTGACAGCTTCTCCATGGGAGAGTTGTTAAAGGGTGAGATCGGGGTTCGAACCTCACCAATAACCTACTTGTACGACGGACTGCACAGGGAAGGGGATAGGGTCGATGTGCTGCAGCGCCAACCGAGGTTTTGCCGACATACTGGCCAGCTGGGTCCCACGGAGACGTTGTCACACTTCTCTTATAAGTTCGCATATTCAGTATAGAAGGCTCGATGGAACAATGTCAGTTGCTGCTCGAGATAAAGCAGTGCAGGATTTCAATACCCTCCAGGAGGTACATAGCAATTAATGAAATCTTGAAGATTTGGGTTGGCTTGCTTGTTTATAGTAATGGCAAAACATGATGATATGTTGATTAATTGACCTTGTTTCTTTGGGTTACGTTTTAGGTTACTGTAATGATCATGTCACTCAAGGCTACTAGTCTCCGACTAAACATGGTAGCAGCGTGTCATGTTCTAATCCTAGACTTGTGGTGGAACCCAACAACCGAGGATCAGGCTATCGATAGAGCACATAGCATAGGACAGACACGACCAGTAACAGTGGTTCGATTCACAGTAAAAGATACAGTCGAAGAACGCATATTAGACCTTCAGATATGTGAACTGGTTTATCTGATTCTCTTTCATTTCTCTATAAGCTTTTCAAGCCATTTCTCACATTAGATCTCTGAACATGTTTGGTCGATGCAGCAAAAGAAGAGAATGATGGTAGCCTCTGCATTTGGTGAAGATGAAAAGGGAAGCAGACGGTCTCACCTCACCTAGGAGGACTTGAACTATCTGTTTATGGCAGATTAAATAGAGAGCAGTGCGCGGGTACATATTATAGAATTTTATTTGGTCTTTGTGCAGTTTATTGAGGGAGAAACTCGAGGTATAACTGACTACAGGTATGAGAATATGAAAATAGGAAAAACTGAATTTGATTGGTATCTATTCTATTTAGACGGTTGGGTATTGCAAAGAAGACATTAGAGGAGCCTCTTGCTTTTAAGTTGGGCATTGTAAGAATACAATTTTATTGGTCCATCAGGTTCTAAGAGAGTGTCTTCCTAGTGCAGAGAGCATTGTGAATTCGGTTTTGGATGATCAGTACCTGTGGCGCACGCAAGTAGGAGAAGTTCCGGGTCCTTTCTCTACTTCAAGCACCTGGTTTGCTCTTCACCCTCCTGGTGAGGATGTGTTCTGGTTTAGAAAAGTCTGGTTTACTGGAAGGATCCCTAAAATCAATTTCTTGACACGTGTAGCAGTCAGGAACCGGTTGAGTACGCGAGATAGGATGATTAGATGGGAAGTGACAGTCCCCTCGGTTTGCTTGTTGTGTAATGGGTTTGATGAAACAAGGCAGCATCTACTTTTCGATTGTATCTTATCGCATGAAGTTTGGTCTTTCTTCTGTAGCCATATCCATCTTTCACCTTCAACAGATTTTGAGCAGTGTCTTAGATAGTTAAAAGCTCCCTCAACAGATGCAAACTTGGTTTTGATAGTCAGATTGATTTTTCAAGCAAGTTTGTATGCTATTTGGAAGGAGAGAAATGCTCGGATTCATACTTCAGTATCGAGGTCCCCTCAAGCTTTAATAGCAGAGATCAAGGTACTTATTCAAGCTCGCCTTGACCCACTCTCTAGAGCTCAGAGATCAAACTCCAGGAAATCCTTTCTAAGTTCTTGGTTTAGTTTCCTTTGATGTTTTCCCACCCCTTTTGTTTTCCTGTTTGTGACAGTGATGGCGGTTTTTAGGGTTTTTGGTATAGCCTTAGTGTATAGGCTAATTGCGGATGGCTAGAAGTTTAGTATTTTTTTTGAATCTGCAATCGTGTATTTCTTTCTCGGATTTAATAAAATAGTACTTGGTAAAAAAGAAAAAAAATTATAGCTTTTACTTCTTCAAGATCTTCTCTTTACCCGTTACATTTCTAGAACTACTTTTCACCAATTGCTTTTGAAAATTTCTGTTTTAGGCAGATAGAAGTTTGATTAGATGGAGTTTTAACGGATTTTATAAAGAAAACATGGTTAAGCAGTCTAAATTGGGCATGTCTTAGTTGCCAACTGATAAAACTATTAATCAAATCATGATTTCAATATTGGTTTCCAATTTACATATAAGTAGTGTCTTTGAAAGTAAAGTTTTTTGTCGATGTTCTAAAAATCACTAGACAATGGTTAAGTGTTTTATAAAATATTATTGTTTAGATTGATACATAACCAGATTTTTTGAATGCTTAAACCGATGTTTTAAAAAGTTGGATTTGAAAAAATCGTTTCGCTCATACCTAATTTGTTGTCTAGGCGAACGTTTAGGCGCCGTCTAGACCGATACTTAGAACATTGTTTTGTTAATACAAAACTTTCGTTTGAATCTGGGAATGAAAACAAGTTTAGCGGGTGGATTCAATAAGCTCACGATTTGTTTTAACATCGATTTTCGTTGGGTAATGACAAATTGTCTGTCTATGTTCTTTTAGACAACCTAAAATACTTTTGATGGATATATTCAATCTAATTCATATGCTAAGTGATTAGTTTTACACAAAATTTAATAACAACGATAAACAAAGATAATCAAAGAATAATCAAAGGATAAATCTCTATTTTTATTTAATATATAAATTTATGGGAACTGAAATTCACACCGTCGATTTCTGAAATCAGAGGAAAGTTAAGAAACCCTAACTTTCCCTGAGGTCCCGGATTAATTACTTCTAGAATTATCTTTTATTTTTAGAAGTTAACTAATAAAAGTTAACAACCAATGAAATTATAATTATTTTTTTTAAAACTTAACCTTTTAACAACACATAAGCAAAAAATACTTAAATGAGTTCTCAATTAATATATAGTAGGATTTATCTCCTTAAAACTAAGGATAAATTGGTTAAGGTACATGAAAACATGTATTACGAAATAATAGTTTAAGCATTTTCTCTCATAATTTTGTCAACTCACAAATCACACTTTCTTATTCATTTTTATTTAGTGTTTAATATAAAACTCAAATCGTTTAAAGAAAGAAGAGAAATTGTAAAAAATACCACTTTCCTTGTATCACTTTTCAAAAATACCTTAATCACTTTTACCCTTGTTTTTTAAGAAGGAAAAACACACTTATAACTCTTGGGTTAATTAATCTAAAACTTAGGGTTTAGAGTTAAAGGGTGGTGTAGGGTGGGGGTAGAGTTTAGGAATTTAAAATTTAGGATTCTAATTAATTTTTTTAAAAATTGTCCCTTTAAAAGTGGTATTTTTGAAAATGTCTCTTTAATGAAGGTAAAAATGAAAAGTGGTACAAGAAAAGTGGTTTTTTTGAAAATCCCCCAAGAAAGAAAAATAAATTGTCAAAAATACCACATTCCTAATACCGCTCTTTTACTCTTATTTTTTAAGAAGGAAAATACACTTATAATCCTTAGGTTAATTAATCGGAGACTTAGGGTTTAGAGTTGAAGGTTGGGATAGGGTTTAGGAATGTAAAATTTAAGATTTTCATTAATTTAAAAAAAATCCTCTTAAAAATGGTATTTTTGAAAATATCTCTTCAATAAAGGTAAAGATGAATAATAGTACCAATAATGTGGTAAACATGAAAATATCCCTTTAAGCAAACAAATTCTTTCTTAAATTATCTATGATCATCACACTATTTTATCAAACACTAATTCATTGGAATTTTTTTTATTAAATAAGCATAGTTTAGACATCTTTTAAAAGTATTATTTCATTTATTTTAAATTACTTAATTAGATATAAAAATAATAATATTTAAAATTTTAAATAATGTAATTTCGTTATTTTATGCATATATACTTAATATTAATGTGAGATCCAATGTTAAAATATTTTTTTTCTTTGTATAACATTTGTTAATTTTTTATTATTGTACATTTTAAAGGTTTATTATACCACAAAAATACATCTTATTATTTTTAAAATAATATTTTCTTATTTTTAGTTTACATTATATTTTTCATATTTGATTTTAACAATTGTAGAAATGGTAATTTTATTGATGGGAAATTGCCAAAAATACCACTTTCCTTGTACCACTTTTCAAAAATACCTTAATCACTTTTACCCTTGTTTTTTAAGAGGGAAAAACACATTTATAACCCTTGGGTTAATTAATCTAAGACTTAGGGTTTAGAGTTAAGGGGTGGTGTGGGTGGGGTAGGGTTTAGGAATTTAAAATTTAAGATTCTAATTAAGTTTTAAAAAAATTCCCCCTCAAAAGTGGTATTTTTGAAAATGTCTCTTTAATGAAGGTAAAAATGAAAAGTGGTACAAGGAAATTGGTATTTTTGAAAATTTCCCCTTATTGATCTTCCTTACTCAATTTGTCTTAACGTTTTAAAAACTAATTAGTTCACATTGCAATAACACAAAAATACATATGTCTCGATAAACAAATAAAAATTAAATCATAAGAATATAAAATATCCAAGAACACAATAATTATATTTTATTATTTTCCCTTGTGTTTTTATTTATGTCTCCTTTCTTTTTTTTATTAAAAATAAGCATGCTAGTTATATTATAAAAAAACCTATATAATTAACAAAGTATTAACTCTAGGAAAAGCCTATATTTGATTAATATAATTTTAGATGACTTACCATATAATAAATTTAATTCATCTGTTTATATTAATAGATGAATTAAATAAAAAATTTTGATTAGCATAATTTAAATGCTTTACCATATGATTTTATGTTTTAAAATATAAAAATATTCTAATCATTTCTAAAGTGATAAATCATCTATAATATCACATTGTCATTGAAAAATGATTGGAAATGTTTTTAAAATTATATATTTTTTACTGTTTCGCATTTATTTGACATATATATATAGCGAATGAGTTATTTTAATTAATATTATTAGGTATAGATTAATTATTATTCTGAAATCTATGATTTATTGTATTCACTACTAATATATATATATATATATATATATATTAAAAACTATTTTTATATGTGTTATGTAATATCATATGTATTTATATGTATATTATCAACTTATATAATGTAATATATGATATTTAATTTATGTTTATAAATAAACTATATTAATTCATCTATATTTAAAAGGTTTAATTGTTAGTTTGAAAACATATATCAGATTAGGTAATTTTAAGATTAGTTTCTTTTAAAAATTTTAATTAAATAAATAAAAAATAAATAAAAATGGCAACTAATCAAATTATAACAATTAATTGGAAAACACAAGTCAGTAGAAATGACTTAAGTGTAGTTCTTCGGAGGCTTGAGTTAGGGCCTCCCATGCGGTTAAGCACTGTGTACTTGATACAGCCTTGGATAGGCTGTCTTGCCCATGAATCACTTGAAGGACGTTTGGAGATGGATCCTTGAGTTTTAAGGCTGGTGGATGATCTTCACAATAGGTTTATGGAATACCCTAAGGTTGTCTTGCTGCGGCTATCTACGAGTGTGACCTCGTATAGGTTGATCCCTGTTGGAAATCACGTAAACAAAAAACTTAACTTCCTGGTGATGAAAGATGGATATGACCACGGGAATGATCAAGGTAGAGGTCTCCAAGGAGACAAAAATAAAGCCAAAATCTCGATAATTTTTATTAAAAGAATGAGTGAGGTACATATGCAGTAGCTTTGGCTTATATAGAAAAACATAAAACCCTAACTAGAAAATCTTAACTCTAATCTAAGACGGAAAACCAAAACCTATTTTTGGTTGCTTTAGGAAACTCAAAACTTATTCCTAACTGGTTTATAAAACACCAAACCTAAGCCTAATAGGTTTACACTTAACTAAAAAGCCATAAAACATAAACTAAATAAATTGATCAAGTATAGCCCAAGGTGGTCGGTCCTTTCTTCTCATGGGCTGATATGGGCCTTGCTCGACCATGACACTTCTGAACCCAGCCCAAGTAGCTTCTCATGACTTCATTCTGCTCTCAAGGTTCTTTTGGTCGTGTGTAGCTTGCTTCCTGCTCCAAACCAAGATCTCATGCATTACCTTCCATTGCATATTCCATTGTAGACCATTTACTCCCACTTTCTTGTCCATATGGTAAGCTGGTCGTCCAACTCTCTCAAGACCACGATACAAGCTGCTCCTGGTCATCTTTGGCTCGTGTTCTAGTTGAACTATGTTGTTGCTGGCTGGTACATGTTGTTCCAAGGCCATATCATGGGCATGCTTCTTCTCTCGGTCCAATACCTCATGGATCAGACCAATGATATCACCAAATGGCCCATTGAACCACACTTCAAGCACTGAATTAGCTGGTCCACACGTGGCCTTCAAATCCTTGAAGTAGAGGCTGATCCAGGTTGCATCAGTACTCTTTAACAACAGCGTCGGAAGTCAATCTCCCAAGCATTAGCAGGAGAACGAGACCGATCAGCACAACGGAACCAAAATCACGAGCATGCTATGTCTGTGGTAGACTCGTGCCGTCCAATCCCACGCTTAGCCGTCATCTCCCCTCCGCCGACAGAGAGGAGTCCTTGATGAGTTTCGGAGGAATGAGAAGGAGAATGGTGACTGGAGGACAAACCAGTGTCAGTTCCGGACTCCATGAGCTCAGTGGCGGAAGGCGAACAGTATTGATCTTACCGTTGCCGGAGGACGCCGTGGTCTACGGTGGATCCTGTAATGGATCTAGATCGAAAGATGGATTAACAAGAGCGGGCTAGTATCGCCTGAGAAAAAGCTTCGATTTAAATTTGTTGCTTCTTCTTCAGATCTGTATTTCTATTTGAGCGACATATACAAACAAAAGACGTTATCGGCTTTTACGATTGCGGGAGAGATAGTAACTCCCACACAAATTCGTTAAACATGTAACTTTTACCGAGTGAGATTAAAAAAAAAACAAAATATATCATAATTCTTCCTTGATTTACATAAACAACCATATTTTTCAATAAATTTGGTTTTGGCTTTATACTTTTCATTGTTCTCTCTTTTTTGGAACGAGTTCATATTTTTTTGGTTCTTTCAAACAAGTCGTGATTTTCACACTGTACGATATGTAAGCTCAAGAAGCTAAGGACAATAAAGAGAATTCTGCAAAGAAGTATATCCTGTGAAGATATGATTCGAGATACGATAAGGAAAAAAGATATTCGCCCAAGATATGCGAAGAGTAGATATATATATTCGTGAGAAAAGCACAAGGGGGTTAAGGTTTTCAAAAGAGAAAGAGGGACACCAAACAGTCGAAAGAGGAAAACCTCGAGTTAGGGATAAGTCTAGACTTGCTGATCAAGTAACATGTGTGTTGACCTGGATCAGTAGAGTAATTAGAAATTGGTCAGTCGAGATACACGGATGTGTGTAGTCTTGTAAATCTGATTGAACCAGAGAAGTATGTTCAAATGATTTCTAATGAAAAGACAGTTTGAAGTAAACTATTTCAGTTGAGTCCACGTTCTTGGTTTTTCAATTGGTATCAGAACAGATCAACCTCAGGAACTCTAGATATTGAAGACAGGTTGAGATCTTGGGAAGAACATGGAAAAATCAGAAATAGTTCAGGAAGAAATCAGCTATTCGGAACTCTCCGACAAACTGTCAACTTTAACAAAGGAAAATCTCAAGCTGTTAAGGGACATGGCAGTACTCAAAGCACAAGTGAATGCGCTAATGATGGAAAACTCGACAACCACGACATCCGCTGACTCCTACAGTAATCGACAAGGAAGTATCCAAAGTCGTTTGCCATATAAATTGACTACATGCAAGAGTAAGGTGTGGTCATATCGAAAGAAACACAAAAAAACGAAGAGGTGCCAAGTGTGTGGGAGCTCAAGACATCAAAAAGATACTTGTGTTATGCTATCTAAATGGATTCATCAAGCTTGGAAGAAAGGTAAATTCTTTATGGAAAGGCACAAGTATGGAAGAGTTTGGATAGCCAAGAGTGACATCTACGTGTGCATAAGAAGCTGAATGTGAACATCTTGAACGGAGATCAAAAGGAAACCACTAATGTAGCGTACATGACAGATGAAGAGGGTAAATCAGATGACTGGTATTTCGACAATGGATATTCCAAACATATGACTGGAGATCGGAATCTGCTCACTGAAGTGGTCCCTACCAAAAATGGAAAAGTAACCTTTGGAGATGGCAAGCAAGGGAGAATTCAGGGGATTGGTCACACATAGAACTCTGAACAACCCAAATTATTGAACGTATACTTAGTTGAGGGGATTAAAGCCAACTTAATCAGCATAAGTCAGTTATGTGATGAAGGAATGACAGTGACATTTACAAGAATAGATTGCAAACCCTTTGATAAAGAAGGAAATGTAAAGCTACAAGGAATTCGTTCATGAAATAATTGCTACATGTGGAATGCCTCTAACACATGTATGATAACCACCAAGTCTCAACTTGATATGTGGCACAGAAAGCTGGGACACCTGAGCACTCATAGCCTTAGCCGGTTAGTAAACAGTGGAATTGTCCGAGGAGTACCCAAGCTGGTGACATCAACCGAACTTTTCTGTGATGCATGATGCAAAGGGAAGCAAGTGAAAGTTCAACATAAGAAGTGCTCAGACATTAGAACTACCAAGATTCTTGAGTTGGTTCACATGGATCTCATGGGACCAGTTCAGACTTAAAGCATCACAGGGAAGAAGTATATCTTTGTCCTAGTTGACAATTTTTATAGGTACACATGGGCGATGTTTCTTAGAGAAAAATCAGACGCTCTCAACAGCTTCAGAATATTGGTCCTTCAGCTGAAGTCGGAAAAGGGTGGGATTATACAGATCAGAAATGATCGTGGTGGAGAATTTCAAAATGATGCAATTGAAAGATTTTGTCACAAACAAAGCATCAGACACCGATATTCAGCTTCACGTACACCTCTACAAAATGGGGTGGTTGAAAGAAAGAATTGAACAGTCCAAGAAATGGCCAGAGCAATGATTTACGGTAACAGTCACGGTAACAGTGTACCGAAAATATTATGGGCTGAAGCAGTGAACACAACATGCTATATCATTAATCGGGTATATCTGAGACCCAGAACCAAGAAGACGCCATAAGAGATATGGAAAGGAAAACTCCCAAACTTAAGCTACTTTCATGTCTTTGGCTGAATATGTTACATCCTAAATGATAAAGAGCAGCTTTAGAAGTTTGACTTAAGGAGCGATGAGGGAATATTTCTTGTCTATTCAACCAACAGCATGGCATATCGAGTGTACAACAAGAGAACCTCCCATCTAGGTGATGCAGTCAACGTAGTGTTCGATGATCATCAAAGTCTACTACTGTGACCAAGAAAGAGGTAGTCCAAACTCAGGTTCACCGAAATCACAGTATAGATGATGTCATTGGTGAAGTCAATGAAGGAAGGAGAACTCGAAACAAACAGATTGACTTTAAATCCACGGTAAAACTTGTGTGCTTTGTAATGTCCTTTGAACCAACGAACGTCGATCAAGCTCTTGTAGACGAGTACTGGACCAACTCCATGCATGAAGAGCTCAAACAGTTTGCTAGCCTGGATGTCTGGGATTTAATTCCAAAACTGGAGGGAGTCAACATAGTGGGAACCAAGTGGGTCTACAAGAACAAGATAGATGAACAAGGGAATGTTGTGCGCAATAAGTCCTGGCTCGTGGTTCAGGGATATTCTCAAATAGAAGGAATTGATTTCGGTGAAACATTTCCTCCAGTTGCTCGACTAGAGTCTATCAGGCTTTTGTTTGGGATTGCGTGCAAGCTAAGAATTAAATTGTACCAGATGGATGTGAAAAGTGCGTTCCTAAATGGTGTTCTACAAGAAGAAGTGTATGTGGCACAACCAAAAGGGTTTGAGGACCCCAAACATCCAAACCATGTGTATAAACTCAAAAGGGCCTTATATGGATTGAAGCAAGCACCCAGAGCCTGGTACGAATGTCTGACTTCGTTCTTACTAAAAGCAGGTTTCAAACGAGGAAGTGTAGACAAAACTCTATTCATATTGGGTCAAGAGTCAGACACCCTAATAGTACAAATCTATGTTGATGATATCATCTTCGGAGCGACTAAACAGAGCCTGATTGATGGATTCGTCAAAACAATGACTCGAGAGCTTGAAATGAGTATGGTCGGAGAACTTAACTACTTTATTGTTCTCCAGGTTCATCAGACCGAGAGTGGTATCTTTGTGTCTCAAAGCACGTATGAACGGAATCTTATGAAATGATTTGATATGGAAACGAGTAAAACTGCACGAACAACTATGAGTACGACGACCAAACTAAGCAGAGATGAAGAAGGGGTCAAAGTTGATGAAAAACTCTACAGAGCCATGATCGGAAGCTTGTTGTATCTGACAGCAAGCATACCTGATCTATGTCTGAGTGTAGGTTTGTGTGCAAGATATCAAGCTAACCCAAAAGCATCGCATCTTCAAGCGGTTAAATGTATTATTAAATACGTGGAGGCACACTAAGCTGTGGTATGAATTATTCAATTGAAACTAACACAAATCTTGCTGGGTTTTGTGATGCAGACTAGGCAGGCTGTCTTGATGATCAGAAAAGTACTTCAGGAGGATGTTTCTTTCTGGGCAACAACGTTATCTCTTGGTATAGTAAGAAACAAAAATGTGTCTCATTATCCACTGCAGAAGCTGAATACATAGCATTAAGGAGCTGCTGCACACAACTCCTCTGGATACGACACATGCTCAAGGATTACGGTATTGACACCCAATCATTTCGCGTTCACTGTGATAATAAAAGCGCCATAGACATATCTAAAAACCCGGTCCAACACTCTAGAACTAAGCACGTTGATATTAGACATCACTTTGTTGGAGAATTAGTATAGGAGAAACTTGCAATCATTGAACATGTGCCCTCCGAAAAACAACTAGCTGATATATTTACTAAACCCTTGGATCTCAACACCTTTCTGCATTTGCGGAAGGCGTTGGGAATCTGTGAACTCTGATTAACTCATTTCTCTCAGATGATCATACCCCCTCATGTGTATTAAATCCCACTGTTAGTCACTAGACTAAGTCGCCAAAGTAATTTCATCCTATGTAATCTTGTTAAGTCACTCACTACACTCAGAATGATCCGCACCTGCGTCGGAACTCGATGTTTCCCCAGTGTGAATCTGACTGCAGTCAATGTGGGGACTGAAGTTATGATCACTGATTGATTAACATCACTATCACTCGTGTTACCTGTCCATCACTCAGACTATGAAGGTAGAGTGTTTAGAAAGTTATGAGGGAATTGAGTAAAAGTTCTAGAGCCAAGTTTAAAAGAAAAATTGAGTGAAGTTGAAGAGTAATCCAACTTAGGAGTATGACAAAAAAAAACAAAAAAGGGTGTAAATGCATCTCAGCTGAGAAACGCAGCATCGAAATTGAAAAAAAAAATACATAATAAACAAAAATTGTCATACTCCAACAAATGCTCTAAAATTGTTGTGATTGGATAACATCTAAATCAAGTTGATCTTCATATCCTAGGGTGACTGAACTTAGGTTCACAGAAAGAAGGATTCGCTGGGTCTGGCTATGAATGCACCTCGGCTAAGGAATGCAGTGGTTAAAGGTGACTGGCTACTTGATTAACTAAGTGGAGGTATAAGGTCTGGGATATGAAATGATTCAAGCACATAGAATGCTGGCTTATGGGGTTAGGGTAGTTTGTTCTTCAAAGTTTTTAGTGTTTTTTTTGTAAGGTATCATGATGTTCATTAGTGCAATGGGTCACTCATTAGTTTTTTTGAAAAGGCATGTTTAGTGTATGAGTGTTGAAATGAATAAGGTTGGGTTGGGCTTGAGTCACTAAACGTTTCGTTGAGAAAGCGAATGGGCTGCAGTTAATGGCGTGTCTCGAACTGCGAAAAAACGGGGGGTGTCTGCCACGCCACTAGTGGGTATAAATACCCTTACGAGACCTTTGAGTAATTGTGCTCTCCCTCCTAGCCTTTTCAGTTTCCTTCCCGAAAACTCTTGTTCTTCTCTCTCGTTTCCAACTCTTTCATCTCTCTATTTTCTCGTCGAGTTCTCTCAATGGCTGGAATCAGAGGAGTCATCTACGACAGTTCCGTTCCCATTCCGTACTTCTCCTTCGAGGAGCGTCTCAAAGTGCGTCAGGATGTGTTTTCACCGGTCTATTGGTGTGGGACCTATCGATCACCGGTTTTTGAGCTCGCACGCCGAAAGTACTTACCGCGATCTCTGCCTCTGCGGTTTCATAGTCCAAGGTAATCTCGATCCTTGTGAACCAGATGTGAGTGATGCTCTTAGGGTGATAGATAGGGTAGAATGGATGTACTCTGTGATGCATGTGAGACCATTTTGTGCCAGAGTGGTTAGAGAGTGCCTTGCAAACCTCTGGTTCTCTCCTGATTGGGTGATAGTTAGAGGTACCCAATTTGCCTTTGATCCAACTGTGATCAACCATCTGTTCACAACCCCTCCCGTTAATCAATCATTCAACTGGAAGGCGGAGATCTGAACCTTGCCATCAGCTCGTTCACCGAATATCAATGCACCAGTTGGACAGGTTTCAATCTCTCCTCTCTCATTCCTCCCTATCACATTCTTTACCGTCTTTGAGAATTCAACTGGCTTCATGGACCCAACACTAACGTCTTTATCAAGAAGCGTCTTTGGCTGCTATGGGCTCTTGTTCACCGGTGGGAAATCGACTTTGGGACCCTGATGTATGATCAGGTGGTGGAGCTCACCCGCGAGATGAGTCCAGACAGGAAGTTGGTCTTCCCAATTTCATCTATCAATTCTAGAGCTGCAGAAGGAGATTATGCGCCTTCCTGGAGATGACGAGCTGATCGGCACCCCCACCACCATCAGGAACAACATTGAGGAGATTCATGGGCCAAGGAGAGGTCGGGTTCGCCATGTCTGAGCTTCAAGTGTTTGTCTGCCTACTCACTCTTTCAAGGGGAGATCCGGAGCAGAGCCGGTTAGAGTGAAGAAGGAGCTTGTTTCTTCTCTTTTTCCTTCATGTTTTTTTTACTCTATCTTTTATTCAAACTCAACTGGTTATGGTTAATTCTTTGTTTGCTTTCAATGTACTTAGTCATGATGCGACTAACCTCTGATTTATTTTAAATACAATATGCTGCAGTTTGTGTGTATACTTTTGGTTGTTGCAGGATAAGAATGGAGTGATAGATGCAGACAAACATGGGAGATTGTAAGCTCAAGCAGCTAAGGACAATAAGGAGAATCGTGCAAAGAAGGATATCATGTGATAATATGATTCGAGATACAATAAGGAAAGAAGATATTTGCACAAGATATGCGAAGAGTAGATATATATATATATATATATATATATATATATATATATATATCCGTGAGAAAAGCACAAGGGGGTTAAGATTTTCAAAAGAGAAAGAGGGACACCAAACAGTCGAAAGAGGAAAACCTCAAGTTAAGGATAAGTCTAGACTTGATGATCAAGTAACGTGTGTGTTGACTTGGATTAGTAGAGTAATTAGAAATTGGTCATACGAGATACACGGGTGTGTGTAGTCTTGTAAATCTGATTGAACCAGAGAAGTGTGTTCAAATGATTTCTAATGAAAAGACAGTTTGAAGTAAACTATTTCATTTGAGTCCAAGTTCTTGGTTTTTCACGATAGACTAGTGATTAATTTATAGGGTTATTATAGTTGTTTAGCATGTATTAACTAGACAAGTAATACACATTCCGTGCTTTTGTAATCCTTTAAACCTCTCAAATCTTGTCTCTTTGATCGTGTCACTAATCGGAATATGAATCACAATCAACAACAAAATAAATCAAGAGTAGTAAAACTAGGGATGTTAATGTAGGGTAAAATAACCCAGCCCAGCCCAACCGATAAATAACCCGACCCAGTTTGTACACAACCCGCGAAAACCCAGAAACATCAAGGTTTGAATCCAAACCCAGAAAATAACCCAGTAGGGTATAGGTTTACCCATGGTACACAAATTACTATTTTATTTGTTTAAAAAATATCATATAGAATATTAATATCATTAACATGGTTTTAATATTTAAATAAAAAGTTTCAGTTTTGATGGAAAATTCTTTTTGCGGGAAATTAGTTTTATAGATTTTGGCGGAAAAACTCGTTTTTGTGGTTTGGCGGAAAACCCCGTTTTTGCGGTTTTGCGGGAAAACATGTTTTTGCGGTTTTGGCGGAAAAACTCGTTTTTGCGGTTTTGGCGGAAAAACTCGTTTTTGCGGTTTTGGCGGGAAAACTCGTTTTGGCAGAAAAACTCGTTTTAACGGGAAAACTAATTTTTGCGATTTTGGCGGGAAACATGTTTTTATAGTTTGGCGGGAAAACCTGTTTTTATAGTTTGGCGGGAAAACCCGTTTTCACGATTTTGGTGGGAAAAACCGTTCTTACGATTTTGGCGGGAAATCCCGTTTTTGCGGTTTTGGCGGGAAAACTCGTTTTTGCGATTTTGGCGGGAAAACTCGTTTTGGCGGTTTTGGCGAAAAAACTTGTTTTGACGGAAAAACTTATTTTTGTGGTTTTAACTGGAAAACCCGTTTTTGCGATTTTAGTGGGAAAACTCGTTTTCATAGTTTGGCGGGAAACCCCGTTTTTGCGGTTTTGGCGGGAAAACTCGTTTTTGCGATTTTTGCGGGAAAACTCGTTTTTGCGGTTTTGGCGAAAAAAACTCGTTTTGACGGGAAAACTTATTTTTGCGGTTTTGGCTGGAAAGCCCGTTTTTGCAATTTTGGCGGGAAAATTCGTTTTCATAGTTTGGCGGAAAACCTCGTTTTGGTAGAAAAGCTCATTTTTGCGGTTTTGGCAGAAAAACTCATTTTTCAATTTTTGCGTAAAAGCTTATTTTTCAATTTTGGCGGATAAATTTCATTTTTGTGGTTGGGGTCAAAAATGATTTTGTGGTTTTATTTAAAAAATAAACAATATTTTTTTAGTGAAAGGGTTAAATATGAAAAAAAACAACTTTATATTAATTAAACCCATGGGTACCCATTACCCATTTATATTTATCCAACATAATTAGGAATGTTAATATGGATAATTACCCGTAGGTTTATCCAAATCCATCAATAATGGGTTGGGTTTTTACCCATCTAAATTTAATTGGGTCAAATATGTTGGGTCAAATATGGGTACAAGTATTTAAAACCCATATTAAATTTAGATGGGTAAAAACCCAACCAATTATTGATGGATTTGGGTAAACCCACGGGTAATTACCCATATTAACATCCCTAAGTAAAACTAAGGCCATCTTTAGGCACATAGCATTCTCAAAGTAACTATACAGCTTTTTCCTTCTATCTTTATAGACTTCCTACATTTTAAATTTGTATATATATACCAAAGAGTAACTTTGCAAAAAGAGTGATTTAGTGAACTACCCATATTTGAAGCTCAAATTAGCAAATTACCATTGATTGGACATGAAAGACACTGACACAACCATTTGGCAAGAAAATGCCGAGAATGCCCTTTCTCTTTCCTCTCATTAACACGAAGCGTAAAAACATTTGTTAACATATAACACTTCTGTTAACGTCTACAATATTTGTTAACAGCCAACATATTTATTTCCGCGAAGCGTAAAAATAATTGTTAATAGTTAACACTTCTGTTAACGTCTACAATATTTGTTAACCGCTAACACGACGTCGAATCTAAAACCCAAAAAATTGATATCATCAAAAAATTGATGTAATTTAATTGTATGTACTTCTCTAATAACATATTTAAAATTATTTTTTTAGAATCAAAGTGAACTCAAAAATATTTAACATATTTATTTTGCATGTAATTCATTTTGAAAAAGATAAGAGGAGAGAAGAGCATTGATAACGAAAATGAAAAAAAAAAACTGACACACCCACATGTAAATGCAGGAAGGAAGGAGAGAGAGAAAGAAAGGCAATTTGGTCAGACAAAATAAATCAGTCACATCATGGGCAAGTGACTAGTATAGACCCCCATTTGGAGTGTATTGGCCAATTATCTCTTGCAAAAACTACAGTTTACTTATCCAACTAAGACCTGATTTTGGTAACCCTTTCATTCTTTCGCTTGCGACTTTTACCTGTACCGTGTACCTCAAGCCACTGTAAAACCAATCTTGCATTTTTCACTAGACTCTCTGATGATCCTTCCCTGGTAAGCGTTGTAAATGTTGTGCATTCATTCTCCTCTAGATTGACTACGCTCACTCCACCGTGAGGCGTGGCCAGGTTGCACATGTTAAGGACGATCACTACAGCGTTCTCGCAAGACATTAAGCAACTCTGTTTCCTCAAGATTCTGAACAAATGTCTCATAAACCATCGACTCGCCTTCATTTCTTTAACCCACGCTCCTGTATAGTAAGTAATACCAAGACACTTAAAAACTGAGCCGCATATCTTCCTGCTTCGATATCTTTCCCATTAGCGCATGAACCACACCCTTAGATATCGCCCTTTCCATGTACTCCAATCCTTGGCAGAGGTGATAAACCACGGAACCGTACCAAGGAAGATACCGTATCACCCTCACTGATAAGCTATCCCAAAGCCGTGAATGTTACTTCGCTCCCGATGATTTCTGTCGACATGTGCTTAATCAATTTCAGGATATGGGCTATGTGACTGAAGTTTTGGGCCGAGTAGTATTGTGTCTAGGCCCACGAGAAGAACTGAAGTCAAGAAGTGAAAGCCTATAAGTCTTATACTCTGCGTTTTGATCTTAACACAAGTTGTGTGTTTGCAACGGATAGAGAGCACACCATGTGCATTCCGTAACAGCCTGGTGAGATGGCAGTCAAGTTGCAGAGGAGGATCAGAACAGCATAAGAGAAAGTATAAGAGGAGAAAGGAACGTGGACTTACCATTGGGGAGAATAATGTTCCATCATCATCAAAAAAGGTCTTGAGAGGGTGAGAGAAACACGAAAGGAAAAGGGTGTGAGATCATCTTTTTCGTGTACTTTTTGGGGTTGAGTGACGTGAGGTATTGGTGACTGGTGTGAGCTTGGTGAGTGTTGATCAGGTTGTTGGAATAAGAAACTTATTAGAAATGGAGAAAGTGTTTAAGTGTTTGAAGAGAAGAGATTTTATGAAGAGGAAACTTTTTTTATTTCTTGAATGATTCTTGAAAACTTGGATGATACAAAATGAGAAGAGAGTGGAGGTATTTATAGCCTCCAAAATACAAAATATCTTATATATTTTATTCTTAAATCTAGATAATTCTACTAAAATATCTTGATATTTTTATTCTAATTATCTAGATAATTCTATGAAAATATCTAGATTTTTATCTTAAGGAGGTGGAAGATTTTTCTAGATAAATTCTAGAACTTGGGTCAAATTTGGGCTAACATGATTATTAGATTATTAGCCCAATGATTAACCCAAATCAAGTTTATGTTTCAACACCCTCCCTTAAACTTGATTTGGTTACTCCTAGTAAGCTCCTCATCTTGATAAAGTCTTCACGCTTGAGTGGTTTGGTGAAGATATCAGCTACTTGATCATTTGTCTTCACATACTCCAATTGCACATCCATCTTGGCAACACATTCTCGAATGTAGTGATAACGAGTATCAATGTGCTTACTCCGATCATGGAAGACTGGATTCTTCGCCAATGCTATTGCCGACTTGTTATCAACAAAGATCTTCGTTGGCTCCTCTTGTGGTAGGCTCAACTCCTTTAGCAAGTTTCGTAACCAAATAGCATGGCAAACACATGAAGTAGCCGCTACGTACTCCGCTTCACAAGTAGAGAGGGTAACAATTGGTTGCTTCTTTGACATCCATGTGAAAGCGGTTTCTCCAATGAAAAATACGAAGCCACTTGTGCCTTTCCGGTCATCAACGTCTCCACCCCAGTCACTATCGCTATATCCAAAAAGCTTGTAATCGTCAGAGATAGAGTAATACAAGCCAAAGTTGATTGTACCTTTGATATAGCGTAAGATCCTCTTAGCTGCCTTGAAATGAGTTGTTGTTGGATGCTCTATATATCGACTCACAACTCCAACCGCGTGTAGGATGTCGGGCCTTGTGCAAGTTAGATAACGTAGACTTCCAACTAAGCTCTTAAAGAGTGTTGGATCAACACTCTCTCCTTCTTCTTCCTTTGATAACTTGACTCCACATTCCATTGGTGTGCAAACTGGATTTGAGTCTTCCATCTTGAACTTCTTAAGCACTTCTTTAGCATATCCTTCTTGAGTGATGAAGATTCCATTTTCTTCTTGCTTTACTTCAATGCCAAGGTAGTATGACATTAATCCAATATCAGTCATCTCGAACTCCTTTGTCATCTCCATCTTGAAATCTTCAAACATAATCGGATTGGTGCCAGTGAATATCAAGTCATCCACATACAAGCATGCAATCAATATATCGTTGTTTTGGGTTTTGATATAAAGTGCATGCTCATATGGACACTTGATGAAATCTTTTTCCTTGAAGTATTTATCAATCCGAGTATTCCATGCTCTTGGTGCTTGCTTTAATCCATAAAGTGTCTTCTTCAACCTTAAGACTTTGTCTTCTTCTCCTTTGATTTTGTAGCCTTTTGGTTGCTCAATGTAAACTTCTTCCTCTAGGTCTCCATTTAAGAAGGCAGATTTGACATCCATTTGATGTATCCTCCATCTCATTTGGGCTGCCAATGAAATGATTAGCCTAACTGTTTCTAAACGAGCAACTGGAGCAAATACCTCATCATAGTCGATTCCGGCTCTTTGACTATACCCTTTTGCCACCAGTCTCGCCTTGTATCTTTCAACTTCTCCTTTAGAGTTCTTCTTTGCCTTGTACACCCACTTCACACCTATTGCCTTATGCCCATTAGGAAGTGAAGCCAATTCCCATGTATCATTCTTTTGGATTGACTTGATTTCTTCATCCATTGCACTTTTCCATGACTTCTTTTCTTGAGCTTCTTCAAAGTTCATAGGCTCGCAATCCGCAAAAAGGCAAAATAAAGTGAGATTGTCTTGATTTTCGGTTACCTCATAAATGTCTTGTAGACTTCTAAAACGTGGAGTCCTTTCACTTGAGCTTTCATCCCCTTGAGAACTTGGTGTTGGTGAAGTTGGTGGTGTAGCTGGTTCTTCTCTTATTTGCTCCAAGTTCTCTTCTTCAAAAGATAGAAAGAAGTTGTAGTCTTCATTATTTGATCTCCAATCCCATTCTCCTTCTTCATCAAAGATGACATTCCGACTTATAATTGTCTTCTTTGTTTCAGGATTGTAGAGTTTGTAGCCTTTGGAGTTAGCATCATACCCAATGAAAATGTACTTCTCACTTTTGTCATCTAGTTTGCTCCGCTTCTCGTCCGGAATATGAGCGTGAGCAAGGCTTCCAAAGACTCTTAGGTGTGAGATACCGGGCTTCCTTCCACTCCAAGCTTCTTGTGGTGTCTTTCCAGAAACGCTCTTCGTTGGAGATCGGTTTGATATGTACACCGCACACGCGACTGCTTCTGCCCATAACTCCTTTGGTAGATTCTTACTCTTGAGCATGCTTCTTGCCATCTCAAGAATAGTCCTATTCTTTCTTTCCGCTACTCCATTTTGTTGAGGGGTTCTTGGCACCGTCAATTGTCTTCGGATACCATTATCTTCACAATACTTCAGAAATTCCTTGGACATAAATTCTCCTCCCCGATCGGATCTCATGGTCTTAATCACAAGACCACTTTCCTTCTCAACATGGGTTTTAAACCTTTTGAAATTTTCAAACACTTCTGATTTTTCTTTCAAAAAATAAACCCATGTCTTTCTTGAAAAATCATCAATAAAGAGAAGGAAGTAGTTACTCTTACCAAATGAGCTTGGTTTGATTGGGCCACATACATATGTATGTATGAGCTCTAATGGTTTTCTTGCTCTTGTCTCCGACTCCTTTGGAAAACTCATTTTGAATTGCTTTCCAAGTAGGCACCCTTCACACACTTGATTTGGATGGTTGATACAAGGTAATCCTCTCACCATTTCTTTCTTAGAAAGTAGCTCTAACCCTCCAAAGTTGAGATGCCCAAACCGAAGATGCCAAAGCCATGACTCCTCCTTGTAGCACATCTTGAGACATCGTGCAATGTCATTTTGAATGTTTAGGATAAACATTCTATTTCTTGACATTGGTACTTTTGTGATGAGATTATTTGCATTATCTCTTAAAGTAAGGTTATTATCCTTTAGTCGAATATCATAACCTTTCTCCAAGAGTTGTCCTAGGCTCAAGATGTTGGTCTTCATGCTTGGGATGTAATAAACACTGGAAATGAATTGATGATCTCCATTCTTTAAGCGGATGAGAATATTACCTTTACCTTTCACCTCCATCTTCGATTCATCTCCCAAAGCCACATTGGTTTTCACCGATTCATCAAGCTCCACAAACATGTTTTTGTTCCCACACATGTGATTGCTAGCACCACTATCAAGGTACCATCTGCTAACTTCATTTGGCTCATCCTTCTTGTAAGCCATCAATAGCATATCTTCTTCATTACTCCTTTCTTCAACATAGTTGGACTTCTCTTCAACTCTATTGTTGTTTGGAGTTTTGCATTCAGAAGCATAATGTCCAAACTTTCCGCAACTATAGCATTTGACGTTTGATTTATCGTACCTTGATTTTGCATTTCCTCTTCCACGACCTCTTGATGAGCTCTCTCCTCTTTGGTTAAAGTTGTCTTCATATGGTCTCCAACCTCGTCCATTTACACCACGACCTCGTCCTCTGAAATGACCGCCACCACGTCTTGGATGATTTCGACTACTTTCTTCTTTGTGATCAATTCTCATCTTGAGAACTTGCTCAACAATATCCTCTTTCTTCTTCCTCTTTTCTTCATAAGCTTGTAGTGATCCAAGAAGTTGCTCCATCGTCATTGTCTCCAAGTCTTTTGTCTCTTCAATTACGGTAACAATATGCTCAAACTTTGAATCCAGCGATCTAAGAACTTTCTCCATTATTCTCACCTCATCTAACTTCTCACCATTTCTTTTTAGGTTATTAGTAACCGTCAAGACTCTTGAGAAGTAATCTGAGATGAATTCACCTTCCTTCATTTGTAATGACTCAAACTCTCCTCGTAAAGTTTGTAGACGTACCTTCTTAACTTGTTCTGCTCCCTTGTATGAGGTCTGAAGCTTCTCCCATGCTTCTTTAGACGTCTTTACTCCAGCAACCTTCTCAAATGTATCTTCATCTAAACCTTGATAGATTAGACAGAGAGCCTTCTTGTCTCTCTTTCTTGAATCTCTCAAACCATCTCTTTGAGCTTGAGATAAACCACCATCATTCTCTGGTTCAATGAAGCCTTTCTCAACTATCTCCCATACATCATGTGCTCCTAAGATAGCCATCATCCTTAAACTCCAATTGTCATAGTTGCTCTTTGTGAGCATTGGAACTTGGAAGGGAACACCACTACTTGCCATCTTCAAAATGATCTTGTAGCTCTGATACCACTTTGTTGGAATAAGAAACTTATTAGAAATGGAGAAAGTGTTTAAGTGTTTGAAGAGAAGAGATTTTATGAAGAGGAAACTTTTTTTATTTCTTGAATGATTCTTGAAAACTTGGATGATACAAAATGAGAAGAGAGTGGAGGTATTTATAGCCTCCAAAATACAAAATATCTTACATATTTTATTCTTAAATCTAGATAATTCTACTAAAATATCTTGATATTTTTATTCTAATTATCTAGATAATTCTATGAAAATATCTAGATTTTTATCTTAAGGAGGTGGAAGATTTTTTTAGATAAATTCTAGAACTTGGGTCAAATTTGGGCTAACATGATTATTAGATTATTAGCCCAATGATTAGCCAAAATCAAGTTTATGTTTCAACACAGGTTTGTAAGCTGTTCCTTTCTCCGGAGACGTACCTACGTGCATATGCTGCCACTGATAACGTCCAGAACGCAGAAGAAATTATTCGTACAACCATTGTGGCTCCGTAAAGTTACTGCACACGAAGCGTATGATGGAACATTGGGAGATGGACTTGAAAACAATTACAGACAGATCAAGCATTTCATTGCCAAGGACTGTAAGATGCTGCTAGAGATATCTTCCACTGGTAAAGAAGGTTTCGTGTTACATACTCTAAGAAGAATTATGCGCAACTAGACAGTTGTTCCTGTTTGTATATACTTATTTTGATACCTGGTGATGAAATTATTTGGATACTTTTTATGTGGATTATCTTTTAGTTCCTTTTATTGATGATTTTATGTTGGATTTTTTAGACGTTACCTTCCTTGCAGGTTATACATGATGTAAATTGTCTAGTCTCAGAGGTTCGTAGCGACTACATTAGACATATATCACACTGCTCCTCTGAATTTCTGGATGTGGTGAGGAAGAGCATGCTACAGGGTGTAGAATCATTACAGAACGTTTTACCTTTTCTTAAGAAGACCATTACTGAAGTCATTGTTGATAAATCTGTTGAGGAAAAGCCCTGGAGAAACACTAATCGCAATGTTTAATTTATGCACTTCAAGATTTGTTTGACTGCCTAAGTGTTAACACATGCGAGAACAGTGTTGAATACAATTTGTTTTATAATTGAACAGGTTACAGTTATTATTATCCAAAGTATCATAAATATTCAAGTCTGGAATGGTGAATTGCTTCTTCTCTCTTTTAGGAGTTAAGTCAGCTCAAGGGAATAGCCGCAGCATGTATGATGTCTAATAAACCACTGCCTGTTAGGCATTCACCATCGTGGTGATAGGCCTTTTTGGAGGGAGACAAAGCTAGACATTACTTGACCCACAAAAAAAAGGGAGGAGGTATTGCTTAGCACTCTCACTGAAATTACCAGGCGGGATTATGAACTGGCTGCTGAACGTTTAACCCCCGTTCTTCAGAGGCCTTGAGGGAAGCAGACAGTCTCACCTCACCGTGGAGGACTTGCACTATCTGTTGATGGCAGATTAGACAGAGGCCAATGCGCGGGTACATAATTTGGTCTTTGTGCAGTTTATGGAGTGCTTTACGGAGGAGTGAGTAGCGAAATAGGTTAGGAACATAGATTTTATTTTGTCTCATATAGATCAAACACGATTCGCTAGAAGTGCTTTATGGAGGAATGATTCATCTGATCCAAACTTGGTTTAAGTAAATGAGCAAGTGACAAAAAAATACCGCCCACGTAAAATGTGAAGTGTTGATATATAAACACCAAAGTCCTTATACAATAAAAAAATAAATTTAGCAAAATAACTAGGGGTGGGCATATCGATTTAGTTTTGGGTTCGATTTGGTTTAGTTAATTTAGGTTTTATAAAACTCAACCCAATCAAACCAAAGTAATTTTAGTTGGGGTTTGGTTTGGGTTTAGTTTGGTTCGGTTTAGTTCGTTTTGGTTTAAATTTAGTTCAGTTCACTTTATTATAGTTTGGTTTGGTTCGATCCAATTCGGTTTGGTTATAAAATATGTTCGTGTTAGTTTAATTATAAAAATAAGTAATTTACTACCTTTGATCTTTATTGATCCTAGAAGAATTTATTTTAGATAATCTTACCTTTAGACAATATAAATTGGAGAATTTAAGAGATAAAACGGTGACAAAACTTTAGATGATTAATAGTTTTTAAGTTTTGTTTTTGGTATAATCATTAGGTATTACATATTAGGATTATAACTAGAGAATATATATTAATATACATATATATATATATATAATTTATTAATAGATAAAAAAATATTGGGTTATCGATTTGGTTCGGTTTAAAATCAGACCAAACCATTCGGATTGAATAAATATGAACCAATTGGGTTATGTAAAGATCATGGTTTGGTTTGGTTCCATTTAACTTTGGTTAGGTTAGGTCGGCTCAGTTTGGTTTGAGTTTTTTGCCCACCCCTAAAAATAACTTCAACATGGTGATATATATAACTTTCGGCGGGAGATATTAGCATCAATTAAATATAATTTTAGTAGAACAAAACTATAAGAATAATGTATAAACACACATAAAACTAAGGTAATTTTCTCAAAAATATAGCTTTTCTTCACCAAAGAACACATCGAGAAGAAAATGACAAAAACATGTTTTATTAAAAACGTAAAAAATCTTTTACTATTTAATTTATAAATATTAAGTATAAATAATTATTTCAATATTTTTTTTTAATTTTTGAATAATATCTTTTTCAACTCAATTTGTTTTTCTTTTTCAAACTCGTTTTTCGAAATTTTGTTTGAAATCCAAAAATTATACTATTCAAAAAAATATTTTAAATTTTAAATATTTTTTAGTTTATTTTTTAAATCATAAACTTATCTCGGGAATTTTACTTTAAGTCTTTATTAGTTACATTAAAAATAAGAATATCTATTGGATTTTTTGCAAATTTGACTCAAAACTGAAAGTCAAACATAAAACTAACCTCTCTTTTTTTTGTCTTTTCTTTTGTCTTATTCACCCCACATATTCACATTATTTATGAAAATTGCCATTAATCTTTTTTTTGTTTTTTTTGTTTTTTTTTAAATGGCTCTTTACTCTCTCAACCTCATCATCTTCAAGTATTTACAAGATTACCATCGCCATCAATACCCCAACCACCATGAACAACTAATTTGAAGCTCTTAATGCACTTAAAATCGATTGACACTATCTCTTTCCCAATTGTTATGAACTAAAAACAACATCTCTTTTACTTTGTCTCCATATTCATCCAATAAACTCAAGCTTTTGATTCAATTTTTATTGTTGGTAGCGCTATTCAAGCATATTATTCTTCATGGGTTACTTACGTTTGAGGTTCTGGGTGGTTGGAGAAGACTCTGTGTGCTTAGGAAGTCATCTCACTAGTTTAAGGTATGAAATTGATTTTTTTTTCTAGATTTGTTCGCGTCGAAGACTTACCCGTAACACGTCTGGCTGTAGAAGACTTACGGGTAAGTCTTCTAAGCAAACGGACGACTTACTGTAAGTCTTCCAGCTTTGTTTGTTGAAAAAAATCTAGAGTATACCCTCGTCTAGGACAAACGGGTTAGTTTTGCATTTGACCAAATTGTGTCAGATATTTGACTTTTCCTAGACGACTTACCGGTAAGTCGTCTCTGGGAAAACAAAAAATTCAATATTTTATTAAAGCTAGACGACTTACATGTAAGTCTTCTTAGGTTACTTTTGCAATTGGAAAATAAAACTTAAATATTTAACTTTTCCCAGAAGACTTACTCGGAAGTCGTCCAGTCAAACGACCTACTTGAAAGTCGTCCAGGATAAGAAAAGTCTTCTAGATTTTTTTTCCGAGATTCTGGTCAAACCTTGCTTATCTCGGACGACTTTCAAGTAAGTCCTCTACCTAGACGACTTTCAACTAAAACGTCTGGGAAAATTTAAATATTTAAGTTTTATTTTTGAATTGCAAAATAACCTCAGACGACGTACAAATAAGTCATCTAGCTTTAATAAAATATTGAAATTTTTGATTTACCAGAGACGACTTACTGGTAAGTCGCCCAGGAAAAGTCAAATATCTGATACAACTCGGTCAAATGCAAAACTAACCCGTTTATCCTGGATGACTTACTGGTAAGTCGTCTAGAATATTTTTTCTTAGCAAACAAATCTGGACGACTTATAAGTAAGTCGTTTCATTTTAAAGTCAACTGCAAAAGTGACCTGTTTGGACGACTTACCCGTAAGTCGTCTATGTCTTCTAGATGACTTAACCGTCAGTCGTATGCGTCAATGTTTAATAAACTTTCATTTTCTCTATGTTTACTAATGTATTTTATTTTGAATTTTTGCAGATGTTGCGTAAGTTACATGCAGTGTATGGAGAATGGTTTTTGAAAAATTGCTTTTGGGATTTTGTGGTTGATAATTTCAAAGGAGCGAGACTATTTTTGTTGAGTGAAGGTTTGACACATGCTGAACTTGTTGCAATGGTTAAAGAAGATTATAACCTAGACATGAGCATAGAATCTGTGGAGATAACCTACTCATTACCAGCTGAAATGATGCAGGCTCCAGACACCCCTCCTATTCATGTTACAAGTGATAGACAAGTTCGAAACTTGCTCGAGATAACCAAAACGCATAGAGTACGGCTTTGTGTATCAAGCCGTAGCAAGGTGGAAAGGGTTTCTGAGGAAAGGGAAGAAGATGATGAAGCTGATGAAGGTGATGAATGTTTTGAACATAATGATAATGATGATTTGGTTGAAGATGAAAATCATGATGAGGATGAGGATGATGGGGAGAAGGATGTTGATATCTCTATTGTTGCTGAAGATGACGAGAATGGTGAGGATTACAGTGTTTATGGAAAGGTTAAAGATGAGGATTTGGAAGAAGATGATGACATGTGTTTTGAAGAATTCAAAAAGACATATGCTATTGAAGGAGAAAGATCGAATGGTAACAGTATCTACGTCAACCAGAGTTTTGTTAGCAAGGATGTATTGTTTTTAGAGTTGCGGTTGACAACAGTTAGGCGTAAGTTCTCCTTTAGAATATACAAGTCAACGAAAACTCTCCTTGTGGCAACATGTCGGGTTAGTGGTTGTGGATGGAAGATCAGAGCGAGTGTGAAACATGGAACAAACACGTTTTGGGTAACAAAGTATGTGGAAACACATACATGCTCAGTGGGAGACCGAATTGCTCAGCGGAGACACTGTACTTTGAATTATGTTGGTAGGCTTTTCATTGATCGTGTTGGAAGAAGATGATGATATGTGTTTTGAAGAATTCAAAAAGACATATGCTATTGAAGGAGAAAGATCGAATGGTAACAGTATCTACGTCAACCAGAGTTTTGTTAGCAAGGATGTATTGTTTTTAGAGCTACGGTTGACAGCAGTTAGGCGTAAGTTCTCCTTTAGAATATACAAGTCAACGAAAACTCTCCTTGTGGCAACATGTCGGGTTAGTGGTTGTGGATGGAAGATCAGAGCGAGTGTGAAACATGGAACAAACACGATTTGGGTAACAATGTATGTGGAAACACATACATGCTCAGTGGGAGACCGAATCGCTCAGCGGAGACATTGTACTCTGAATTATGTTGGTAGGCTTCTCATTGATCATATTGGAATCATTGATGGGTTGAATCCGCAGCATATCACTGCTGCAATGAAGAACATGTTTGGCATGACGCTTGATTACACCACTTCATACATAGCACGGTTATATGCACAAACATTGGTGAGAGGATCAGCAGAAAATAGGTATTCGCGTCTGCCATCATATCTCGAGAAAATCTCTTTAGCAAATCCAGGTTCTATCACGGCTATAGAACTTGATTCTATCAATAGATTTAAGTATCCATTTCTCTCTCTTTTGGAGCTTCTATCAGAGGTTTTAAGTATCAGAGAAGGGTCATTGTGGTGGATGGGACTCACCTAAGTGGGAAGTATGAAGGTATTATGTTAGTTGCAGCCGCACAAGATGAGAATTTTCAGATATTTCCATTGGCTTTTGGGATCGTAGATGCTGAAGATGAACCTTCTTGGGAATGGTTTTTCACAAAATTGGCTAGTTGTGTATATGATGAGCAGCCTCTGGTGATTGTCTCCGACCGGCATACGGCAATTAAAAGTGCGTGTGATAAGGTGTTTCCCTGGGCAACCCGAACAATATGTTATTATCACCTTCAAGATAACATTGTCAAAAAGTATAAAGGGAAACATCTCTTGTACTTAGTGAAATGTGCTGCTTATGCCCATACGGTTTCAGATTTTGACCGGTACATGGCTGAGATACGGAGTGCAAATACCTTGCAACGTATTTTGAGAATGCCGATGTCAGCCTATGGTCAAGGGTTTATTGTCAGGGGGACAGGTACAACATAAAAACAAGCAACATCGCAGAATCTATTAATTCCGCACTGAAGCTAGCTTGAGGATTTTTGATTCAGTTCCTATTGGAGTACATAAGGGAGAAGCTAGGAAAGTGGTCTTGGAAAAGGAGAGAAGATGCTTTGAGTCTCCCAAGTTACCATAGTCAGGGTGTTGAATACTTGCTTGCTGTTCGATCGGAGATAGCGGATACGATGAGGGTCCAACCAATTGATGAATTGCGATTCTTTGTGAAAGGTGGCAAAATGGACTGTGTGGTTGATTTGGAACATGGAAAGTGTGATTGTGGTGTTTATACAGTGGAGAAAATACCTTGCTCTCATGCTATAGCTGTTGGAACACATGCTAGTTTGCATATCTCCACACTTGTATGTCCAGTGTACTCAAAGGATTATTTGTTTGCAGGATACTCGGAGAATATATATCCTTGTGTTGGACAACAAGTTGAGGAACGCACATTCTTTCCTCCGGAGGTAAAACGTGGTCCGGGAAAACAGAAGAAATCAAGATGGCAATCTTGGTTGGAGCTATCCATGATGAGAGGACGTAAACCCCTAGAAACAACACAGGGTTTATAGATGCTCAAAGTGTAAAGAAACTGGTCATACGAAACCACAATGTAAGGAAACACTAGACGACTAACTTGAAGGTCTTCCAGAAGACCTTCAAGTAAGTCGTCCAGAGTTTATTCCTCCAGAAGACCTTCAAGTAAGTCGTCCAAAGACCTTATAGTTAGTCGTCTACTGTTTAGTCTTCTAGAAGACCTTCAAGTAAGTCGTCCAAAAGAGCTTTAAGTAAGTCTTCCAGGGTTTATTCTTCCACAAGACCGTAAAATTAGTCGTCTAGTGTTTAGTCTTCCAGAAGACCTTCAAGTAAGTCGTCCAGAAGACTTTAAAGTTTGTCTATGTATTAAGAAATTGTGTTTAGAATTTGTATTAAGAATTTGTGTTTAGTCTATGTATTAAGAATTTGTGTCAACTTCTTTGTCAAATTGCACTACCAGTATTAAAGACAACTTCTGTTAAGTTATCCAATATTCTGTTAAGTCGTCCAATATTTCAGACGACTTAACTTTCAGACGACTTCTGTTAAGTCATCCAATATTCTGTTAAGTCGTCCAACATTTCATACGACTTAACTTTCAGACGACTTAACTTTCAGACGACTTCTGTTAAGTCGTCCAATATTTCAGAAGACTTTCCATATGACAACAAATCCTAATCTATCATACATTAAAAACACAAATCAAGTTCAAGTACACACATCAGGTTACAAATACAAATCCTAATCTATCATATATCATATGTTCCAAGGTTTTCATCAAGGTCCCAATTTACTTTCTTATGCTGGCTAGGAAGCTCTTTAAATATATCCACCGCCATCTTATCCCTCATAGACTTCCCGTTGGGTTTAGCAAAGTCTTTTTGGTTAAATGGCATCCCAAGAGCATGACATTCAATGTACCTTAGAGCGTACACACCACAATAACCACCTCGGGCCTGAGGGATATTGGTTGGTCTCTCATATGTGAATGGCTCAAGTGATAACTGATCACGTTGTTCGATGGAAGCACACTCAAAAAGCAGATAAGGGATCATGTGGAGAAAAGGCTCCATTACCACATCGAGTTTTTCTGGAGAGATACATGCACGAATGCTGTCCCAGACGACTATGTGCCTCTTAGGGATCGTTATCCACATAGCAATCCAATGAGTGTCGTTGTGGTTCACTGGCGCATAGACATCATCAATATTCGTCCCCCACATCTTGTCCGTCCGGCAAAATGAAGGTAAAGCGCCTGAATAATAATTCCACGTCCCACCAGGGAGTCTTCTTCCTAAACCGTAGGCATCGGACTCCTAGTCCTTAAAATCCTTGTAGTTGAATCTCCATTGTTGGATAAAGAGATGATCAAAGAAGCACATTCTCTCACTCCTGAAATGTTGTGGCATCTCCACGTACCTCTTCCTCAAAACACTAATCCAAGCATTCATATGCTGCATATAAAATAATACAAGTCATAAGATAAAATAATATCAGAAGAATTATGGTAAGTCGTCTACAAAGATATTAGTAAGTCATCTAGTAATCAGTTTTGTCATAGCAGAAGACTTACACAATCCTCCAACCAAAATACGGAGGTCCGGAGGACGTGATACCACCAAGTTGGACTTGTACGTGATTTCTTGTCGACAGGTGTTTTATAATGACTGCAAACACAAAATGTTGAAAAGCAATCAGTTTTTGTATACTAAAGTAAGCTATTATGCGAAGAGCAATCACTTACGGATCAGTTTTCAACCAATCGGCAAGCTCCTTCAACTTTTTCTTGTCAATTGGTGCAAAAGGATTATAGCCTCTAGAAAGCTTTTTGTTTGGAATGATCACTTTGGCCGTGCTGTTTGCAGTATAAAGAGATTGCTGTGAGGCAACAAGTTTCCTTGTTCGCTCAGTCTTTGCACGGACAAGTGCCAAAGCGGCTTCCCTCTTTTCCTCATATCTAGCCTCCTGCAGTTGTTTATCTCCTGGAGTGGGGTTAGATTTGGCCAATAGAACAAGGCTCCCAGATGCGGACTCATCTTCAGCTTTAACACTTTCACCGAGAGGTGTTTTATCCTTCTCCCCATTAACACTTTCGCTAACCCCGGGAGAGGCTTCTTTACTAACCCCGGGTTCGTGTGAAGATGTCCCTTTAGATTGAGAGGTAGTGTGTTGTGAGTATGTATCTTTCCCTTGTTTGAGACCAACCTTCTTCTCCACTGCTTCCATCCTTTCCGACAGATGCTTGATCTCCTTAAGGCACGTCCTAAACCCTTCCCTCATGGCATCAACTATGTCCTTGAAATTTCTTTCAAGGTCCTCTTTGTTCATCCCAAGCACAGTCGTAGTCACCTCTGAACAAGCCTCTGTGCGAACCTCTTCACTAGCCTCTGCAAACTTCCCTTCATTCTCCTCTGCAGGTGCCCCTTCACTAGCCTCTGCAGGTGCCTCTTTATAAGCCTATTTACGAGCTTTCTTCCGAGGTCTTGGACTCTCTTCCTTCACCACAACTATGACTTTCTTCGATGGACTCACAATCGCCAGCTTTGTATTGACCTAAGTACCGGTGACTTCCCAGCAATCCATGGTCCACTTCCACGGTCTCTGATTAAACATACCTTTAATTATGTTCTCTGCGGCAAGGTCCTCAGCATCAGAGTCCCATTTTGGAAACATTTCACCATAGTCCTTCTCAACAAAGTTCATCACTGTATTCTGCAGTAAATATAAGATATGAACTTAGATATTTGACGGATTAAGAAAGATGGAAAGAAAAGTCTTCCTAGGCGAATTAATTATGGTAGTAAAGGATTGAAGTAAATACATGTCTGCAGATAGCATCTTTAAAGCATATGCGTCCTTTGCCACCCATGTAAGCCAGTATCGGTGGAGACGGTCTGTTTGGTATGGGATTACCATATTAGCACCCAATTCCGGTAGAGCTGTGTACACCCAGACCTAGAGAGCTTGTATAAACCCATCAACAGTGTAACAGCCCGAAATATTTTTGCCCTTCACAGAGTCCATCAGCACCTTAAACGAGACTCTCCCCCATGGATAATTCTCAAACCGTTCTAAATCCATCACTAGCCTTGCCAGACTAACCCTTGTGGCAGTTGAATACTTTCTCCCTTCAATTTATCCAGTGAAGATGGCAAGGTACCCGAGCCGCTTGCGATCCTCCCGAGACCACCCTTCGCATCTCTCAAGTGCTGCTATTATTTACTCAGTAGATGGCCCAGCTTTGACATGAACTCCCAACATCCCCCAGAAAGAAGCCATCTCCTTTTTAACAACAGACTTCGGTCTCTCAAGGTCCTCGATGTACTCGCAGTTTAGACCAGTGAGGTTTTCAAACTTTAACAGTGAAAACCTCACAGATTCTGGACCAACGAGACTTCACAGCTCATACTTCTTCTTTATGTCCAGCTGGAAACCGAGCATGCAGTGAACCAGCCTTGAAGCCCAAGAAAATCCCACCTCTTTAAACTTGATGAAAACTCCCAACTTTGACTCCTTTAACTCTTCATATTCGTCACCATGAAGAGATTTCTTTAAAGCAGTATGCAACTTCGAATAATCCGTATGATACGAAATAGCTTTCATTGCGGGGGGCTCTTCCCCTAATGTATGTAACCTATGGGGGAGTTTTGGAATATCCATTTTTTCTGCAAAACAATGAAAGACAACCATCTCAAACACACAACCATCCAGTATAACATTTTAATTATAAGTCTTCAAAGACTTCCAGTAAAACATTTTTAAAGCAAACCTGAAAATTTGGAGAAGACATAGTCGCCTTTGACACAACGGTTATAAATCTGCCAAAATAGACAACCAAAAAGAAACGCGGTTAGAACGGTGGTGAGAACGGTGGACTTAAGAGACAACATTTTAACTTACCTCGCTAGGGTTTACAGACACGCCTCTGACAGAAACGCTGCTAGGGTTTACAGACAAACGACGCTAGGGTTTCCTCTCGGATTTGAAATAGAGGAAGCGGCGTGAGAATGACGGTGAGAACGGTGGTGAGAATGATGGATTAGAGAGAATCGACGGAAATCGCCTTCGAAATCACATATTTGAGAGAAACGGCGTTAAAGTTTCTGATTTTCGCGAAAAAGTAAAAAAAATTATCTTATATATGCCCGGTAAATAATCCGGTTAGGTTTAAAAGTACATTGGTAAAATGGTAAAATTAAAGGTTTGGTCCAGTTTGAACGTGCATCAGACGACTTACTAGTAAGTCGTCTACCGTAAATATATTCACCAGACGACTTACTAGTAAGTCGGCCTAGACCTTAAATTTAACCCCTAAACTAAATTGACTAAATTAACTAACTAACCACGTTATAAAATTAAATTATACGTAAATAGTGTTTACTATACACATAAATAAATACACTTAGGTCAATTTTAAATTTTTCAAAAAAACATTTTTTTTCCAAAATCTAACCTTAAGAACACATACAATACTACAACATATGTTGGCAAAACCTAAACCACAAAATATCATGACTCACTATTTTCACTCATCTATGTTGAAAACAATTAACCTTTGTTATATCTTAATTTATATTTCTTAAAACATACGTTAATTACATTATTTCAATTTTTCACTTATCAAAATATTTTTTTCAATTGTCTAGAGAGAAAAATTGCGGGGGTAAGAAAAAAAAAATCGGTTTTTTGTTTGTTCACAAGGTGCTGGTTGTAATTTCAATAGCCTTTTAGGTTATTTTTGCATTTGATTCAAGTTTGAGTTTATTTTTGCATTTTAAATCAAGTTTTGAGTTATTTTTTGGTAATTTTTCCATGTAAAATTTAAGATTTTATGTAATTTTAAAAGAATTTGCCACTTAAAAAATGGTATTATGAAAATATCTCTTTAATGAAGATAAAAATGAAAAATGGTATCAATAATGTGGTAAACATAAAAAAATTTCAATATTTTAATTGTATGATATATTTATGATAAAAAATTTAGTGATATCATCTTTCAAAATTTTAAAAAAAATATATTTAAGTTATTTGTCGGGCATAAATAAAATCTATAAAGCATAATTTTCCTACTAGGTTCCTATGAGAATGTCGTGAATTCGTAATGCTTTTTCCTCGTGTTGACTTGTTTTGTCTGTGTTGATAGCTTTTGTTTGATGACAAGATTGGATGAATTAGGAAAAATAGTGAGTAATGAAAAGAGAGGTGGACATGATTGATGGGGACCACTAAGTCAGTGACTGAACATGTGCTGTGGATTAACTCATCCTTTGCTGTCTTGGAATAAAAACTAATCAAAAGTCAATATATGTCTCCTTCTTCACGTCTTCTCCTTTTATCTTCAGTCATTGGAGAAGAAGAAGGCTTCATGGATTCGAGAGCTATCCTGGATTCCGCTTTGTTTCAACTCACTCCTACTCGTACCAGGTCTGTCTCTTCTGATTATGTTTGACGATTGGTCTTCTTTGGTTTTTTTAATTTATGTTTGATAATTTGTTTTCAGATTCGATCTGGTGCTGTTCTGTGGGAGTAAGAAGGAGAAGTTGGCATCTGGGATATTCGAACCATTCATCTCTCACCTTAACTTCGCCAGAGACCAAATCTCCAAAGGCGGTTACTCCATTTCTCTTCATCCTCCCACTTCTCACTCTTCTTGGTTCACCAAATCCACTTTTCATCGGTAGCTTTTCTTTTTCTGTTTCACAATTTCGAAATTCAGATTTGAATTGTTCTCACAACTGGCGTGTGGAAAGATTTTGAACGCTGTGGATGTTGAGTTGCTGATTCTGTTTCTTTCATTTTTTGCAGGTTTGTGAGATTCGTGAACACGCCTGCGATTATCGAGAGATTCGCGTCTCTGGAGAAAGAGATCTTGCAGATTGAACTTTCTATTCAAGCTAATGAGATTGCCCATGCTGATCAATTACAAGATGGTATTAATTGCTGTCTAGGCTGTAGAATTAACTTGTTAAGCTCAGTAAAGATTTCAATAAAAAAAAAAAAATCCTTACAAAACTGGGGGCTTATGTATATATAATTTTCTTCAAAAATTTTGGGTACTAAAGACAAATGTTTCATCCAACTTTGTACGGGACAGGCCCTGGTTAAGCTAGCTGGTAATGACAAGTGTTGCTGACAATGTTTTTTTTTTCTTTGTTTTTTTGCTTTTTAATCTGCAGAGAGTAATGTAAGAAAGTCCTCCAAGGTAACTTTGTGTTTTCTGAGGGTACTGTCTTATTAAGCAACTTGTTTGGTCAGTTGAGTGTTTTCCTCTTAATTTATTACACAGCAGGAATCTGATAATGGCAATGAGGCTGCAGGAGAAGAAACATCCAAGTAAAACTCTCTTTCTCTATGTGAAAGATCAACAAGTCTTGGTTGACCAATTCCGTTTTTTATTTTAATTTTAACAGGATTCAGCTTCAACGTCTTCTTGAAACCCGAAGAACACTGCTTTGGAGAGAGCAAGCAATGGCTTATGCACGAGGGGTTGTTGCTGGTTATGAAATCGATACTATTGATGATCTCATGCAATTCGCTGATGCTTTTGGTGCGTCAAGGCTAAGGTATTTAAACAGTTGCGTAACCATTTCTTGTGCTATAAGATCATTTTCCAAGCTTTAATAACACCTTTACATTATTATGCAGGGAAGCATGCGTGAAGTACAAGGAACTATGGAAGAAAAAGCACGGAGATGAGCTTTGGATGGCTGAACTAGCAGCTGTGAAAGCGATTGCACCAGCAGACATGTCGTTATTAGGTTCCTCAGGGATCATCCTCACCAATGAAGGTGCTGCTCTTCCACCAAACGGGACAGACTCATCTAACTCTAGTTCTGTAAACAAAGGTACCTTGTAGTCACTCTTCTACTGCTAGTTTCTCATTACTAATCTGAAGAAGTTTTGATTTTTGTAGACCAGCTTGCGTCTGCTGTTCCAAACTTTCAACCACCAATGGGATGGCCCAACCATATACCTCAGTACTACTACCCGCCTCCGTACCAAGGCTATCCTTACCCTCTGATGCCAAATCAAAACCAAGGAAACATGCCATGGCCTTCAAAGGGCAAAGCTTCCAAGAAGAAAGGGAAAGGTGATTCCGATGGAGGTGAGTCTAGTGGGTCTAGTGAGACTAGTGAATCTGAATCGTCCAGCGATGATAGTTCTGCTTCGTCTTTGGAAGATCAAGGTAAAAGACACCCTCATGCTGGTAAGAAAAACTCTGGTCGGTCGTCAAAGAAAAATAAAAAGAAGTCATCTAAAACTGTTATCATCCGTAACATTAACTACATAACCCCTGAGGGAAGAAACGGAGACATGGAGGGGAATGAGTTTACTGAGAACGGTTCCATCAAAGAGGCTGTTGGATTCCTCGAGGAAAATAGAGCTTATGAGGGTGATGAGATTCTGAAGAGTTCAGCTGAAGAAAAACGAAGCAATGAGAATTGGGGTTCTTTTCAGAATATACTGATGAGGCATGACGATGGATCAGATGTTCATTCAATGGAAGAGAAATTCACAGACAGAGGTTCTAAAGGAGGAGGAGGAGGGAGGTTTGATCAGTTTGAAAGTGAGGAGAATGCTGCTCGTAGGGTTTCAAGAACGAGGGACTCAACAGAAGAGTATATGTTATTGCCAAAAAGATCAGAAATGTTAGGAGATGAGAGCAAAGACTTGTACAATGCTACGAGGGGCGACTCATTGGTGAAGAAGTCAGGGAGTGGAGAGGATTGGTTTACTACTTCTTCCGATCATCATCGAGAAAGCAACTATGGGAGAATGTCATTTGATGAAAGTTGCATTTTGACATCTGGAGGCTCTGATCAGAGCAAGAAACAGGAGTTCGTTGATGATTCATTCATGGTCCATTCATCGTCGCTCACTGGTGATGATGTTTATGACTCTCGGTGGAGACCAGACATGTCTGCAGATATTGCTTTAGCCTCTGACATGGACAACAGTCAGGCGAATGAGAAGCGTGAGATGTCCGGGTCATGGGAACCGAATGATCTCTGTATGATACCTGAACGCAGTTCAGGAGACTCATTGGCTAATAATGATCACGCCATTGACTTCTCTGTTGAAGTTAACGCAAGGCTGTCGAGTAACGGAACAGGTGAGAAGAAAGAAGATAAGAGCGTCTCAAGCAGCGAGAAGAAGAAGAACATTGTGAAGAAGCCAGTTAGAAACAGAGGAGAAACCATGTCCAAGACTGTCAAGAAACCGATAGCAGCTAGCAGAACAATGGCACAGAAGAACAAGTTCGAAAAGGTAAGAAAACATCTTAAAATTATTATTGCGGATTTTGCATTTTCTTTAATGTTTTCGGAATGTAGGAAGAAGAGATGAGGAAGAGAATAGAGAATCTTGTTTTGGAAAGGCAGAGAAGAATCGCTGAGAGATCAGCCGCGACTGCTTCTCGAAAAGCTTCGAACCGAGCTCCTTCGGTTCGTGAAAGGACCACCACATAAGAAGGTGAAGTAAAGACGTTGGATTCAGTTAAAACCGTTGGAAACAAAACAGGATGTTTTGCTGCGCCAAATTAGGTGTACTTCAATTTTTTTTTATATACATTCATAAATAAGTGAGGTGATGGTGATACTCCATGGATTTTTCTTGTCGCGATGATTTATTTATTTATACTAGGTAGAGATCCGCATTTTGTGCAGGGTAAAATATTAAAATATAATTTAATTTATTATAATTTTGTGTAAATTTTAATTTCTATCGGACATTACATATAAAATACTCCCTCCGTTTCATATTATAAGTAATTTTAGATAAAGCACTAATATTAAGAAAATTGTTGATTTTTTTAAAAATAATATTAAATCAATAAATTCAACCAATTATAAAAAAGATAACATTATTTAATTGGTCACACACTATTCAATAAATATAAAAAGTACATTGAAATCTGAAAACTACTTATATTATGAAACAAAAACATTTTTTGCTAAAACTACTTACAATATGAAACGGAGAGAGTATGCAATATGCTATGTTTATTAAGAATATAGTACGTTTATAATACTTGTATAAGCAATATTTTAGTATCAAACTGCTCGATTATAAAAAGAGATGGACCATGAATTGGTCATTATCTATATTAATTGTGCTATAAAAAGACACATAAAATGATGTGTTGGGTTATTAAAAGTTGGCTTGTTTTCATGTAGCCAAACAAAATTATATATTGTTACTATTTATTCATACAAAAATCCAGTGAACATAACGTTTTATCATGTAAAAGGATCGAAAGTAAAGACTAATTTTTGCTTATCCATCTCAATGTTTATCTTTTAATGTTTGCTTCATATTTTATTTAGATCTATATCATTTACTTAATTTTGACATAATGAACAATTCTAAAAAATATAATTCTTCATATAAATTAGTCATTTAACTTAATTTCTTCTTATATTTGTTTAAATAAATTATAGATTAATATTATACAAATAATTTTAATTTTCTACTATTTTCATCTAATTACATATTGATATTGAAAAGTAAAACTAATACTTTGAATATTCAAATTGGTTCTAAGTAAGAACTGTTAAGCTCCCGATACATCATGTATAATGGTTTTATACCCATATAAAAGACCCACTAATTGTTCCAGTTCAGATATGAGTTTGTTCACCCACTAATTGTTCTATGTGGGTTTGTTCTTATCAATTTGGGTCTTTTCGGAAATAAAATTTTAAACTCTATTAAATTCAATATTAGATTTTTATTTTTATATTTAATTTTATTTTTCAGAAAATCATATATATAAAATCTAAAAATAATGATTAATAAATGAAATGATCTATTGGTCATAAAGCTGTAAATTTTCTTTCAAAATCTAGGTTCATGAACTATTAAGGTTTTCAATTTTACATTTTTTAAAACATGGATTTGAGTTTGAATGAATATGCGCAACTTTTTGGGGAATTTTCAAAAATACCACTTTCTTTGTACCACTTTTCATTTTTACCTTCATTAAAGAGACATTTTCAAAAATACCACATTTTTAAGTAGAATTTTTTTTAAAATTAATTAGAATCCTAAATTTTAAATTCCTAAACCCTACCCCCACCCTGCACCACCCCTTAACTCTAAACCCTAAGTCTTAGATTAATTAACCCAAGGGTTATAAGTATGTTTCTTCCTCTTAAAAACAAGGGTAAAAGTGATTAAGGTATTTTTAAAAAGTGGTACAAGTAAAGTGATATTTTTGGCAATTTCCCCAACTTTTTCAAAATATTTCAACAATTTGTAAGATATTTCATGACTGAATGTGATTGTGATACACACCATTCATTTTCACTAATAATGCATTACAGTAGTATAGTGGAATTAATCAAAATCAGAATTCAACCTAATTTTATGTGATTTATATTGATAACTTTAATCTAATAATAACTTGGCTTGAAATTTTTTAAATAATTTACTACTTATTTTACATAGATTAGATTCTATATTAGGAAATTAACAATTAATTTTTTATTAGATATATGAAAAGAGTTTTTTTTACTCTTATACTTAAACACACAAAAAGAAAACAAAGAAAAAAGTGAGTGACTGGTTTTAATAATAGGGAAAAATATTTAGAAAAATCATTAGAAATTAGAAATGTAAAAATGAAAAAGATTAAAAGAAAAAGAAAGAAAGAAAAAGGAAGGTCGCTCTCCTTCTTCACAACTTGTCATCTCTCTCATCACCACACAACAGACAATCATAAGCAAGCGACCAGTCAACCTCTCAGCTTAAACACATTTTGGCAAACCGGTAAAGAAAGAGTTTCCTTTACTTAATTTTTTGCTCTTTATGTGTTTTGGATTTAGGATCAATTCTCTGGATCTTCTACCTTCTTGTATCGTTTCAAGTCGATCCATCTTTACTTCCTTAGTTAGACTTCAGTTTTCTGATTCGATTTTGTTTCTGCCCCAGTCTCCTCGTTTCAAGCGCGATTCTCAGTGTATTTTTTTGTGTGTAAATTCGAGTAGATTTCTCATTTGGGTAGACACACTTGAGTGAAGGGTTGTGTTCTGATTTGTCTTCAATTGTTTCTTCTCCTCCTCCTCCTCCTCCTCCTCCTTTGTGTTCCCGTTTCATTTTGCATCAATGGCGGTGCACGACGTTTGATTAACAGCGACTCAGCTTCACAGTGGAATCTCTGGAAAACTTTCACCATCCAATCACAATCCAAACGCTATCATTCAATTCCATTGAGGATCTTCAAATCGCTGCCGTTTCATATCTGTATTGGCGTCACTCCGAGAAGGCAATTAACATGAAAAAGACAGATCTTTGAGAGCTCTTGAAGTGAAGAAGATTATGAAAGACTCACTTCTGCTTTCCAGTAGGAACTATATTGACAAGTTTCTTTAATTTCTAGTGAGTTGTTTTATAAACATGGATAACTACATATGTTTCATTAACTTAGACGAACCGGTTACTGTCGTATGTTATAGTATGTTATAATGTATTAAGAAAAAATATAATAAGTACCAATGGCAATTGCTGTAATTTTCTAGTAATTAAAGGTCTCTTAATTAGGATGACTGAGAAGAGCTGTGGGCTTGCCACATCAGCCAAAATGGCATTTTTCGTAATTAAAGTACCAAAATAAGGTTACTCTTAAAAATTGCTTCTCTTTTAATAATAAGGGGATTTCCCCGAATATTGGTTTGTAATTATATATTTGTAATTCGGATTAGAGACTCCTCCCAAAAGTGGAAAATTTAATACACCCAACTAGATTTTGATCCTTGTTTTGAAAGTACGGGTATTTTTAGATTGTAAACAAAATTTAATATGAATTAATATTTTAAAATTGTTGTATATTATTCTTTACAAATTGTATTATCTCAAAGTCAAGAGTTATTTTAAAATTTATGAATTAGATTATTTGAGATTTTGCATGTACATAAAATTCTTATGTAACTCTCTTAAGTATGAACATTTTATCTGGATTCAAAAATCGATCTGAAAATACATGTTAGATTTGGATCTAGGGAAAAGTACTTGTTGGATAATTTTTGAACCTGAGGTCTTGGTTCATATCCAGACCATATCCAAGACCCAATCAAACACTCTAAGTACCCGAAATATTTTGTGTATAGATATATTTCGTAGTTCAAATATGTTTTTGATATTACATTATATTTTAAGTTTCAGATTCAGGTTTTTGTATAGATTCGGATTTCAAGTAAAAATTTCAAATTTCTTAAAATATATTTTGGGTATTCGGATAAAGTTTGAGTATTTTTGGTTTCATGGGTCAGATTTTGGGTAAAATTTTGGTTCTTTTTGGTTATTTAAATATTTCTGGGTATTTGTTTGGATTTTTAGACATTTTTCGTGTTTTGGATATTTTCTCGGGGTTTCGAATATTTCGAGTCTTTTTTGGGTCCTAATTAACAGAACTGATCCAGACCCTCTACATCCAAAAATGACATGTATTTTTATAAATAATTGAATTATGAACCCAAACCAACCCTACTTGAAAAGACCCAAAACAAAATCAATCTGAATTTTTTTAGATATCTAGTTGAGTTCAAATATTTAGGACTTAGACGATCCGGACCTGAAAAACCAACTCTTATTCGATTCGAAGATCCGAATGCACATCCCTGCTTTAACTTATATTTTGTGTGCATTTTGATGCAACAATCTTTTCATAGTAAAATTTTAGAAAGATTTTCCTGTAATAGTATAGAGTTTCAAAATAGTATCTATAATATCTTTTTAACAATATATTTATAATATATTGTTAAACTAAAGTATGCAAAATAGGTTCCTTTAAAAATCAAATCAAAATTATTAAAAATGCTAATCAAGGAGAAGTTATGATGTATAAGGTTCTTCGATAAATATTTTAAAAAGATAAACATGAAACATTCAAGAAACTTTTTAATTTAAGAGATACATTTTTATTAATGTAAAGGATGGAGTGAACTGTTGAAGAGTTGGTAGCACCACCACACCAAGGAACAATATAGTTTTGATATTATGATTTATTAATTAGTCAAGTTTTGGTTATGAAATTTATGAAACCCGTTTGGATGAGATGATATTTTAATGTAATGGAGTTATGTATAAATCTTAATTGATTTATCATAGTATGTCGAGTAATAAATAAGAGCATTGATTATTATACAGTTAGAGAAATATAAGGTAATGAATTATCATATAGTTAGAGAAATACATTGTAAAAAATATTAATTAGTTAATGAATATGTGCAATAACCTTGTTTAATAAGATTTTTTTCAGAATATTTCTCTTTTAATAATATAGATTTGTTTCTTTCTATAGGTTGGTTCTTATCAGTTTTAGATGAATATGTAGCGTTGATGTTTTTTTTTCTTTCTTTCTTTTTGTCGGCCATATTTTATTTAATTAGCCCAAAAGCTCCAGTTTACAAAGATGAAAAGGACTAAAGGTGAGGACCAAATGAGGATTTATATTACACTAGTATTAACCAAAGCCCATTTACGAGTAATCGGTTTTGCAACATCGATGACACGTATTATACAGTGTTTGTCATGCAGAAAGCAGCAAGCTCGACCGCCAAAGTCGCCACCACCATGATTCTTCTCTGTTGAATCTCTGAAACTTGCTACTCAAATTCTTCCTCTACGGAGAGATCCTCGTCTCTTAATTGTTGTATCATCTTCAGTAGTTTCTCCTTGATCTTCGTCTTTTCCATCTTCACTTTACATCAATTGACCGACAGGAGCGCACCTATGTCTTCGAGACACTTCGGCCGAAGATCTTTATGCCGCCCATTAAGGATTGCAGCTTAGACAAGCACGATTTTACCCTATAAAAAAGCAATGAGTTCAAGTAAAGAGAGATTAGCTGAGATTTTTATAAGTTACATAGAGCTACTCTTAGAAATCTGATAACATATCAAAATTTTATTAATCTCAAGCCCAGTCAAAGAAAAGAGGAAACAAGGAAGCCCAGCTTTGATTGAGAGTGAGAAAAAAATTGATCTTTGTTCGGAGAAGAAACCAAAACAAAGTCAGAAAATTTATTGTCCAAATCAATAGAGAAGGAAGCTATTGATCGCAAAGACAACTGTAACGCCCCGATCGCCCACGGACAATAGGCCTACGGCCCCGATCGCCCACGGACAATAGGCCTACGGAATCCGCTCTCTCAGTCTGTGGTCCAATTTTGTGCGATGGGCGGAACATTAATTTTTCTAAGGCTCGAAAATCTTTTTTATTAACCCTGCAATCACCACATGACCTTTCTCCGTGTTTTGGCATCACTTGCTGAATATCGAGAATCACTTTTCCGATAGGTCTCCCAATTTTCCACTACTTCAGCGCAAGCATGCTAAACTCTGGAGTTATAAGCATATCTGCGTACGAAAAGATAACCGCACTTTGATGACATAGGTAGCCAAATCAATTCTCTTAAATCTTTCCACATATACCATAAACCAGGATGTTACAATTAACCCCCTCTCAAAAACACAACGTCCTTGTTACGCCCCAGTATTGTTACCCATGTTAGTGTGATCCCTCAATGACTCCACACTAGTCTTGGTTCAGTTCTAATATCAGTTGTAACGCCTGGTCGCTAGAGATGATATGTTGTTCTAGGCGTAGATCTTAGTCATGTACTTCTCTTGTAACTTTGTACTCGCTAGGTTTGTTTAACCAGGACAGAGGGAGTTATGATCTTGTAAACCACATCAGAGATGTTTTCTGATACTTCATAGTGGATGTTGTGGATCCTGGATCCACCCTAGAGGTAGCGATGCGGCCGTGAACTGGGTGAACAATTCTTGAGTTATGAACAAGAATGTATGTGAATTATATGAGTAGGTCTAGGGACAAAGTTAATTCCGTTACAAAGTGGTATTAGAGCTTGCTAGTGTGATTGCTTACTTGGTAAAATACCTTACATGATACTTGTGCAAGTTGCATGTATTTTGGTTCCCTGTTAAATAATATAATTGATGATATGATAAAGTTAGGAAAAAAATATAAAAAGATAGTATATTAGACAAAAAATCATTGTTAAAACATTTCTAATTCACTTACTGTCTCTTCCGCAAGAATCAACTAAAGTGAATCATCAGCCTGATTAGAGGATTGTTTCGATAAATGTATTGCATTCACATTAAATTTTTAACTCGTTTTGAATGGTTTTATATCTTTGAGAAAAATAAATGGGGCTTATTGGATTAGGGGTTCATAAAAAATTAAGATTTTGTCAAATCCTCCCTTATTGGAATAGGTATTTATAAAAAGTTTTATAAATATACCCTTATTGGATGTAACATTTAAAAAAACCCTAAAAAATCATCCTTTATTGGAAAATATGGATTTCATCAATGAGATTCATCAAAAGTTATTTTGGATTATTAAAAACTATCATTTATCCGTCAAATCCAATATAAAAGAATACCATTTAAAAAAGATGGAATTTACGAGAAAAAAAACAATGATTTTATATTTATGACAAAAGAACGTATAAGTGATTTGGAAGAGGATCAACTTTTTCTCACCATCTTAGAGTTGGTTCAACTGATGAGCTAACAACGGAGGTTTCAACGAGAAGATGATGATGTGCAACGTGTCACCTTCTCGACCCTCCTCACAGAAATCCAGTTTGCAGCTAATCAAAGGTATGATTCTTTTTTTTAAAGGTATGATTCTTTTTTTTAAAGGTATGATTCTTACACTGAAGAATCTGAGTTCAGTAGAGGAACAATTGATTATATGTATGGTTTGGATCAGTCTAGCAATGGATTCATAGAAGTGAATCAGAGGATCGTTTGCAATCACAATCTCGATTTGTTTTGGGTGGTCTATATTCTGATTTTAATAGTGATGGCCTGTATGTTCATCAACATAGAGTGGTGACTCTGTTAAACCGTGGATTTGGCATGATTTCAGAGCCTGCAAATAGTGCGCAATCAGACACTGCAGATTCTGAATTGGACATTTTCAGATGGAATAGGATGCTTCTGTTTCAGTGTTGATGCATCCATTCGGACTTGTCTCCTTGGTCTCAGATTCCAATGATTTTGTTTTGACAAGGAAAAAACGGAAGCACCACCATGTCTTGACAAAGGCTCAACATCATTCCTGTTATAAACAGATTCTCAAAGTGCTAGGTAAAAAAGAGGTTAACGTTTGATTCCAGAAGCTTCATACAACTTATTTTGTGGAGTAATAAGTTGTTAAAACTAGTTTCAGATGTGTTGGTTGATATGGAACAGTTTCTGGAGTGTTCATCTTGGGAATTTTACAATCAAGAGTTACACTACGGTTACAAACATGCCACACTATTTTTCAACCGAAACAAAAGCGGAGAAAGTTTTCCAAGACATGAATGTTCAAGTATATACCAAGACGAATCTTTGCAAGCCCTGAAACATGTGCAAAGAATTCAATACATTCTTCTGCAGCACATAAGCTTCCACTCCAGCTTCTATTTCCAGTTTCTGATACTTCAACTCATGGCTTTGTGGTTGCGCTTGCACTCTCCAACTTATTAAAGGACGTTTGTTCTTCATTTTACGTGCAAATTTCTCATTATATGACTATATTTCTGTATACCATATAGTAATAGTATTGGTAAGTTCCTAATATATATATATATATATATATGTATTTTAATATAAACCTAACAAAGAGATTACATGTTATTTTGTAGTTTAATGATTTAAATTATTCAAAATATTTTTAAAAGATCTTACCAAATCTTGACAAAATTCTCTTTTCAAAACCCTATCAAAATTCTTACATTCAACAAAACCCTCCATTAAAATCCTTGAATTCAACAAAACACTCTAAATCTTAAAATCTTAAAAACGTTCTCAAATCTATAATTCAATAAGCCCCCCTAAGTAAAAGGGAAAGGAGCCATTAGAATGTTCTTTTACGTGGTAGTATTTTGGTGTTGTTGTGATTAGAAACGAACGCGAGTACTATCTATATATACAGAGTTTTGGTTAGGTTTGATTTTCAAAATGTATTCTAAATCACTAAATTGAAACAAAACAAATCGAAAACATATTTTATAATATAAAATAATTTTTAAAGTGAATAAAAAATATATTTTTAAAAAATGTACCTCTTAAAAATGTGGTATTTTTGAAAATGTCTCTTTAATATAAGTAAAAATGAAAAGTGGTACAACAAAAGTGGTAAACTTAAAATTCTCCCTCCTTTAAACCTTGATTTTTTTTATTATAAAAAAAATCCAACTTTTCTTACTTGTTCATTAAGTCAAATAAAGACATGACAAATAACATGTAATAATAGGTGACATGTCAGTTTGTTTTATTATTATTTTGACAAATGCATTAACAATAAATAACATAAGAGACATACATAAAAGTTAGAAAATTATATAAAAAACAAAATTCGATATAATAAAAATCAAAATATTTTCTTAAAAATTTGAAAGTTTTTTAAAATGCAATTTTTGCAAAATAAAAGTTTTTTTAAAAAAAAGAAAAATTCAAAAATCTTAATTAAAAAAAACAAAATATTTTCTTAAGAATTTACAAGTGTTTTTATTTATATTTAAATGAAATTTTGTGAAAATATGAAATTTTTATTTTAAAAAAATTGTAAACCTCTAGAATTTTATTTTAAAAATAAGTAGTTTTGATAAATCACCATTAAAAGTGACACTTTCGTCATATCACTATTAATAATAACATTTTTATGTTTTAAAACATTTAATTTTGATATGTTGATATCTTGAAACAGTGATAATTTTTGACATTTATCTAACAATGGTTTTTGACACTATTGTCATTATCGATATAACCAAAAATGTTACTCTTAATGACGATACGAAGAAGAGTGTTCAAGTTAATAGTGATAATGTTTGAAATTATTTATTTTTGTGAGAATTTATATGATATTTTAAATTATTATTTTTTGTAAATGTTGCATTTTAAAAAAATATAAATTTTAAGAGAATATATTCATTTTTATTAATTTAATTTTTGAATTTTCTGTAATTTTCTAACTTTGTCTATTTTTCTTGGGAAATTGTCAAAAATACCACTTTCCTTGTACCACTTTTTAAAAATACCTTAATCACTTTTACCCTTGTTTTTTAAGAGGACAAAACACACTTATAACCTTTGGATTAATTAATCTAAGACTTAGGGTTTAGAGTTAAGGGATGGTGTAGGGTGGGAGTAGGGTTTAGGAATGTAAAATTTAGGATTCTAATTAATTTTTAAAAAATTTACCCCTTAAAAATGTGGTATTTTTGAAAATGTCTTTTCAATTAAGGTAAAAATGAAAAGTGGTACAAAGAAATTAATATTTTAGAAAATTCCCCTTTTTTCTTATCGTTATTTATTGTCAAATGCATTTTAATTAAATAAAAATAATAAACTGACACGTCACCTACTATTACAATTACAAGATCACAATTTTTGCTTGATGAACAAGTAAACCAAGTTAAAGGTTATTTATGATACAAAAACCAAGTTGAATGTTTAATATGCTAGTTAAATTTTAAAGTGATAGTGAGTGCTATTTTGAAGGTTTTATGCGATTTTCTCTCTTTTATATATTTGATAACGATGTTTTTTTTTTTCTCTTTACCAAAAAAAATGTTTATTTTCTCGACAATCAAATTATAGTTAGTAAATGGAGTGCCCACAGAAGGACTATCACAAACATTTTTTGTATGATGGATCAGCTACTGACCATGGTGACACATGGTTAAAGCATACACAATATCTCACCCGAGAAATCATTGATTCCCTGGCTTCTGATTCACAGGTATGAAACTTAGTTTAAGTACTTATGTAGAATAAAAGAATAATCAAGTTTCAAAAAGAAAAAAGAATAATCAAAGTATAGTTAGTATAGTATATGTTATTACTAAAATATTAGGGCAGAACCCTGTTCGAAAACTCGCCCGAGTAGCCGCGTAATCGTCCGGTTAAACGCAGATCGGGAGGTCACCGTGGCGAAAAGCTGTTGTTCGGTATGTCTAGGCGGTGAACCGTGGTAAGCCCGCGTTACCCGTAGAAACGAGGAAATCGCCGCCTAATTTTCTTAATCCGAGTTAGCTTAATCATGAATTCTTTTGGAAATCTTAATTTTTAAGCTCGAAAATAGTGCTAATGTTATAGATTTGCATTATGAAGATCAAACCTTCAATAAAAGCTTAAAACAAAACTTAGAACGGCGGCATATTAGGTTAAAGGAATCGCAGAGTTGATGTTGAAGACGAGGACAAAATTGTTATTTTGCCTTCAATAACCTAAAAAAAAATCATTAAAAATGCAATGCTGGAGATTCGAACCCAGGCATTGCAGGGTTCTAGGGATACCAAAGACCACTAGGCAACGCCGTCTCATTATTTTTATGTCATAGTACTAATATATATTGCCTATGTTTTATTAAAAACAAAAAAAAAATCTCCGATTAGTCCCCGTATTATTTCCGATTTTTTGATTAGGCGCTAGGCCCATGTTAGCCGCACACGTTACGCCTAGCGTTTTTCCGAACACTGGGGCAAAATAATAATAACGTAGATTGAAATATAACCGACCAACTAAGTGGACAATAAAAACATGTTTGCTATCCAACACCTCTAAAATTGTTTTCCTTGGGAGTAGGGAGAAAGAAGTCCTCCTTATCAGTTATACCTCAAACTGACGAATGATGCTTAGACTCCAAAATTGCTAAAGTTAAATCATCCTTTGGTAACCTGATCCAGAAATAAAAATAAAAATAATCAACACCCATATATACTCAGATACATGGTGTACCTCAATAAAATTAAAGAAACAGAAAATAAGCAAACTTACACTGAAACGAAACCTTCAACCTCTTCCATAGTTGGATTGAGGGCAACATCAGAAACATTGTAGTATAGCTTCTTTGACATCAATGGAAAATCTTCCCCACAGAACAATGGGTACTTGAGCATTGCTGAAATTTTATATGTAACCATTACACTTTAGTAATTCCCCTTAGTAAGAAATGAAATCTATAGATGTCAAAAACATATTACGCATATTACATCTATAGTTTCCGCAAGCCATATAACAACCAAGTTATATCTCGAAATAAGGATAGTTTCAGTTTATGAAAATAGATGAATATGAAAAGTTTATAGCAAGTGAAACAAATAAGAACACAAAGGATTCTAGACCAACTATCTCTTTTAAAAGAATCACTTAAACAGTCTTTTTAAAAATTTGTTTAATCCGAATTATTTAAAACCACACATGCTTGAGAGAGACCAATTTTTAATCTACCCTTTGCGTGAACCAACCCCTGTTGATCACCTATGCAAATCACTCACTTCCTGAAACCCCAAAACTCTTTTCGTGTTTCTTTGAGAATACAACGTTCAAAGTTTAACCTAATCCTAAGTCTAAACTTTTCTATATATCACCACAATTCTTTTCCAATTGTGCAATATATCTTTTCTTAAATAAATATCATCACCAAATCTTCCTATTTGTGATATGAGGATTTTCTAGTTTGTGAATCGCGTCCAAACAAGATCAGCCAACACGCCAGACTCCAACATTCTTGAATATATACGAGCCATACTCCAGCGAACCACGTCAATCAACTCTCTCTCTCTCTCTCTCTCTCTCTCTCTCTCTCTCTGTCATTGCACCAACACATCAAGCTCCAAATCCTTGAGCTTACATTCTCCCCTTTTCTATATGAATATGTCAACTCAAGCATTTTGAAAACATCAACTCACAAACACAAAACCAGTGAAGCGCGGAAGCAAGATAATTCACAGGTTCACTAAACCATCAGTCATAAAAGCAATATGTGAGTTATTCAACTCTCAAGCATGTCCTCCCCCTGTTTGTGACCATACGTATCACTTATCCTACTTGATTGCATATTCAGATAAAACTAACTGGTTCACAGAGAGGAATGACACTTACCTGGAGTCGAATAATTCTTGTCTTTTACAAAACTTGAAACACATATCGTGTTGGATATCTCTTGCAAGAACAAAGAAGAAACTTATACGATTCACTCAAAAAAGCATGTTAGTAGAAACACACTCGACATGGATTTATAATGTTGAGTTTTGATAACTTCCATGTGTCAGCAAGATAGATCAGCATCAGCCTCATCACATATTTTATCACAGAAGGCGATTACAGAAATCAACTTGTCAACGCAAACTTGTAGCTATTTCTCAGCCGAGTAGCTGTCACAAGTTTCTTTGTCCAGTAACTAACCAATTCCACATTGAATGAGATCATGATCACATGTTTTCAGGAGACATGATGGAGTATCTTGTCTTCCTACCACTTCCTCTTCGGTAGTGTTTTGGAAGTTCAAATTCTTTTTAGAGAATAATCTTCTCAAGAATCACTCTCTGCCCAAGCAAGACAGTGATCGATGTCAAATCCAAAATGTGTTGCATCCTGATTCAAATCGAGTGTCTATCACAATGAGCCTTATTCACCTTTTCTTTTCACTATGTAACACTTCCTGTTCTTTGTAGGACACACTTTTGAACACAATTTTGTAAGCCATCTGCATGTGTTACACTCACCCCCTCTCGTGTTACTTTGTTCAATCCAGACAATTGTCAACGCTATAATCAAAATGTGTTGCATCATTTTCCGAGATGAGTGCCTTTCTTCAGTGAACTGTTATGATCAGACTCAGTCATTGTAGCTTCAGTAGTTAACATGGACCAAAGTTTTCGACAAGAAGTTTAGTTGGTGTGACTCAATATGCGATTTCAGCTGTAAACATGACCTTCTCTCATAGATTCCAAGAGTTTTTTGCATACACAAAAAACCATTGAATTCATGTAGTTTGGTAACTAAGTTAACAATTTTATTCTCAGATGCAACATGTTCAATGACAACAAGTTTTTCCTCAATCAATTCTCTAACAAGATGATGTCTAATATCTACTAGCTCTGTCAATGATAGTTGAACATGATTCATGGTTACGCAAATGACATTCAAGTTATTGCAGTGAAATTTAAGAGGGTCACTGAAAATACCAGAATCAATGAGTGTCAACCTCTTCCTCAAGAGATAGTTAAGAAAATTTCTCAAGTCTGTGTATTCAAGTTCATCAAGGCTGATTGATGCCTTGTTACTCATGTCTTCATCTACATAGCCAGTCTGATTAACATCGCGAGCTCCTTCCATCAACATGTTAGCGTCACAAGAATAATTTAACCTGATCTTAGGGATACCTTTCACATGGTTACTGATTTGTTCAAGAAACAGTGGGTGTGATACTCCTGAAGAGGTATGCAATGGTAGGACCGAGTTCTGATCGCCTGGTAGTGAGGTAAAGGAAGCTCCCACTTATACTCTCATGTGTAACACCTTTGTCTAAGTGTGTTACATCTTTCTGAGACAGACTCTCTGTTTTATCAACAATGGCATTAGCTTGGATTGATCTCATCTAATCCATGTGCCCAATCACTTTTGTAGCAGTTTTCTTGTTGTTACATGCTAAATAAATTGTGTCTTCTTGATCACTATGACCTGACATTGCCTTTTCTACTTTTATATTTTCTTTCATTTCAAGATGGCTTTGAGGTAAGTTGAAGACAATCTCTTCAGAAGGTTCCTCTCTACCTAAGTGTGACACACCATGGTTAGAATGTAGCTCTTGACTAGGTTAATTTCTGATTTTTGTTTTTTCGACCACAATGTATGCCAAGTTACAGAGAACTTCTTCAGCTTGTTCTGCAGCACGCTTGTGTAACACATCAGTTTAAGGGTGTAACTCATGACATGTTTGTCTTCTGAATTTAGGATAGAGATCTCGTCTAGCAGTCCACACATGTCCACACTTCTTGGGTTCTATGAATCACAAGTTTAGCCTCCATGCTCTTTTAAGCGATTTCTACGAGTATAACAGTAAGCAACAGTATATCCGATCTTTCCACAAAAGTTGACAACCATTCCTTCGCTTAGCACAAACCTTTTTGTCTTGTATCTTTGGAGTCACGGTATTTTCTTGTGTTTCATCCTTTCGTTCAGCTGGAACAAATGGGATTGAGCGACTTACAACTTTGGTTCCCTTATTCTTATCAACCGTCTTAGAATCAGTTCCTTGATGACCTTGATTTCCACTGAACAAGCATCCATTATTTACCTTCTTCTTCGTCTTTGACACTGCTTTTGATGGTTATGCAACTACTGATATGCTAGTTTGTTGTGCTCCATCTTTTGGTTTATCATATGATTTTACTGCAAATTTTATGAACTTTATCTCTTCAACCTTGTGATGATCTTGATCTTGTGAAGAAGTGCCTTTATAGCCCAAAGCCCAATAGATTTTTGGAGGCTGTCCAACCGATAAGATATGATCCACACTTGCTGATTCAATGTTCAACATTCTTATTTTCTTGTAGTTCTTAGTAAGTTGTCTTTCTAGATGCTGACTTTTCTCAAGTTTTCGATTCAGCAGCTGGTTCATTTGATGAAACTTTACATCGAACTCTTGTTGAACTCGGTTCTGATCTGCGACAACTTTCTTAAGAGACTAATGCTCGTATTCATCATCATTCTCTGTCACTTCCGATTTTCTCTCAGATGTTATATCAGAATGTTCTAACTCCAGAATGTTGACTTGCGCCTTCAATATAGCTTTATCTTTGAGGAGTTGCAGGTTTTCATGACTGAGTTTTGCAAATTTTTTGAACAATGTTCTATATTCAGACTTGAGATCAGCAGTCACATCTTCCCCTTCTCTTTATGAATCTGAGTCTGAGTCTAAGCTAGAATGATGATAAACCATTGCATCCTGAACAACAAGAGCAACAAAGTTGTTCAATAAATCTTCTCCATCACTCTTCCTTTCGGATTCAGTGTCACTAAAGCATAAAAAGGATTCTTCTTTCTTCAAATTTCTTGGACACTCACTTCTTGTATGTCCGATACCATCTCTTTTATCTTTGTTGCAAGGCATTCTTTGCAAAGATGGCCAAAGCCCTCACACTCTAGACACTGAAAATTCTTCTTTCTCTTTCCCTTCCGTGAATCAAACTTAGAACATTGATTGGTGAAATGCTCCGAGTCATTCGTGGAGAATCTTTATAGACGAGTTTTTATTCTCCTCAACTCGTTTGACAATTTTGTTGAAGCTCCTGACCATACGACTCATACTATCCTTTGTGCGTTGAAGTTGATCTTCTTCCTTTGATTATGCTGCAAAAACAATCCCATACCCTTTCTGAGTTTTTGAAAACTCATCATTTTTCAAGATCTTGTACCTTAAGTATACCATCAAGTTGATCAAACCTCATGTCATCATTGTTCATTTGCGGACATCTTTGTAAGCTTCAAATCGCGGAGGTAAACATCTCAACAACTTCTTGACTAGCTTCTACTCTTCGTATTTCTTTCCAAGAACAATACATTTGTTAGCGATTGAGCTTATCTTAAAGATAAAGCTAGCTACAGATTCATCATCCTCCATTCGCAGATTCTCGAAGCTAGATGATCGATTTTGATTCTTCTTACACTTGTATCTGCTTCAAAGTGGTTGATAAGTGTATACCACACCTCTTTTGCTAATTCAAAGCCTTGAATAATCTTGCATTGGTCAAGATCAACAAATGAAAAGATCATGGTAAGTGCTTTGGAGTTGAAATTTGATGCAGCTTTTTTCAGATTCTCTCCATCTCTCTTTCTGTTTGGGAGCATATGTTTTATCTTCCATGAGTATTGTACGTGCTGTTCATTCTAGCTCAGTATCCGTCCAAGCATCAATTCCACGGATTATACGTCCACTAGTAGAAAACTGCACAATCGACACGTTTTAGTCACGAAGCGTCGTGACTTATTTTGAACTAGTCACGACAAAGTCATGTTTACTCACGAAACACATAACCGTGGCAAATCGTATCAGTTTCGTGACAAAAGACACTATTTTCTCACTAATATTTCGTGACAAAGAATAGTCACCCTTTGTCACGAACTATTCGTGCCAAAAAGACACCTTTGTATGATCCTGTAAAAATGTGGCTAATTTAGTCACGAAATGTCACGAAAATAACGTGACTAAGACGATGTCAATAATCGAAAACTTTACTCACTCCATTTCGTGACTAAAGCGACACTTTTTCACCAAAAATGTCATGTCCATTACATCGAAGTCAGAATACACACTATCTTGGCAGAGAATATATTCAAATTGGATTGGTCACGTTAGTATTTGTAACACAAACGTGAAAAAATATAGTCACGGTTTCTTTGTTTGCAGTCGTGTTCTTCCTTTACACGAATTTTGGTCGTTTTATAGAATATTTCGGTTTAATCATTTCCAAGCCAATCAATTCCGACCAGAAGCAATTATACCTAAGCCAAGACATCCAGAAGACAAATCTAACCATCCAGGACGTGATGCCTTCATTTCACAGTAGACCAGAAATCGTAGGATCAGGAGGATCTATTCTTGCTCCAAGTTACCATATTTAGAGATTCTTGCATTTAAACTACAACAGCTCTTTATCTATCATTCTACCCACGAGATCAGCACATTCCAAGCAATAAATAAGGTTACGTACCAAGAATCTCTCATATCCTCTTAAACCGTCCAAATTCAAAGAAACTCAAGTCAAGATAAAATCCCAAATATCTCTCTCTAATGGCTACATTTTGATCATGATCAGCATCATTTAAACATTTTGATTATTCTTGTTTCCTTTAGCTTCATATGACCTTTTGGTCTTGTCTCCAGGTCGTGCCCTATATAAGCAAACCCATTTGTACGTTTTAGATTCACCTTTCAATCAATAAAAACATACATAAGTATTTTCAGCCAAAGAGTCTTCTTTGAGTTATTCTTTAGTTTCTCAGTGTGAGAAACATTAGGAGACTATAGAGATCATGGTTCATAGGTTCCTTGAGAGATTCATAAGCCTTGAGACACATATTAAGAGAGTCAATCATTACCCACGGATTGAGAGAGTCAATCAACTATCCAGCATCTTCATCCATCAACCATCAGCCATCATCAATCTTCTATCTATCAAACCATCTCATCCTTCATATCTTTTAGTTTCTGTTATTATTTTCCCTTCATAAACTGATTGTTTCTCTTTTGTTTTCAGGTTAGTCTGGACAGAAAGGGGCAGAAAGTCAGCCACTTTCACCATCCTTCCATCCGATCTTAACCTCTATCGATAAGATCGAAGCATCGACCATCCAACCCATTGACCCAGCTTCCGAGCCTGTATCACAATATTTACAAAGACTTGTTTAATCTGAATTACTCAACACCACACACGGTTTGAGATAGACCAATTCTTAATATGCCCTTTGCGTGAACCAATCCATGTTGATCACCTCTTCAAATCACTCACTTCTTGAAACCCCAAAACCCCTTTTTGTGTTTTTGTGAGAATACAACGTTCAAAGCTTAACCTAATCCTAAGTCTAAGCTTTTCTATATATCTCCACAAATCTTTTCCAATTGTGCAATATATCTTTTCTTGAAAAAAGTTATCATCACTATATTTTCCAATTTATGATGAGGATCTTCTTGTTTGTGAATCATGTCTAAACAAGATCAGCCAATGAAAACTCTCCACATCACCACGTTTTAGTTCTTCATTCCAAGTAGTGTGTTACACATCTTCGTCCATGTGTAACACAACAACAACACGCCAGAGTCCAACATTCTTGAATATATACGAGCCATACTCCAAAGAACAATATCAATCAACACTCTATTTGTGTCATTGCACAAACACATCAAACTCCAAATCCTTGAGTTACAGAATATAGGTACAGTTATATAAACAAAAGTATAAACACTAATCACTGACGTTTGTGTCAAGTAAAACCATTTCAATGGTTAGACCTCCTTCATCTGGATACTGTTTCCAGAGCTTTATTAGTTTCACCTTGATTTTCCACAGACTTAGATGGTTTCAGTTCAGAAACTGAATTAAAAGAGGCCATATAAAAGGAGTTTAGCTAATGCAAAGAAGATTTTATGGTCGATGGTGTGTAGGGATGATGGAATACCTAGGGTGCCTACTTATTATATAGGTATACGTAGTGTAGTATCTTTCTAAGTTTTGTATATTCTCAATTTCTGAGACCAATAGAATTGCAATCAAATGTTTACTATTTTGTAGTATAGCGTGATTTACTGAATATTTATTTAGGGAATAACTGTCTATAAAATATTTATGTGATATACAACGATGAATAAATATTTTGTTTTCAAATCTTATTTCTATATACGTAAAAAATAAAGAATAATATATATATATATATATAATCTATTAATTTAGAATCTTATTTTTATCTATTGTTAATAGGTTGTCTTTAAAATTTTGAACCCATCCACGTTTTCATTAATATATATATATTAGATTACATTTATAGTTCAAATTATTTTTTTTACATTAATACAGAAAACATACTAACAATTTATTTTTAGTTACTATATAATATTTATTGGATATTCAGTCTAAATGACTGTTATCATTGCTAAATATATTTATAGAATCTAATGTGTTATATAAAATCTATTCTCCAAACAAATACTAACTAATTTAAAATTTAGATTACAACAAAATCATCCAATGAGGTGACACTTTCACGCAGATAACATATTGTTTTGCAATATTTAACCAAATATTTAACCAACAGTAATCAAATTAATCATCAAGTTACTAACTCTTTAACGGTAGACATACACTAGTAAAAAAAAAGGTTATAGCCACTGTCATTTTTCGTAGCTATGAGCGAAATTTCGTAGCTATATGAATTTTTGCTACGAGAATGCTATGAAAATCGGATCGTAGCTATACGATCGTAGCAAAAATTGATCGTGTCAAAAATTGTAGCAAGTTGCTACGAATTTGCTACGAATATTTCGTGGCAAAATATGCTACGTTTTGCTACAAACAATTCGTTGCTATTTAAGCTACAAAATGAATCGTAGCTAAATCGTGTGTTTTAAAAAAAAAATAAAAAAAAAAACAAAAAATCAATAAATAAATATAAATTATGAAATAGAAAAAAAATTCTTCATTAAATTATAAAATATACAGAAAATAATTATGAATATATAAATATATATTATACATATATATACACAGAAATACTAACATCGTCTGAACAACAGGCCCCGTCACCGGCTCCGTCACCGGCTCCGTCACCGGCTCCGCCACCGGCTCCGCCACAGACGCGTCATGCCTCCTCTGCCATCACGCCTCCTCCGCCGTCACGCTTCTTCTGCTTCCTCACCGTAGCTTCTTCTTCAACCTTCAAACGGGCTATGCTCACGAGCCACCACATCTGCTACCTCCTCCTCCATCAATCTCCTCTGCCTCCTCCATCTTCCTTTACCAAAAAAAAAATCAGATTCAACACACATAAGAGAGAGTGAGAGAGAGAGACGCTACTGGTGGTGAAGAGTGTGACGGTGGTGGTGGTGGTGAAGAGTGTGACGGTGGTGGTGGTGGTGAAGAGTGCGACGGTGGTGGTGGTGGTGAAGATGGCGGAGGAGCAGAGACATGACGAAGGCTAAGCCGAGATAAACGGATCGAAGATCTTTTCCGCTAACCAACCAAAACCAGATCTTGACCTCGATCTCTCTGACTAACCAACTGTTAGGTTTTAACCAAGTTATCAACTTGCAAATAACCTATTTAACGTGTTCAGAATGTTTTAGTATAACTGTTTGTTTAAGTTCTAAGCTTGTGTGTTTGAATGAACAGGGAGCACGCACACAACTTTGGTAACCCAGTTCCCTTATCGGTACGTCTGGGGGAAGAACAACGCTTCCAATCCACTATCACCAAGTATAAGATTGAGGAATACAAGTGATAAGAGATCAACTAACTTGTATAACAAGTAAACGCCAACAACGAACTAATAGACCTAGTTCTTTGTTGATACAAGCTGAGAGAAATAGGTAACTACGCCTTCCAACTCTTCACCGTGATGATATTGTAGAACCCGAACCTTCTTGTCGCCTGTAATATGTGATTTTCGTGTGTCTCAAGTCGTCTCCTTGCTTCTCTTATATACAGGGATATGCGAATGCCCTAGCTCACGTTTTGGGCCGAGATTACCGAAGTCTTACTCAGTAGATCCAGTTGGCCCATAAGACTCGTGCATCCTTTTACCATGGGCTTGTGGCGCGGCCCAACCCTGAGGACAAGTAGACAACATTCTCGACAAACTCCACCTTTGTCAATCTCCGAATCTTCAAGAAAAGAACTCAACAGTCTCTCTCTCTACACCGATTCACCGATTCTCTTGATCGACACACCTTGTATCTTTCTCATGAGCTAGATCCATCCTCGTCCTTTGCCTTTCACCATACATGCAGTACATCAATGATCTTCTGACATATCTTCACCTGTACGATTTGCACGGATCTGAAGAGCTCCACCTTCATCCTGTTTCCGGTGGTTAGAACTATGCCAGCTCCCAAAGATCTTCCTTTGCTTAGACTTAGAGGAACTAATTTTTAACGGAAGATTCGTCGACTAATCTCTCGTTTCAATTTCCTCTGGTAAGTTTAGAAATCCTTTTATAAGTCCTTCATTTTATATTTGACCTAAGAACTTTATAATAATCTTTGTAGCATCCTTGTAATGAATCTCAACTTCTTCGTCTTAACTTTCAGCTCAACGAGGGGTCAAAGATTCAAACTTCAAAGAAAAAAAACTTCATCCAAGAAGGTAACTCCTTCTTTTCTTTCTTGTAATAAAATTTATGAGTTCACCCTAGTGATATCCCTTAAGGGTTAACTCAATTTGAAACAACCCCCCGCATATTATAAGAGAACCAGTTTTAATCTTTAAAGATAGAAACATAGAGAGCCATTAACCTGCTGATACCGTAGATTAATCCTTCTTCAAAAACTTTACCGCTTTAAGAATCCTTTCGTTGATTGTATGTTACCAATACTAACTGTCTAGTATTTGTTTGTGTCCATTTGTGAGGTCCTTCAATCAACCCGAGAACAGGAACCTCTGGACTGTTTGAGCTTGCTACCTGATCACTTTGAGAAGTTCAAGGCACTTCTCAAAATTCCTGCCAGGTAAACTCTTGGTTAACATATCTGCCGCATTCTCCGTAGTATGTACCTTTTGAATCTTGACTGAACCTTCCTCTATAATATCCCTGATAAAATGATATTTATTCGCAATATGTTTTGTTCTGTCGTGATGTATACTGTTCTTTGCTAAGCAGATAGCACTTTGTGAGTCGCAGTTTAGTTTGAACGAGTCTAGTTTAAAACCCAGTTCGTCACAAATAGCTTTTAGCCAAATTCCTTCTTTTGTAGCCTCTGACAATGCCATATATTCAGCTTCCGTTGTAGATAGAGCAACTACTTGCTGTAGACATGATCTCCAGCTAACTGTATTCCCTCCAACTCTGAAAGCATATGCTGAAACTGATCTTCTTTTATCTAGGTCTGTAGAATAATCTGAATCCGAGAAACCTTCAGTGTCAAAGTCCTCTGATTTTGTAAACGTTAAACAAACATTAGATGTCCCCTTTAGGTATCTTAATATCCATTTCACTGCCTCCCAATGATTTCTACCTGGATTTGCCATGTATCTGCTTACCAATCCCACGGCATAACCTAAATCTGGTCGAGAACCAACCATGGCATACATTATGCTTCCTACTGCGCTAGCGTAGGGTACTGTATCCATCTCCCTTCTCTCTGTTTCAGTTTCTTCTGGAGTTAGACTTCTTAGTTTGAATAAGGAATTGCTTGGAGTAACTACAGCTTTACTTTCTTCCATGTTGAATGTTCTTAGTACTTGTCTGATGTATCTTTCTTGAGATAGCTTTAGAATTCCATTTTTTCTATCCCTCTTAATATCCATCCCTAGTATTCTTGATGCCGGACCCAGGTCTTTCATTTCAAACGTTTTGTTAAGACTCTTCTTCAGAATTTTAATCTCTTCGATATCTTTAGATGCAACAAGCATGTCATCAACATACAGTAATAAATAGACCATATCTTCCACATCCGTTCCTTTAGTGTATACACACGGATCCTTAGTGCAGCGTTTAAACCCTTGTAGTTTCATGAATTCGTTAAACTTTTGATTCCACTGCCTTGGGGACTGTTTGAGCCCGTATAAGGATTTTTTAAGAAGACATACCATTCCTTCTTTTCCCTTTTCTATGAACTCCTCAGGTTGCTCCATATAGATGACCTCATCAAGAACACCATTTAGGAAAGCCGTTTTAACATCCAATTGTTCTAATTCCAAATCATAATTCACCACAATAGATAACATAAGTCTTATTGACACATGTTTAACCACAGGTGTAAAAACTTCATTGTAGTCAATTCCTTCCAACTGTGTATAGCCTTTAGCTACTAGACGTGCCTTGAACCTTGGATCTTCTATACCTGGAATTCCTTCTTTGTATTTGTAGATCCATTTGCAGCCTATTATCCGTTTCTTATCTGGTCTTGGGACAAGTTCGAATGTCTCATTCTTGTCCAGAGAGTTCTTTTCTTCTATCATAGCTTCCTTCCATTTTCTCCAGTTCTTGCTCTGTTTTGCTTCCGTTACTGTCCTTGGTTCATCTAATTCGATGCTTGCTGCGCAAGTTAGAGCATAAGCTATTACTGAATCCCCGTCTTCATATCTGGAAGGAGGCCTGATCACTCTCTGTTCCCTATCCCGTGCCAAAACATAGTCTTCTAAATCTTGGGAATTATTTCCCTCGGAATCTTTTTCTTCACTGGACTCACTTGATGATTCTGAATTTTCTTCTTCTGAAACCGCTCCACCTTGACCAGTAGAACCAGTGTTACTTGAAAGAGCTCCATCTTGATTTGATGGTCCCTGAATCAATTCAGTCCTGAACGTTACTTTCTTTGCTTTCTTAGGTTGTCTTTCTTCTTTTTCTGTGATATTATACAATGTGTCTTCGTCAAACACAACATTTCTGCTGTTGGAGCACTTTCCATCTTCTGGTATCCAAATTCTATAACCTTTGACTCCTTGAGGATAACCCAAGAAAATTCCTTTTACTGCTCTGGGACTCATCTTGTCTTGTACTATGTGGACATATGCCACACACCCAAACCTTCTTAAATGACTGTAATCAACTTTAATACCAGTCCACAACTCTTCTGGTATTTCGAACTTTAGAGCTGCATTAGGTGATCGATTTATTAGATATACTGCAGTACATGCAGCTTCTGCCCAGAAATATTTTTCTAAGCCTGATTCTGCCAACATGCATCTAATCTTTTCAGCTATAGTTCGATTCATCCTTTCTGCCACTCCATTTTGTTGTGGAGTGTAAGTGCACGTCTTGTGCCTTTTGATTCCTGAATCACTACATAGCTTGTCCATCTTGACATTGCAAAACTCAAGTCCATTGTCGGTTCGTATATACTTCAGCCTTTTCTTAGTGATATTTTCCACTAAGTTCTTCCATTCTGAGAAATTTTCGAAAACCTCATCCTTACTCTTTAGAAACCTGATCCATACTTTTCTAGAATAGTCATCGATGAATGTTAAGAAATACCTGCAACCTGATAGGCTAGGCTCATTTGAGACTGAACCCCAGAGGTCACTGTGTATATACTCCAGAATTTCTTTAGATGTGTGCCTTCCTTCTGGAAAGCTTTGCTTGTGAGCTTTACCAAACACACATTTTTCGCAGAAGTCCAGTGTGTGTACTTCCTTAGAATTTAAATAACCCCTTTTGACCAAGAGGTTCATATTCTTTAAACTCATGTGACCCAACCTAGAATGCCACCGGTTTGTAAGATTTGTTTCAGTTTTAACCACTGAAGCTTCTCCTTTAACAACAGATCCTTGTAAATAGTAGAGGCCGTCTCGGTATTTTCCTGATAACACTCTCTTTCCTTCACGATAAAATGTGATAGTAAAGTCTTTACCCTCATACTTGCAGACATTCTTTTCCAACTGTCCATAAGATATTAGATTTCGGCTCATTGAAGGCATATACCTTACATCGCTTAAAATGACTGGAACTCCTTCAGAGTTTAGGATTTTAATTTTTCCTATACCCTTAACCTCACATTGAGTATTATTTCCCATTAGGACTTTGCCTCCATCGATTTCCTTGAAGTCAAATAATGCATCCCTCTCAGGTGTAATATGAAAGGTGCAGCCCGAGTCCATAACCCATTCATTCATCGTATCTTGAGTGCTTGCTGTTAGAATCATAGGTTGTTCTTTGTCCTGAGCAACATTTGCAGATTCGTTTGGTTTCCCATTCTTCTTATCTGGACAATCTCGCTTATAATGACCTTCTTTACCGCAGGTCCAACATGCCCTAGGTTTACCTGGTCCTCTTGGTCTAGATTTTGACCTGCCAGTTTTACTTCTTGATCTACCTTTCCAATGACTTTGATTCTTTGACTCAGACCTTCCTCTTCCTACTATTAGTCCTTCTGCATTTGATCTTGATCTACCGATCAGTCCAGCTTCTTTCAGTTCCACTTCCTTAGCGTATGCTGATGTTGTAACTTCCTGTAGAGTTAAGGTCTCCTTGCCATTACCGTACTTCAGGGTATGAACTAGTGAGTCAAACTGTTTAGGCAAGCTTGACAAAACCTGTATAGCCTGATCTTCATCACTAATTGTGATATTCAAACTTTCCAAATCATCTACTAATCTCAAGAATACATCCAGATTTTCTTCTACACTGCGATGCTCATCCATCCTGAAACTTGCAAATCTTTGTTTTAAGTAGATTCTGTTTGGTAAAGTCTTAGTTTGGTAATCCTTCTCCAACGTTTTCCAAACCCCTAGGGCAGTTGTCTGTTTCATTACCTTTCGCAACACTAAGTTGCTCAAACTTGCGCATATCATATTCTTAGCGCGTTTATCCATCTCTTTTAATGTTAGGCTTGCAGGTGCAGTACCCGGTTTTGCCTCTGATTCCACCTCCTTGCCTTTGTCTGTCATGGAACTTGTTTCTTCCTCATTCAATACACAGTCTAAGCCAGAATTCTCAAGTTGCATAAGCATCTTGAATTTCCACATTCCAAAATCTCCTTTGCCATAGAACTTCTCAACTTCGATTTTGACCTGAGTGTTCTGCATAGTTTCCAGCTTAACCGTTAGAATACCAGCAACCTCTTGTCTGACCCGGAGCTCTGATACCACTTGTTAGGTTTTAACCAAGTTATCAACTTGTAAATAACCTATTTAACGTGTTCAGAATGTTTTAGTATAACTGTTTGTTTAAGTTCTAAGCTTGTGTGTTTGAATGAACAGGGAGCACACACACAACTTTGGTAACCCAGTTCCCTTATCGGTACGTCTGGGGGAAGAACAACGCTTCCAATCCACTATCACCAAGTATAAGATTGAGGAATACAAGTGATAAGAGATCAACTAACTTCTATAACAAGTAAACGCCAACAACGAACTAATAGACCTAGTTCTTTGTTGATACAAGCTGAGAGAAATAGGTAACTACGCCTTCCAACTCTTCACCGTGATGATATTGTAGAACCCGAACCTTCTTGTCGCCTGTAATATGTGATTTTCGTGTGTCTCAAGTCGTCTCCTTGCTTCTCTTATATACAGGGATATGCGAATGCCCTAGCTCACGTTTTGGGCCGAGATTACCGAAGTCTTACTCAGTAGCTCCAGTTGGCCCATAAGACTCGTGCATCCTTTTACCATGGGCTTGTGGCGCGGCCCAACCCTGAGGACAAGTAGACAACATTCTCGACACCAACAAAAAGTTCGTTCTACTGGTGAAAGGAGAAGCAAAGATAACTAAAAAGAAGAGAATAGATCCGACCAAAGGGAAAAAAAAGAAAGAAGAAGCTCTGATTTTGACCCAAAAAAAAAGAAAAAAAGAAAGAAGAAGCTTTGAGATGGTTGTCGAAGAAGAAAGAAGAAAGTGACTCGAGAGAGAGGTCTTGGAAAGAGAGAATAAGCACAAAAAGATGAATCTGGACCATTGATTAGATTTAATCAATGGTCAATAGTAGCAATCCTCACACCATTGTTTTAGCCAATAAAAAATTAGAGATGCTTATTAGTTATATTTAATTTACTTTAGTTTTAATATATAGGGAATACATAAATTGTTTTCTTTCAGTTTTAAATAAAATACACTTGGTGTTCAAAAAAGAAGAAGATAAAGTATACATTTGAGTTATATATAGTTTATGGTTTATTGAAATTAGTATAAAATTTAGATTTATTTTGGAGTATTGGGTTTAGGTTTGAAATTTAAAGTTTGGGGTATAGTATTTGGGATTCTATGTTTAGAGTGTATGCTAAGGATTGAGATTAAGTTTTAAAATTTTTTTTATTTAATGTTTAGGATAGATTTTTAAGTTCAAGATTTAAAGCTAAAATAATAAAAGATTAGGGTTTAAAGTTGATATATATGGTTATAACTAAAGGCTTAAGGGTTTGAGTTAGAGATTATAGAGCGTTTGTTTAGGCTTAAGATTTTAAACCTTAGAATTAGAGAAACTATTTTATTTTAATTTTAGATAAAGTTTACATGTAAACATTTTAAATATTTGAATAAATAACTAATAGTTATAATTTGAGCATTGTCTATTTATTTTAAATAATTAATTTATTTAAGGATTATGTTTATGATTTAGGGTATAGAGTGTAGTTTAAGTTTAATATTTAAGTTTAAAGTTTGAAAATATTAGTTTTGGTGTTTAATTTATTATTTAGGGTATAATGTTTAGGTTAAGAGTATGGTTTGGAATATAGTTTTTGAGGTTAGATTTAAGATTTGAGAGAAAATTTTGAAAAAGATTAAATTTAAAATTTAAAATGAAATTTAAAGTTAAAATAAGTCTTTCTAGGTTTGTATTTAAAGTTTAGGGTTTTAAAAGTATACTTAGGGTTTAGGGTTTTAAATTTTCGTGGCTATTTCATGTCAAAATCGTAGCTATTTTATGGTAGCAACGAAAGAATTTGTGGCAAAATCGTTGCAAAAGGATATTTTTTATAAACTAGCTACGATTATAGCTACGATTTATTTCGTAGCAATATTGCTACGAAAAAAATCGTATAAAAAACGTAGCTATTGTTTGCCACGTTTTATTTCGTAGCAATTTTGCTACGATTTACATACGAAAAGCTATGTTTTTTTTCGTGGCTTTTTGTAGCTTTTTCGTAGCATTTTGAAATTTGCTACGAAATTTTCGTAGCAATTTCGTGGCTATGACCGAAATTTTTACTAGTGATAAACCCAAACCCTGACCAAATAACTCAAATCCACATACCTACATGGTGCTAATGAAAAACAAAATGTATTATTAAATCTAAAATATTTGTGGAAAAAGATACACACTAACGACACACAAACCCCAAACTACAGATGACTGAATAATTAATATTTACCGTAAAATTTTTGTTAGTTTGTAAAAAAGATAATCCGCGTTTTAGTGAGGGTAGTATCCTAGTATCTTATTAATTTAGAGTTCTATTCAAACCTAATGTGTGATATTTCAGTTTTGGACCTATTGAAAAAGTCATCAACATTAAATATAGTGATATATTCTAACCATTTTTAATCCATTACAAAAATATATTGATACACTATGTATACGAACCTAATTTCATGGCATAACCGAAATTTCCATTGGTTTACATGTAACTATCCAACTAATATCTTCATCCTCCACAAACATAATTCTAAACCATAATCGAATATCTTTCACAAACACATTTCTAAATAACCTAATTTTCATTGCTCTACTTACAACACTTCAATAACCTCTCTCTCTCTCTCTCTCTCTCTCTCTCTCTCTCTCCTTATATATATCACTACAAGAAAACAGAGTGTATTCCGACGGAAATTCCGATGGCGACACATATCCTCGGAATTTTTCGACGGAATTCCGAAAAAATTCCGAGGAAACAAAAAAATCATGTTTCCTCGGATTCCGACGAAATTCCGAGGAACATTTATTTTGTCGGTATAAACCGAGAAAATTCCAAGGAACCTTATTTTGTCGGTATAAACCGAGAAATTTCAGAAACTCGTTGCTGGTCTTGGATTATCGTATCAGGTAATAGATGTATGCATCGATAATTGCATGATATATTGGAGGGCGGATGAGAACCAGCTTCAGTGCAAATTTTGTGGGAATGCTCGTTATAGAGATACTAGTGGAAGAGTTCCAGTGGCATACAAAAGGATGTGGTATTTGCCGTTGACAGAAAGGTTGAAGAGGTTGTATCAGTCTGAACGCACAGCCCAACCAATGAGATGGCATGCGGAGCATTAAACAAATGGTGAGATTAGACATCCTTCAGATGCAAAAGCTTGGAAGCATTTCCAATCAACATATTCAGAATTTGCATATGAGAGAAGAAATGTCTACCTTGGATTATGTACCGATGGTTTTAGCCCATTTGGCAAGAATGGAAGACAATATTCTCTATGGCCAGTCATTCTTACACCATACAACTTACCGCCAAACTTGTGCTTGCGCCGAGAGTTTTTGTTTCTCTCCATTCTCATTCCCGGGCCAGAGGATCCTAGGAGATCACTTGATGTGTTTCTTCAGCCACTAATATATGAGTTGCAACAACTATGGGCTCAAGGTGCTGAAAATACGATGTTTCGTGTAAAGAAAACTTTCAAATGCGGACAGTACTTATGTGGACAATAAGTGATTTTTCAGCATATGGTATGTTATCTGGATGGACAACACATGGAAGGTTATCATGTCCATATTGTCAAGATAACACAGATGCTTTCCAACTAAAATACAGAAGGAAAACGTGTTGGTTTGACTGTCACAGGAGATTCCTACCACTTGTCCGAGGACCAGGACAATTTCGTCGGAATTTCCTCGGAAATTACCGAGGAATTACGACGAAAAGTGATATTTTGAACCGAAAACATCGTTTTATGGTTAGAAATGAAAAACATACAACCAAAAAAACTTTCCTAAGTGTCTTAAATTGATTTTCAGTTCAAATGTTAGTTTATTTTCAAATAATAAACAATTTTCCGATTGTATGAACGAAATTCATACACTTCAAGAGAAACACTTATACAGTTTAATAGACGGGAAGGACAATACTTGTAATCGATTTCGATTTTTTGTAATTTAATGGTTTATCCACATCTTTAGATAGGATTCTCAATGTTATGCATTGGACAACTTTGAAATTGTGTAAGAAATGAACTAGGGTTCACAAATTTGATGTTTCCAAACCCCAAAACATGTTTTCCTCGGAATATTCCGAGGAAAAGAAATTATGATTATCCAATAAGGGGACATGCAGAGCATATTCCTATTTCCTCGGAATTTCCTTGGAATATTCCGAGGAAAAGGAATATGCTATGCACAGATTATGATATTTTGTCCGATTTATGGTTTTTCCGAGGAAATTCCGACGAATGTTTTTCTATTCGTCGGAATTTCCTCGGAAATTTCATTACCCGGGAAATGGAACCGCCAAAATGTTTTGCGAAAATCAAGTTTACAAATCCCGAGGAAATTCCGACGACCCCTTTCCTCGGAAATGTTCGTGTCTATTTACCCGAAACCTTTCTTCTTTCCCATTTCTCTTGTCTCTCTCTCGATTTCCGGCAAAGCTCTTCTCATTTCCTCCATTATTTCCGGTCAATCTTCTCCATTTCTCCCCAAAACCTATCCCTAAACATGTAAGATCATTATCCCACTCTTTTTGATTAATTTTGTGAAGTTTTTGGATGAATTTGATGATTTTAGGTTTAGTAGATTGTTATTTTTGGATTTAGAATTGTTAGGATTTAAGATTGTTAGGATTGTTAGGATTTAGGATTATATTGTTAGGATTGTTTGGATTGTGGATTGTTAGGTTTATAAATCTATTTTTTAGGTTTATAAAAACGTTTAAAACGTTTTTTAATATTTATAAAACGTTAATAATATTTATAAAACGTTTTTTAATATTTATAAAACATTTTTAATATTTATAAAACGTTTTTAATATTTATAAAACATTTTTTTATATTTATAAAACGTTTTTAATATTTATAAAACGTTTTTTATATTTATAAAACGTTTTAATATTTATAAAATGTTTTTTATAATTATAAAACGTTTTTAATATTTATAAAAGGTTTTTTATATTTATAAAATGTTTTTAATATTTATAAAAAGTTTTTATAGTTATAAAACGATTTTTATATTTATAAAACGTTTTTAATAGTTATAAAATGATTTTTATATTTATAAAACGTTTTTAATATTTATAAAAAAAATTTATATATAGAAAACGTTTTTTATAGTTATAAAACGATTTTTATATTTATGATAAGTTTTTTATAGTTATAAAACGATTTTTTATATTTATATTTATAAAACATCATTTGTATATTAAATTTACTTTTAGATTCTTATATGTATAAACCGATTTTTATATTTAATAAAATCTTTTTTTAGATTTTTGTATGTATAATTTGCCATTTTTAAAAATTATTTGTAAAACTTTGTTTTACAAATAGGTCTAGTGGCGAGAACGAGACTAGACTTCGCCGTTCTGCACCACGAGGTCGTAGTGGTTCGTCCTCCCGCTATCGGGCTTCTTTAGCGTCTCTAAACCAAGCTGCAGACGAGTATGGTCACCCTCTCGCTCCTCCGGTTGTTCCGGGAATCATGACTGTTGAACAGTTGGTTCAGCAGCCGGGTCGAGAGCATCTTCTCGTTCTCACTCCATATCCACAGGGACGAAACCAAACTTGGTAAAAAATTTTTTTTTTGTTTTTTTTAAATATTATTTCATTATATTTTTTTCATTCCTATTTTTTTCTTATCTGAGGTTCGATCGATCGGGGAACGGGATCAGCACCTTCATCAACCGGATGATATACTCGACCCTCCAGAAGGGATATCCTACCTTCACCAGCTTCCCTTCTGACGATCGGGAAATGTGGTTCCGTCAGTTTGCGGTAAATTTTAATTTTTTTAACTTATTTTTTAATCTTTAACATAATTTTTTACTAATTGTGTATTTTTCAGCAAGAATTCAACTGGACTTCTAATCAGACAGACTTCATCCGTCACCACTTCAACCTCAAAGTCATGGATAATTATGGGAAGCAAATCTATGAGTGGAAGAAGAAGTGGATCAAAGGAAAGACACCGAAATCGATTAACGAGATGGTGTGGGCGGAGTTGATACAATACTGGGAGAAGGACACGACGCAAGACCGATCGGTGACCAACTCTGGCAACTGCAAGAGCGAGCGTCGCGGAAAGGGCATGTACAAGCACAACTTGGGTGCCCAGAGTATTCACACTCTCGGAGATCGAATGGTAAGTTAAATCTATTTTTTATTTCAAATCTTTAAACATTTTTATTTCAATTTTAATGCATTTTTTACATTTTTATGCGGAAGAAAATGATGGTGAGCCGGTTGATGATCTCGCCCTAATGAGGATGGCATTGCGATAAGGTCCTTGCAATCCGTACCAAAGCGTTGACATGACGAGTATTGAAGCATGCATTCTAACGCTCATCTAAGAGCTTTGAGTTTGGAGTGAAGAGCTGTCTCGCGCTTCCTCAAATTTCTCGTCCCCATTAGCTTTATCATCCCATTACCGGTTTTCCACACCCAACCACAACTACTATACTGACCAGCATCTGTCCAAGAACCGTCCACAATGCATATATTCTCTAGACATAGGGTCTGAGTCTCGCCGCTACAAGGTGCTTGCGGATTCTGGCCAATCTTATCATTAGCACTAAACCAAACAAGGCATTCACCTTCTGCAAATCTTACCAACTCCATAGGGTATCTGTCAATCCCCCTAAAAAGTTTGTCATTCATGGCCTTCCATATATACCAAATTATCCAAGCATAAGGGTCTCTATGTGACGCAGATGCCATAAACTCCTCCTTCCACCAAAAAAGGTAATCCATATTTGCATAGATACTAGGCAATGGAAAAATATATTGTCCCGAAGGCGTCGAGGATAAAGCCCAAACTTGCAAGGCAGGAGGACACTCAAAAATAGCATGAGTAACATTTTCTTCCGGCTCTCCACACCTTGGGCAAAAATCATCACATCGCATATTCATGTAATTCAGGTTCCGAGTAACTGCGACATGTCTTGTTATCAACTGCCACATAAGGTGGCGCATCTTCGGAGGAGCTTTGACTTTCTAAACAAAAGCTTGGAGATCAGTTATACCAGGTTCACAAACCGAATTCTCGTTATCCTTCCTCAGGAGACATCATGCCACCTTGTAACCTGATTTGACAGTATACTGGCCAGTTTTAGTATAACTCCAGCAGAAAGAATCCCTATGATTTGTTGTACTTATGACTAAGCTCCTTATAAGGGGAATGTCAGCCGGATGGACATAATTTGTCAGCAGTTCAATATCCCAATCCTTTGAATCTGGATTTATCAAATCACTAGGTTCGGGGACAAAAAAGGGCCTGATGGGTTGGCCGGACGAGCTGGTATTGTCGGAATCCAGGGATCCTCCCACACTTTAACTTCATCTCCTGAATGTACCTTATGTCTAATTCCCAGTACCAACAGGCTTCGCGCCGCCGAAATGCTAGTCCACACATAGGATAGACTGCTGGTCAGATTTGAGCGCAAAGGCGAACTCATTTGATAATACCTCCCCTTGAGCACCCTAGCCACCAATGAATCCGGAAACTGAACTAATCTCCATAAATGTTTTGCTAGTAAAGCCAAATTGAATTCATGGATCATACGAAATCCCAAACCTCCCTCACACCTAGGTTTACATAGCTTTTCCCATTTAGCCCAATGAATACCTCTCTTTGGGGGGGGGGGTTTGAGCTCCACCAAAATTGTGCGATGGCACTTGTAAGCTTTTCACATACCTCTAACGGAAGGAGGAATGTAGACATCTCATATGTAGGCAGAGCTAATAGAATAGATTTAATCAGAACCTCCTTCCCACCTTTCGATAGCCTTCTCCCTGTCCACCCGTTCACTCTATGCATTAATTTGTCTTTGAGGAAAGCAAAAAGTTTGCATTTAAAGCCACTAATATCTTCTGGAATTCCCAAATATGAACCCATCCATCCTTCGTTTTGGATTCCTAGCTTATCTTTGATATTTTGTCTAGTTGTAGCATTTATCTTCTTGCCAAAGAGCATAGAAGATTTCTCGAAGTTGATGCACTGGCCTGATGCTTTCCCATATTTCTTAATCTCTTTCATTACTTCCTCACGTTCATGGGGCTCCGCCTTACAGAAGAAAAGGCTATCATCAGCAAAAAGTAGGTGAGATACCGAGGGACATGCACGCGTTACCTGCATCCCTGTTATCTTTCCTTGGTTCTCTACATGATTAAGAAGGCTAACGAGCGCTTCAGTGCATATAATGAAAATGAAAGGAGACAAAGGATCTCCTTGACGTAGGCCCCTTTCCGGGACAATGTTTCCCCTTGGCTGACCATTTATAAGAACTTTGTACCTCACCGATGATATGCATCGCATGATCCAATCAATCCAAAGTTCCAAAAACCCCCAACTTTTGCATGAAAGCCTGGATGAAAGGCCACACCATTCGATCATACGCTTTACTCATATCAGTCTTTATGGCCATCCTCTTGTTGCGGCCATTTGGTTTAGTCCTTAAAGCATGGAACATTTCTTGTGCAATCATGACATTGTCAGAAATTTGTCTTCCGACAACGAAAGCCGATTGAGTTTCTGATATTATTCCTGGTAAGAATTTTCTTAATCTCTGACATAAGATCTTAGAGATTATCTTATAGCTAACATTGCATAGACTAATAGGTCTGAACTTAGACATCTCATTTGGTTTGTCAACCTTTGGGATAAGACAGATGTTTGTGTCATTTAATCCATTAGTCATTGTTCCTTCAAATAGGAATTGATTAACCATACGAGTTAAGTCTTCCTTTACAATATCCCGGAACCTCTGGAAAAATAGTGCTGTCATCCCATCTGGTCCTGGACCTTTCTCCGGATGCATTGCGAATAGAGCTAGCTTGACTTCCCATTCCGTGACCGGAGCTGTAAGTTCCTCATTCACAACACCTGAAATCCTTGTAGATACTTCTAAGAGAGCCTCCTCAATATTTTCAGGGTTAGATGTCCCAAATAACTCACAGAAGTAGCTAGTAGCAATGACCACTAGACCATCGTCTTCCTCCACGGCATTCCCATCAGAATCGAGAAGCTGGGAGATTTTATTCCTTGCTCTTCTTTGCTTTGTTACTGAATGGAAGTATTTTGAATGTTGACCGCCTTCTTGAAGCCAGAACACTCTACTATTTTGTTTCCAGAATATCTCTTCCGCCTTAAGGGCGTCAGATTATTCCTTCAGCGCCTTCGATATATCCTCAGTTGTGGCATCATCATTGAGGTAAAATGCCTCCACCTTTTCCTTCAAGTCCTCCACCTGTTTTCCAGAGTTTAAATCATGCTGCCATGATCCTAAGGCTTTGCGACAACTTGAAATGTGATCCATAATATTCGCATTTGGTGGGAGTTTTGAGGAACTCCAGCCCTCCAAAATAACTTGTCGTATTTCCTCGTCGTCAATCCATCGCTTATCGAATTTGAAAGATTTCGATTTTTGCACTGGTTTAGTAAGGATATTTGCTAGGACCGGATGATGATCCGAGACCCACAAAAGCATATAAGTTACCCCCGAGTGAGGGAACTTCTCATGACAATCTTCATTGCCAACAGCTCTATCTAAGCGACATCTGACTGTGGTTCGCCCTGCCCTTTTTCTAACCCATGATAATGTATTTCCAGAACATGGAAATTCCAGCATTCCACAATCATTTAGCATATGTTTAAAAGGTAAGAGTGAACTATCTGAACAAGGTCTTCCACCCACCTTTTCATTGTGACATGTTATTTTATTAAAGTCACCAATCATAAACCACGGTCCAACTCTTGTCGTTGAGAAACGCGTAAGACGTTCCCACACATGATCCATATGTTCTAAGACAGGATCACCATACACAAATGTCATATAGACTTTTATTCCATCAATGATTGTCTCAACGTCAATCATTATGTTATTTGAAAGAAAACATTAATTGGAAATTCTGCTAAAGAAAACAAAGCTAGACCACCGCTAAGGCCAAGTGGCTCTACGGTAAACAAACGATCAAGTCCTAAATCGGTCTGGATGTTTTGCAACATCGACCTATTATTCTTCGTCTCCGAAAGGAACACAAGTCCTGGGCGATACTTCTGACACATCTCCTTAAGGCATCGAACTGTGAGGTTGTTCCCAATCCCTCTACAGTTCCAACTGATCGTCTTCATGGTTCCCCCTTTGATGAGTTTTTAGGCCTCATCAACCCCTCATCTTGCGCAAGTCTCTCTCTCATCTACTTTGCACTGTGTCGCCAATACTTAGCAGACCCACCAGCCTCATTAGAACTCATATACTTAGATCTTTTGCTGGGAGATCCCCGACGAAGGATCCCAAGCTTCTTACTTGTGAGGCCTAATGAGCCACTCATCTTGGCACATATCTTCAACGTTTTTGTTGCCTTCTTCCCTGATTTTTCTCTCCTTTCCACAACAAGTAATGGCTCTGGCCATTTGGTTTCGGATTTCAAGAGCTCCTCACCTAGAAGGTCATCCTCATTAGGATCAAACCCCAACATCCCATCATCTTGTTCTGCCATCTCCACTTCCTCCAAAGCCCCAATAATTTGATCATCCTTAGTCCAATCCGCCAGTGAGGGGGAAAAGGAGAGTGCTCGGGCTGCACCTCTTGAGCGGGTAGTAACATTACCCTCCATAGGGTTATCTCCAGCAGTTGGGGTGACAATCTTATTTGCTAGCATCCTCCTTTGTCGACCATCCCCGCTCTTTGGTATCACATTCTCCGGTGATAGAGAGAGAATTGATAATTGTTCATAGGGAAAAATATCGAGTGAAACACCAGTGTCTACACGGGGTTCTTTATCCCCCCCCCATTCGGTCAATAGCAGGTTTTGCTGGACGCCTTATGTCCTCCTCAGTCACCGAATTAAATGTTGATTTAGCTCTCCACCTTTGATCTGGTTTACGCTCATATGGAGCAAACCGAGATCCTCCAAATCTACTGCCTCTTGAAGATTCATTTCGAGCCCTAATAACTCTGTCCCTATGGTCCTCCCTTTGAATATTATACCTCTCCCTGGGACTAGGTCGGCTGTGACTAATCTCATAGCGTTGATTTCCTGAATCGTGCCGTCTATGGTCCAAATCATCCCTTTGGCGCAAGGATATTTGTGGTGCCTGTATGTAGTCCTATTTCTCGTGCATCAGAGAATGTTGAGCATGTCTTCCTGATGGAGCTTGAACTCGAGAGAAAACGTCAAGGCGCTCTCTGGGCTGCTGGAGTCTAGCTTGGATACTCGTCGAAGGACAATATCCTTCTTCATGGGAGAGTAATCCACATATGGTGCAATGCTTAAAAAGCATATCGTATTTAATTTCAATAGTAACTTCATCTCCCTCTGGTGATTGTACTTTCTTTGAGAATTTTAATGGCCGACGTGAGTCTATCTCAATGAGCATATGACCCTCTGAGAGCTCCAAGGTATCCAAATGTCCAATTCTCCCACCAATATTCCTCAAGTTCCTATCTGTCCATAAGTGGAGAGGGAAACCAACTAGCTGCACCCAAAATGGAAAAGGGTAGTCATCGTGCACTATTGGTTCCCACCTGACCAGCACGAACATACAAAAGTTAAAATGGAAAGGACTCTGTCGAAGAACAAAGTTTAAGTCTTCCTCGGAGCTAAAGTTGAAGAGAAACTTTCCATTCCCCATGTCGTTTGTTGTAATCATATCCTGTAAGCCCCATTGGGAGGGCATTGTTTGAAGAAGTTACTCCACTTTTTGTTTCTTCGGATTCAAGATTTTCCCAATGAGACTCATCCTGAATTCTTTTATGACAAAAGCATCATCATGATCCGTAAGTCTTATCGGCTCATCATCATCTTCATACAGCATCCCCTTTCCTTTGATATCTGCCAAATGGGTAGACATCACTCTAGATGAAAACCCCATATGAGAGACCTCATTTGATCACCAACTAGCCAACACCAATGATCACGTTTTAATTATACCAATATAGCAAAACCGAAACCACTGAGTATGGTTTAACGTATAGTGATGATCGTAAGCTTGGGTTAAATGTCAAAGGCTCGTAATGATGAGTAGAAACTGATGATACCGGCAAAACAACCCAAAAGCCCTTGATAGCCTCCCAGACTATCGCTGCCGTAGATCGTGGATCTACAAAAGATCCTGGACGGTAAATGCCGTAGATCGTGAAAGTTCCGTGTATCCAAATCCGAGTCAAGTGAAAAAGATCACTCGATGGAAACGGAACCGAGGATGGATCGGATATGACAACGTGGATGATACCGCGTCAAAGGACGTCAATATCTCCGGAGAGCTCACGATACGATGAGACGGTTGCGGCCCTAAGGTTTCACGAGACAAAACGCAACATAGAGAGGCGATGAGACAGCAGTGGTTAGATGGACGAAAACGCAGAGATCAGATTCAAACAACTATGAACGCTTGAGGCGTCGGTGCGGCGGCGGTGAAGAAACAACGAGGCGGCGGTGATGAACAACATGAGATGATCCTACGTCATGGGGTAGAGTTATGAATGTGAGATTGAATGTTTTTTTAGAAAATTAAAAATAAATTTTCAAAAATAAAAAGAGCTATTTCTAATATTTTTTCTTGAAAACTATTTTGTAACAACAAAATAAAAATAACTATTATGTTGTGGAAAGTGTTGTCCCTTATTCTCATTCATAGGGACTCATATATATACAAGTACATAGTTGTAGATAAGCTCTATCTCTAACATAGAGATAACTACAACATGAATGAGATAACTACGAGTCAACCATAATTATCCTTAACACTCCCCCTTGGTTGACGCATCTGACTCAGAGATTGTTACATGCCTTTGATGTTGCCTCATTAAAACCTCTCCTGGTAAACCCAAAACCCAATGTGGTAAAAAGGGAAGCCAGGACAGGAAAAAGAGTACAACACATGTAACTCCCCCTGATGAATGCAACACTATAGATGACGCATTCCTATCTGATGTCTGAGCTTCCGGAACGTCGAGGTTGCCTATGACTTGGTGAAGATGATCAGTTGGATTCTCCTTTGAATGAATTTGTAACCCTTGGACGTCTTTATATCTTCTGGAACTCCATTAAGATGTGGTCATGACGTACATCTTTGCTGCTGATCACTCTGTGTCTTGGTTGGACGGATGGCACTCGACCGGTAGTCAGATGGACTTTTAATCTGCGATTAAATCTTACTCGCAGGTCCTTTCATGTCCCACGGATCTTCTAGTCTTATGGTTTAGCCATTACGTGGACATTTTAATATATATTGAGTCATTGACCTAAACACATACGAACCACTTTGTTTCATGTCTTTTGTTCATTCAGACATTTATCACTTCGTATGTACCAATGGCTTTATCCATTGTAGCCAATTTTTGATCACAAGGAATCCATACATCTTTTGTATGCTTACATGGACTGATCTGAATTGTTCTTATAGAACTTTTCTGCTAAGCTTTACTTAGTCTATGCAGCTGCATTGTTTCATTTTAGAGAATTTCTTTCTCATCTTTCTTATCTCTTTTGTGGTACCTTTAATCTTTGTTTATCCAGTGAACCATATGCTACTTTTACATACTTTAATCTATGACCAGACTTTGTCAAATTAGTAGCCTCCACCACATTGGAGTATATCTCTTTATAAACTTTTCTTAATCTCTGTGAGTATCCTTGTGTTATCAAGCCATGCTTGAATGTTCTATTATCTCACGATTTTCTCAGAAGAACTTTTATTCATCACTGGTTTGTCTGATGGCGTTTCTATGGCCAATACGCCCATCACTCTTTATTTATATTCTACCCCCACGGTTTCTTTTATCTTTATGAGTACTCTTACGTGGGTTCATGATCCTCACATATATCTCTATGGTCAAGTGCTACTTATCTTGCGCATTTTTATATCATTGGTATCAATACCCTTTCTGTGTTCCATTGTATTCCAGACATGATCCAATTGGTTTGAGATCTTGTTATATAGGACCTTTAATACCTAGCAGCTTGGCGTCCCAAGCTACATGGTCTGGTACCTTAGATGTTTCAGTCGGCCGACCTTATTTCTATGTCTGGTCTGGTTTCCTTATTAACCTCAGATTTCATATTTTATGCACCTTTTCTCTTTTCCGAGGTTCCTTTTATTATGGAACATATTGGTCTATCTCTTATAGACTCTGTAGCAACTTGGTTGTGTCTCTTCTAGGACATCAAATTCGTTTGGTGCTAAGCTGGTATGACCTTTTTCTTTTCATTTCTCGGGTCTATGTGTCTGGCATCTAATTTAGCTAGCTTTGCATAATCTTTTCTTTCTTTAGACGTCTTAAATCTCATTCTCTGGTACAAGGATCTTGCCAAGACAATGCTGGTCAATACCATTCTCTTTTTCTTATCATATCCAGCTTATATCTTTCTCCTTATGATGTTGGATAGTAGGATTCATAATCATGCAATCCGTGTACCTGGCCACAATCTGATCACCCATATTTGGCTCAAGGTTTCTTTAATGCTCGTGGAGAAAGACGTACTTATCCAACATATATTCCCAATCCTCTTCAGAGGTTCCATCTTAGACGGCACATATGTCTGTGGTGGTTTGTTTAATACAAATCTCAAGATGGTATATGTCTGGCTTTATGACCCGTATTCATTCTGAGATGGGAATATCTATGCTTACTTATATGGCCTGATGCATACATTGCATTGTACATGTAAATTCATAATGTACCTAAGCATTAGGCTGGACTTGGATTGTGTACCACCAAGAGATCTTGAATCTCTAAGCCTTTTATGACATGGTTACAACCTATGTTGCACGAATTTGTTGTATGGTCATGTATCATTGGGTTTAATCCTCACTCCCCCTCATGAACATACTCATTTTCCGTGATGCTCAGGACAATAAAGCCTAATGAGTTTTCCTTGTGTACATGTTACACAACGTGAGATCTTATGGGATAACTCTGGTGCCTTTGCAATAGCAATCATGTTTAGACCTGGACGGCTAATCCAGTCATGCCATTAAGTGTAATTTCGTGGGTATACCTATTTGGGTATCCATGGCTCTTTTTGCCTCTTAACATACTGATCCTTAGCATAGTTTAGATCAGTAGAGTACATAAGTATAGTTCTAGGCGGTTTTTATTTCAAATCTTTCGTAGGAATCCTATATTTTTTTCCTTTCTTACCCATTGTTTCTCATTTGGGGAAACCATTTATACTTAAACTTTATAATTCAATGGGTCTCATGGGTGAATATAGATCATTTGGATCTCTCTAGCCCTTTAGGCATTGCCTTGGCCATAGTTATTTTAACTAGGCAACTATACTCTTTAATCTTTTGTACTCATCTTAAAGTATGAATCATATTTTCTATAATATAATCTTTATTATTTTAATTTTCGTTTTTTTTTCCTTTTTTTTTCAAAAAATTTTCGAAATTTTTTCATAAATAGGTGCTTTGTATAATAATAATAATAATAATAAAACTTATTCATTTCATAATATAAAGTTTAAAACAAAGCACCACATGGAATAAAAAAAAACAAAACATAAAGCTTAAAAAAAAATCAGAATGTCTAAAGGCTTAAACAATAGCCGGCCAGTCCATAATAACACCTTGGACATGGCTTACATTGATTCTCTATTCAATGTATAGACCTATCTCATCATCTATATGAGTCCACCCGATTTTTCTTTTCTTAGCTTCTTCAGGATTGCCGTATATCGCCTCACATGCTAGGTTCTCAGAATGTATCATGAGTTTGTCAAGTTTATTGAGGTTGTATTTCCTTTTCTGCTTCTTTTGCTCATTTGCCAAAAGGTATGAGAGAAGGTCGTAATAGGTTGTGAAACCTTTAGCCTTATGTGATAACAAAACTTCCTTTGAATGGAATGTGTCACGAGTTTTGTTTAACAAATCCTTGTTTGTTATCACTTCACCACATAGTCTAAGACTATAAGTGATTCTCATAAGAGCAGAGTGATAGTCATCCACAGATTCATAATCCTGGAACCTCAGAGCTTTCCATTGTTTTTCTGATTCATATAACAATGGCTCAAAAAACATGGTGTTCAATTTTGACCAGAGATCATAAGGATCGTTGATGTGGCTGCACTCATCTTTTAGATCCTCCACGAGATGCTTTCTCATTATCAAAATAGCTCTACGCCTTTTGCATGCAAGGGTGTCATTGCCAAATTTGATACACTTCCCGAGTCCTTTAGACTTCAAATCGGCTGAAGTGTTCATCGCCCAATCAAGGTAATTGTCTCCATTGAGATCAAGGGCATTGTAGTCCGAGTGATGGAGTCTCGACATCTGAATTTATTAATAGATTCATACTTTTAGATATATATAATAATTTTATTCTTTTTATTTATATATACTTTATATAGAGGGTATATATTTTTCTTTATTATATATATTTGTAATAATAATTTGTATATATATATATATATTTTTTTTTTTAATTAGAGGTGAAGGCACGTTGGACATGGCTTACAATAGCTTTTGAAATTTGCAGGCAAAGGTGAGCAAGACAATCATTGTTATGGATCAAGCGACATCATACTTGAGGTTTCAAGGCCCCGGTTTCAAAGAAGATTTCAAGGTCTCGTATGAGTTCATTCAACAACATTCCGAGCAAAAACCGAGCAATCAATATCATGTCTTAAGCACCGAATTCTAGCTTAAATTATACGGGTTCCATGTTGACATACTAGTATACAAGAAACACAATACACTTAAGGGTTTCAAGACCTCGATCATAAACTTTTATCAATACATGAGAACACATTATAGGCAACATACAAGAAAGATTTCAAGATCTTCCGGTTATGACATCAATCGATAAGCAAGCAACGATAAGAGATTTCAAGGTCTCTTGTGGATTCGTTTAGCAATCAAGTTCACGTTTTTAAGTCTCAAGCTATCAAGTTTGCAGGTCTAATGTCAATCCGGTTTTAAGCAACAATCGATTCATCAAGATGAGGTAGTCAATCGAAACGGTTCCATGGTGATCAAGTTCTTAGGTTTTATTTGTGGGTTGAACGGACCACCGAGAGACGGAGAGAAGACCGCGAACAGAAACACCAGTCCGTCTAGGAGAGAGAGAGAGCTTTTCCGGCGTGTAGGAGAGAGAAGTAGTTCGCCGGCAGTGAGAGAGAGAGAGTCGGAGCTAGGGTTTATTTTAGCTAGGGTTTCAGGGAAAGCGGTCGTACTGATAACGTGTTGTGGAAAGTGTTGTCCCTTATTCTCATTCATAGGGACTCATATATATACAAGTACATAGTTGTAGATAAGCTCTATCTCTAACATAGAGATAACTACAACATGAATGAGATAACTACGAGTCAACCATAATTATCCTTAACATATTCGAGATAATTACCCAAACATATATTGTGAATTACCCAAACACAAAATAAAAATAACTATTTCATGGACCATGTCAAATCTTTCTTTTGTCTCATCCATTTCCGTAACCGCCAGCTCAGAAAACCACCGACGAGGCCTTACAGCACAAAAAACCACCGCCTCGGGACACCCTGGTCAACACCGGCACAGCAATACGCCGAGAAAACCTTATGGAACAGCAACCACTGATCGGGCAAGAAACCACCAAAAAAAGGAAGCAGAACAACAGACCACCACAGAGCCACGAGAGAGAGAGAAACACCATCACAACCTCAAACCCCACCGCTAAAGTCGCAAACCAACACAGCCGTCGACAAAGAACATAAGCTTCACCTAGTCCACAAAGAAAACAAGGGAAAAGAGGGGGAACACCAAAGAAGAAACCAACCAGGAGAACTTTAAAAAGACCATCGTAGCTGAAAAGACATCCGACTAGATCTCCGCCTCAGACCTACTCTCAACCCAGCCACACAAGCAAACATATACATCGCTTCAACCTCCGACGACAAAAGGCAATACGAGAGGCTAAGGGAGCACACTTCAGATCCCGTCCTCGAAGACCCAAAAGGAGCCTCCAAGAGCCGCCTCGCATCCTCGGTTGCTACATGTCACCACCGAATGGGTCATCTGGATCACCGGCGAATGGACTCACCTTGAATGAAGCACTGACTTAGGCACCATCTCCGATCCTGTCATATCTGAAAGAGGGGTTCCAGCGTTAAAATTAGGGTTTGGTCAGAAGAAGAGAGAGAATGCAACGATTGGGCTTATAAAGAACTGTATTGATAAAAGTATATATATCAACAGTTAGGATTTGATATCAATTAATGGTTTTTATTCATCTGTGAAGAATAAAGTAGAGAGAAGAGAGGTAAAAGAATATCTGAACCAACAAGGTCAGAGGGGAAGAGAAGAAGCTTAGTTGGAGAAATAAGATAAATTGGAAGATTGTCTTGAAATTAAAATTAAGAATGAATCATATATGATAAAAAACAAAAAAATCATAGATGATAACGAAAGAACGGAGATTTTTTTAATAAAAACTTAAAATCACATGTATAGCATTAATTTTCAATATCGTTGTCGAAAAAAAGCTTAATTCCTCTTTCTCATACTGTGACACAATCACAAAAACTTATTATTTTGTTGGTAACATACATATTCATATGGAAAATTTAAAAGAAGTCCATAATTATTTTTTTGGGCTTTTCAATTACTTTCTCAATAATGAAGCACACATTATTAATAGAGAAATACCTTAAAATAACCCTAAAAAAGTTTTTGTCACCAAAATAACATTTAAAGAAAAAAAATGATCAAAATAACTTTTATTAAAGAGTTAACAAAATAACCAATATACGATTATACCCTTTGGGTTAACTAATCTAGACTTAGGGTTTAGAGTTATGGGATGAGGTTTTGGGGGTGAGGTTTAAAATTGAAAAAATATTATTTTTTTTTGAAAATAAAAAAAAAAGATAGTTTGGTCATTTTTGTTTTTGGAGGTTATTTTTGTGACAAAAACTTCAAAAAATGTTATTTGAGATATTTGCCCTTATTTTTATTATCAATCACATTTAGCGATTTCAGGTTTTTATTAATGACTAGATCCGAGCTCCGCCCTACATGCGGAAAAAGTTTGAATTTTAATTGTTAGTTTCATAAATCTCTAATCGTCTAGTAAAGAATGAATAGAGAAAACATACGAAGATGCGCAATCCGTTAATATGATTTTGTACAATTTTGTGGTGGTTGTAAATCGAATATTGATTAATTTGTATAAAGTTCGTATTTGTTATGCTTAGTTATTAGTATATTGACTGTTTTGTATATCTATTAATTGTCTATGTTGAATATCTACTTGTTGATGTTTTCTTAATAATTATAGTAATTTTTGTTGACTAAATGTTTTTCATACTAAGAAGTTAATTATTTTGGACGTTTTTACTTGCTAACATTTGTTGTAACATATGTTTTATTAAAAACAGTTCGAGAATTTTCACCTATATATACTCATAATTTATTCTTCTAATATACAACTCATCTAATATTTTAAACAACTCATCTAATCTTTAAAACATGAGTTTGGTATATTGGTATGTATATCACAAAACTGAACCATCTCGATCAGCTCCGGAAAGAACTGTTACGATGAAGATAGTGAGGCCAGCAACAAAGCAGGCTGAAATCGTGACAGAAATCACGATTTCAGTTTGCTGTGTTGCTGGCCTCACTATCTTCATCGTAACGGTTCTTTTCAGAGCTGATCGAGATGGTTCAGCAATGTGGGCCACTAAAACAAAACAAAAATTAGATCACCAATATGGGCCACCAAGACCAAAGAAAAATTAGATTTTCAAGCCTAATCGAAATAGTGTGTGAGGCCCATGACAGGTTGACAGAAAGAATGATTGTTATTGGATGAATTAATATGGTTAGGTGGACAACTTAATATTCTCTCATATCCCCCTTTTATTATAGTATAAAAGAGGGGTACAATGATGGAAAGACAGCGTTAAAATTAGGTTTTGGTCAAAAGAAGAGAGAGAATGCAACGAATGGGCTTATAAAGAACTGTATTGATAAAAGTATATATATCAAAAGTTAGGATTTGATATCAATTGATGGTTTTTATTCATCTGTGAAGAATAAAGTAGAGAAAAGAGAGGTAAAAGAATATCTGAACCAACAAGGTTAGAGAGGAAGAGAAGAAGCTTAGTTGGAGAAATAAGATAAATTGGAAGATTGTCTTGAAATTAAAATTAAGAATGAATCATATATGATAAAAAACAAAAAAAATCATAGATGATAACGAAAGAACGGAGATTTTTTTAATAAAAACTTAAAATCACATGTATAACATTAATTTTCAAAATCGTTGTCTAACAAAAGCCTAATTCCTCTTTCTCATATTGTGAAACAATCACAAAAACTTATTATTTTGTTGGTAACATACATATTCATATGGACAATTTAAAAGAAGTCCATAATTATTTTCTTGGGCTTTTCAATTACTTCCTCAATAATGAAGCCCACATTATTAATAGAGAAATACCTTAAAATAACCCTAAAAATGTTTTTGTCACCAAAATAACATTTAAAGAAAAAAAATGATCAAAATAACTTTTATTAAAGAGTTAACAAAATAACCAATATACGATTATACCCTTTGGGTTAACTAATCTAGACTTAGGGTTTAGAGTTATGGGATGAGGTTTTGGGGGTGAGATTTAAAATTGAAAAAAAATTATTTTTTTTTGAAAATAAAAAAAAGGATAGTTTGGTCATTTTTGTTTTTGGAGGTTATTTTTGTGATAAAAACTTCAAAAAAGGTTATTTGAGATATTTGCCCTTATTTTTATTATCAATCACATTTAGCGATTTCAGGTTTTTATTAATGACTAGATCCGAGCTCCGCCCTACATGCGGAAAAGGTTTGAATTTTAATTGTTAGTTTCATAAATCTCTAATCGTCTGGTAAAGAATGAATAGAGAAAACATACGAAGACGCACAATCTGTTAATATGATTTTGTACAATTTTGTGGTGGTTGTAAATCGAATATTGATTAATTTGTATAAAGTTCGTATTTGTTATGCTTAGTTATTAGTATATTGACTCTTTTGTATATCTATTAATTGTCTATGTTGAATATCTACTTGTTGATGTTTTCTTAATAATTATAGTAATTTTTGTTGACTAAATGTTTTTCATACTAAGAAGTTAATTATTTTGAACGTTTTTACTTGCTAACATGTGTTGTAACATATGTCATATTAAAAACAATTCGAGAACTTCCACCTATATATACTCATAATTTATTCTTCTAATATACAACTCATCTAATATTTTAAACAACTCATCTAATCTTTAAAACATGAGTTTGGTATATTGGTATGTATATCACAAAACTGAACCATCTCGATCAGCTCCGGAAAGAACTGTTACGATGAAGATAGTGAGGCCAGCAACACAGCAGGCTGAAATCGTGACAGAAATCACGATTTCAGTTTGCTGTGTTGCTGGCCTCACTATCTTCATCGTAACGGTTCTTTTCAGAGCTGATCGAGATGGTTCAGCAATGTGGGCCATTAAAACCAAACAAAAATTAGATCACAAATATGGGCCACCAATACCAAAGAAAAATTAGATTTTCAAGCCCGATCGAAATAGTGTGTGAGGCCCATGACAGGTTGGCAGAAAGAATGATTGTTATTGGATGAATTAATATGATGAGGTGGACAACTTAATATTCTCTCATATCCCCCTTTTATTATATTATTATTATTATTATTATTATAAAAGAGGGGTACAATGATGGAAAGACAGCGTTAAAATTAGGGTTTGGTCAGAAGAAGAGAGAGAATGCAACGATTGGGCTTATAAAGAACTGTATTGATAAAAGTATATATATCAACAGTTAGGATTTGATATCAATTGATGGTTTTATTCATCTGTGAAGAATAAAGTAGAGAGAAGAGAGGTAAAAGAATATCTGAACCAACAAGGTCAGAGAGGAAGAGAAGAAGCTTAGTTGGAGAAATAAGATAAATTGGAAGATTGTCTTGAAATTAAAATTAAGAATGAATCATATATGATAAAAAACAAAAAAAAATCATAGATGATAACGAAAGAACGAAGATTTTTTTAATAAAAACTTAAAATCACATGTATAGCACTAATTTTCAAAATCGTTGTCGAACAAAAGCCTAATTCCTCTTTCTCATACTGTGACACAATCACAAAAACTTATTATTTTGTTGGTAACATACATATTCATATGGACAATTTAAAAGAAGTCCATAATTATTTTCTTGGGCTTTTCAATTACTTTCTCAATAATGAAGCCCACATTATTAATAGAGAAATACCTTAAAATAACCCTAAAAAAGTTTTTGTCACCAAAATAATATTTAAAGAAAAAAAATGATCAAAATAACTTTTATTAAAGAGTTAACAAAATAACCAATATACGATTATACCCTTTGGGTTAACTATTCTAGACTTAGGGTTTAGAGTTATGGGATGAGGTTTTGGGGGTGAGGTTTAAAATTGAAAAAAAAAAAATTTGAAAAAAAAAGATAGTTTGGTCATTTTTGTTTTTGGAGGTTATTTTTGTGACAAAAACTTCAAAAAAGGTTATTTGAGATATTTGCCCTTATTTTTATTATCAATCACATTTACCGATTTCAGATTTTTATTAATGACTAGATCCGAGCTCCGCCCTACATGCGGAAAAGGTTTGAATTTTAATTGTTAGTTTCATAAATCTCTAATCGTCTGGTAAAGAATGAATAGAGAAAACATACGAAGACGCACAATCCGTTAATATGATTTTGTACAATTTTGTGGTGGTTGTAAATCGAATATTGATTAATTTGTATAAAGTTCATATTTGTTATGCTTAGTTATTAGTATATTGACTATTTTGTATATCTATTAATTGTCTATGTTGAATATCTACTTGTTGATGTTTTCTTAATAATTATAGTAATTTTTGTTGACTAAATGTTTTTCATACTAAGAAGTTAATTATTTTGGACGTTTTTACTTGCTAACATGTGTTGTAACATATGTTTTATTAAAAACAATTCGAGAACTTCCACCTATATATACTCATAATTTATTCTTCTAATATACAACTCATCTAATATTCTAAACAACTCATCTAATCTTTAAAATATGAGTTTGGTATATTGGTATGTATATCACAAAACTGAACCATCTCGATCAGCTCCGGAAAGAACTGTTACGATGAAGATAGTGAGGCCAGCAACACAGCAGGCTGAAATCGTGACAGAAATCACGATTTCAGTTTGCTGTGTTGCTGGCCTCACTATCTTCATCGTAACGGTTCTTTTCAGAGCTGATCGAGATGGTTCAGCAATGTGGGCCATTAAAACCAAACAAAAATTAGATCACAAATATGGGCCACCAATACCAAAGAAAAATTAGATTTTCAAGCCCGATCGAAATAGTGTGTGAGGCCCATGACATGTTGGCAGAAAGAATGATTGTTATTGGATGAATTAATATGATGAGGTGGACAACTTAATATTCTCTCATATCGCCCTTTTATTATAGTATAAAAGAGGGGTACAATGATGGAAAGGCAGCGTTAAAATTAGGGTTTGGTCAGAAGAGGAGAGAGAATGCAACGATTGGGGTTATAAAGAGCTGTATTGATAAAAGTATACATATCAACAATTAGGATTTGATATCAATTGATGGTTTTTATACATATGTGAAGAATAAATTAGAGAGAAGAGAGGTATAAGAATATCTGAACCAACAAGGTCAGAGAGGAAGAGAAGAAGCTTCGTTGGAGAAATAAGATAAATTGGAAGATTGTCTTGAAATTAAAATTAAGAATGAATCATATATGATAAGAAAACAAAAAAATCATAGATGATAACGAAAGAACGGAGATTTTTTTAATAAGAACTTAGAATCACATGTATAGCATTAATTTTCAAAATCGTTGTCGAACAAAAGCCTAATTCCTCTTTCTCATACTATGACACAATCACGAAAACTTATTATTTTGTTGGTAACATACATGTTCATATGGACAATTTAAAAGAAGTCGATAATTATTTTCTTAGGCTTTTTCAATTACTTCCTCAATAATGAAGCCCACATTATTAATAGAGAAAAACCCTAAAATAACCCTAAAAAGTTTTTGTCACCAAAATTACATTTAAAGAAAAAATTACCAAAATAACCTTTATTAAAGAGTTAACAAAATGACCAATATACGTTTATACCTTTTGGATTAACTAATCTAGACTTATGGTTTAGAGTTATGGGATGGGGTTTTGGGGGTGAGGTTTAAAATTGAAAAAAAAAATATTTTTTTGAAAATAAAAAAGTATAGTTTGGTCATTTTTGTTTTTGGAGGTTATTTTTGTGACAAAAACTTCAAAAAGGTTATTTGAGAGATTTGCCCTTATTTTTATTATCAATCACATTTAGCGATTTCTGGTTTTTATTAATGACTAGATCCGAGCTCCGCCCTACATGCGGAAAAGGTTTGAATTTTAATTGTTAGTTTCATAAATCTCTAATAGTCTGGTAAAGAATGAATAGAGAAAACGTACGAAGACGTACAATCCGTTAATATGATTTTGTACAATTTTGTTGTGGTTGTAAATAGAATATTTATTAATTTGTATAAAATTCTTATTTGTTATGCTTAGTTATTAGTATACTGACTGTTTTGTATATCTATTAATTGTCTATTTCGAATATCTACTTGTTGATGTTTTCTTAATAATTATAGTAATTTTTGTTGACTAAATGCTTTTCATACTAAGAAGTTAATTATTTTGGATGTTTTACTTGCTAACATGTGTTGTAACATATGTTTTATTAAAAACAGTTCAAGAACTTCCACCTAGATATACTCATAATTTATTCTTCTAATATACAACTCATCTAATATTCTAAACAACTCATCTAATCTTTAAAACATGAGTTTGGTATCTTGGTATGTATATCACAAAACTGAACAATCTCGATCAGCTCCGAAAAGAACCGTTACGATGATGATAGTGAGGTCAGCAATACAACACGCTGAAATCGTGACAGAAATCACGATTTCAGCCTGCTGTGTTGCTGGCCTCACTATCTTCATCGTAACGATTCTTTTCGGAGTTAATCGAGATGGTTAAACAACGTGGGCCACTAAACCAAACGAAAATTATATCAACAATATGGGCCACCAAGACCAAAGAAAAATTAGATTTTCAAGCCCGATCGAAATAGTGTGTGAGACCCATGACAGTTTGGCAGAAAGAAGGATTGTTATTGGATGAATTAATATGATGAGGTGGACAGCTTAATATTCTCTCAAATCCCTCTTTTATTATAGTATAAAAGAGGGATACAATGATGGAAAGGCAACGTTAAAATTAGGGTTTGGTCAGAAGAGGAGAGAGAATGCAACGATTGGGCTTATAAAGAACTGTATTGATAAAAGTATACATATCAACAATTAGGATTTGATATCAATTGATGGTTTTTATTTATCTGTGAAGAATAAAGTAGAGAGAAAAGAGGTAAAAGAATATCTGAACCAACAAGGTCAGAGAGGAAGAGAAGAAGCGTAGTTGGAGAAATAAGATAAATTGGAAGATTGTCTTGAAATGAAAACTAAGAATGAATCATATATGATAAAAAAACACAAAAATCATAGATGATAACGAAAGAATAGAGATTTTTTTTTTATAAGAACTTAGAATCACATGTATAGCATTAATTTTTAAAATCGTTGTCGAACAAAAGCCTAATTCATCTTTCTCATACTGTGACACAATCACGAAAACTTATTATTTTGTTGGTAACATACATATTCATATGGACAATTTAAAAGAAGTCCATAATTAATTTCTTGGGCTTTTTCAATTACTTCCTCAATAATGAAGCCCACATTTTTAATAGAGAAATACCCTAAAATAACCCTTAAAAAGTTTTTGTCACCAAAATAACATTTAAAGAAAAAATGACCAAAATAACCTTTATTAAAGAGTTAACAAAATGACCAATATACGTTTATACCCTTTGAGTTAACTAATCTAGACTTAGGGTTTAGAGTTATGGGATGGAGTTTTGGGGGTGAGGTTTAAAATTGAAAAAAATATTTTTTTTTTTGAAAATAAAAAAAGTATAGTTTGGTCTTTTTTTTGGAGGTTATTTTTGTGAGAAAAACTTCAAAAAAAGTTATTTGAGAGATTTGCTCTTATTTTTATTATCAATCATATTTAGCGATTTCAGGTTTTTATTAATGACTAGATCCGAGTTCTGCCCGACATGCGGAAAAGGTTTGAATTTTAATTGTTAGTTTCATAAATCTCTAATAGTCTGGTAAAGAATGAATAGAGAAAACGTACGAAGACGTACAATCCGTTAATATGATTTTGTACAATTTTGTTGTGGTTGTAAATAGAATATTTATTAATTTGTATAAAATTCTTATTTGTTATGCTTAGTTATTAGTATACTGACTGTTTTGTATATCTATTAATTGTCTATTTCGAATATCTACTTGTTGATGTTTTCTTAATAATTATAGTAATTTTTGTTGACTAAATGTTTTTCATACTAAGAAGTTAATTATTTTGGACGTTTTTACTTGCTAACATTTGTTGTAACATATGTTTTATTAAAAACAGTTCGAGAATTTTCACCTATATATACTCATAATTTATTCTTCTAATATACAACTCATCTAATATTTTAAACAACTCATCTAATCTTTAAAACATGAGTTTGGTATATTGGTATGTATATCACAAAACTGAACCATCTCGATCAGCTCCGGAAAGAACTGTTACGATGAAGATAGTGAGGCCAGCAACACAGCAGGCTGAAATCGTGACAGAAATCACGATTTCAGTTTGCTGTGTTGCTGGCCTCACTATCTTCATCGTAACGGTTCTTTTCAGAGCTGATCGAGATGGTTCAGCAATGTGGGCCATTAAAACCAAACAAAAATTAGATCACAAATATGGGCCACCAATACCAAAGAAAAATTAGATTTTCAAGCCCGATCGAAATAGTGTGTGAGGCCCATGACAGGTTGGCAGAAAGAATGATTGTTATAGGATGAATTAATATGATGAGGTGGACAACTTAATATTCTCTCATTTCCCCCTTTTATTATAGTATAAAAGAGGGGTACAATGATGGAAATGCAGCGTTAAAATTAGGGTTTGGTCAGACGAGGAGAGAGAATGCAACGATTTGGCTTATAAAGAACTGTATTGATAAAAGTATACATATCAACAATTAGGATTTGATATCAATTGATGGTTTTTATTTATCTGTGAAGAATAAAGTAGAGAGAAAAGAGGTAAAAGAATATCTGAACCAACAAGGTCAGAGAGGAAGAGAAGAAGCGTAGTTGGAGAAATAAGATAAATTGGAAGATTGTCTTGAAATGAAAACTAAGAATGAATCATATATGATAAAAAAACACAAAAATCATAGATGATAACGAAAGAATAGAGATTTTTTTTTTATAAGAACTTAGAATCACATGTATAGCATTAATTTTTAAAATCGTTGTCGAACAAAAGCCTAATTCATCTTTCTCATACTGTGACACAATCACGAAAACTTATTATTTTGTTGGTAACATACATATTCATATGGACAATTTAAAAGAAGTCCATAATTATTTTCTTGGGCTTTTTCAATGACTTCCTCAATAATGAAGCCCACATTGTTAATAGAGAATTACCCTAAAATAACCATAAAAAAGTTTTTGTCACCAAAATAACATTTAAAGAAAAAAATGACAAAAATAACCTTTATTAAAGAGTTAAAAAAATGACCAATATACGTTTATACCCTTTGGGTTAACTAATCAAGACTTAGGGTTTAGAGTTATGGGATGGGGTTTTGGGGGTGAAGTTTAAAATTGAAAAAAATATTATTTTTTTGAAAATAAAAAAAAGGATAGTTTGGTCAATTTTTGGAGGTTATTTTTGTGACAAAAACTTCAAAAAAGGTTATTTGAGAGTTTTGCTCTTATTTTTATTATCAATCACATTTAGCGATTTCAGGTTTTTATTAATGACTATATCCGAGCTCCGCCCGACATGCGGAAAAGGTTTGAATTTTAATTGTTAGTTGCATAAATCTCTAATAGTCTGGTAAAGAATGAATAGAGAAAACGTACGAAGACGCACAATCCGTTAATGTGATTTTGTACAATTTTGTGGTGGTTGTAAATAGAATATTTATCAATTTGAATAAAGTTCTTATTTGTTATACTTAGTTATTAGTATATTGACTGTTTTGTATATCTATTAATTTTCTATGTTGAATATCGACTTGTTGATGTTTTTTTAATAATTATAGTAATTTTTGTTGACTAAATGTTTTTCATACTAAGAAGTTAATTATTTTGGACGTTTTTACTTGCTAACATTTGTTGTAACATATGTTTTATTAAAAACAGTTCGAGAATTTTCACCTATATATACTCATAATTTATTCTTCTAATATACAACTCATCTAATATTTTAAACAACTCATCTAATCTTTAAAACATGAGTTTGGTATATTGGTATGTATATCACAAAACTGAACCATCTCGATCAGCTCCGGAAAGAACTGTTACGATGAAGATAGTGAGGCCAGCAACAAAGCAGGCTGAAATCGTGACAGAAATCACGATTTCAGTTTGCTGTGTTGCTGGCCTCACTATCTTCATCGTAACGGTTCTTTTCAGAGCTGATCGAGATGGTTCAGCAATGTGGGCCATTAAAACCAAACAAAAATTAGATCACAAATATGGGCCACCAATACCAAAGAAAAATTAGATTTTCAAGCCCGATCGAAATAGTGTGTGAGGCCCATGACAGGTTGGCAGAAAGAAGGATTGTTATTGGATAAATTAATATGATGAGGTGGACAGCCTAATTTTTATTTCTCATACTGTGACACAATCACGAAAATTTATTATTTTGTTGGTAACATACATATTCATATGGACAATTTAAAAGAAGTCCATAATTATTTTCTTGGGCTTTTTCAATTATTTTCTCAATAATGAAGCCCACATTATTAATAGAAAAATACCGTAAAATAACCCTAAAAAAAGTTTTATCACAAAAATAACATTTAAAGAAAAAAATGACCAAAATAAACTTTATTAAAGAGTCAACAAAATGACCAATATACGTTTATACCATTTGAGTTAACTAATCTAGACTTAGGGTTTAGAGTTATGGGATGGGACTTTGGAGGTGAGGTTTAAAATTGAAAAAAAAAATTATTTTTTCGAAAATAAAAAAGGATAATTTGGTCATTTTTGTTTTTGGAGATTATTTTGTGACAAAAACTTCAAAAAAAGTTATTTGAGAGATTTTCCCTTATTTTTATTATCAATCACATTTAGCAATTTCTGGTTTTTATTAATGACTAGATCCGAGCTCCGCCCTACAGGCGGAAAATGTTTGAATTTTAATTGTTAGTTTCATAATTTGGTCATTTTTGTTTTTGATGTTTTCTTAATAATTATAGTAATTTTTGTTGACTAAATGTTTTTCATACTAAGAAGTTAATTATTTTGGATGTTTTTACTTGCTAACATGTGTTGTAACATATAAATTTATTAAAAACAGTTCGAGAACTTTCACCTATATATACTCGTAATTTATTCTTCTAATATACAACTCATCTAATATTCTAAACAACTCATCTAATCTTTAAAACATGAGTTTGGTATCTCGGTATGTATATCACAAAACTAAACCATCTCGATCAGCCCCGAAAAGAACCGTTACGATGAAGATAGTGAGGCCAGCAACACATCAGGCTGAAATCGTGACAGAAATCACGATTTCAGCCTGCTGTGTTGCTCGCCTCACTATCTTCATCGTAACGGTTCTTTTCGGAGCTGATCGAGATGGTTCAGCAATGTGGGCCACTAAAACCAAACAAAAACTAGATCACCAATATGGGCCACCAAGACCAAAGAAAATTAGATTTTCAAGCCCGATCGAAATAGTGTGTAAGGCCCATGACAGGTTAGCAGAAAGAATGATTGTTATTGGATGAATTAATATGATGAGGTGGACAACTTTATATTCTCTCATATCCCCCTTTTATTATAGTATAAAAGAGGGGTACAATGATGGAAAGGCAACGTTAAAATTAGGGTTTGGTCAGAAGAGGAGAGAGAATGCAACGATTGGGCTTATAAAGAACTGAATTGATAAAATCAACAATTAGAATTTGATATCAATTGATGGTTTTTGTTCATCTGTGAAGAATAAAGTAGAGAGAAGAGAGGTAAAAGAATATCTGAACCAACAAGGTCAGAGAGGAAGAGAAGAAGCGTAGTTGGAGAAATAAGATAAATTGGAAGATTGTCTTGAAATTAAAATTAAGAATGAATCATATATGATAAAAAAACACAAAAATCATAGATGATAACGAAAGAACGAAGATTTTTTAATAAGAAACTTAGAATCACATGTATAGCATTAATTTTCAAAATCGTTGTCGAACAAAAGCCTAATTCATCTTTCTCATACTGTGACACAATCACGAAAACTTATTATTTTGTTGGTAACATACATATTCATATGGACAATTTAAAAGAAGTCCATAATTATTTTCTTGGGCTTTTTCAATGACTTCCTCAATAATGAAGCCCACATTGTTAATAGAGAATTACCCTAAAATAACCATAAAAAAGTTTTTGTCACCAAAATAACATTTAAAGAAAAAAATGACAAAAATAACCTTTATTAAAGAGTTAAAAAAATGACCAATATACGTTTATACCCTTTGGGTTAACTAATCAAGACTTAGGGTTTAGAGTTATGGGATGGGGTTTTGGGGGTGAAGTTTAAAATTGAAAAAAATATTATTTTTTTGAAAATAAAAAAAAGGATAGTTTGGTCAATTTTTGGAGGTTATTTTTGTGACAAAAACTTCAAAAAAGGTTATTTGAGAGTTTTGCTCTTATTTTTATTATCAATCACATTTAGCGATTTCAGGTTTTTATTAATGACTAGATACGAGTTCCGCCAGACATGCGGAAAAGGTTTAAATTTTAATTGTTAGTTTCATAAATCTCTAATAGTCTCGCAAAGAATAAATAGAGAAAACGTACGAAGACGCACAATAAGTTAATATGATTTTGTACAATTTTGTGGTGGTTGTAAATAGAATATTTATTAATTTGTATAAAGTTCTTATTTGTTATACTTAGTTATTAGTATATTGACTGTTTTGTATATCTATTAATTTTCTACGTTGAATATCTACTTGTTGATGTTTTCTTAATAATTATAGTAATTTTTGTTGATTAATGTTTTTCATACTAAGAAGTTAATTATTTGGACGTTTTTACTTGGTAACATGTGTTGTAACATATGTTTTATTAGAAACAGTTCGAGAACTTCCACCTATATATACTCATAATTTATTCTTCTAATATACAACTCATCTAATATTCTAAACAACTCATCTAATCTTTAAAACCTGAGTTTGGTATCTTGGTATGTATATCACAAAACTGAACCATCTCGATCAGCTCTGAAAAGAACCGTTACGATGAAGATAGTGAGGCCAGCAATACAGCAGGCTGAAATCGTGACAGAAATCACGATTTCAGCCTGTTGTGTTGCTGGCCTCACTTTCTTCATCGTAACGGTTCTTTTCGGAGCTGATCGAGATGGTTCAGCAATGTGGGCCATTTAAAACCAAACGAAAATTAGATCACCAATATGGGCCACCAAGACCAAAGAAAAATTAGATTTTCAAGCCCGATCGAAATAATGTGTGAGGCCCATGACAGGTTGGAAGAAAGAAGAATTGTTATTGGATGAATTAATATGATGAGGTGGACAGCCTAATTCTTATTTCTCATAATGTGACACAATCACGAAAATTTATTATTTTGTTGGTAACATACATATTCATATGGACAATTTAAAAGAAGTCCATAATTATTTTCTTACGCTTTTTCAATTACTTCCTAAATAATGAAGCTCACATTATTAATAGAGAAATACCCTAAAATAACCCTAAAAAAAAGTTTTGTCACCAAAATAACATTTAAAGAGAAAAATAACCAAAATAATCTTTATTAAAGAGTTAACAAAATGACCAATATACGTTTATACCTTTTGGGTTAACTAATCTAGACTTAGAGTTTAGAGTTATGGGATGAGGTTTTGGTGGTGAGGTTTAAAATTGGAAAAAAAACTATTTTTTTTTTGAAAATAAAAAAAAGGATCATTTGATCATTTTTGTTTTTGGAGGTTATTTTTGTGACAAAAACTTCAAAAAAGTTATTTGAGAGATTTGCCCTTATTTTTATTATCAATCACATTTAGCGATTTCAGGTTTTTATTAATGACTAGATTTGAGCTCCGCCCTACAGGCGGAAAAGGTTTGAATTTTAATTGTTAGTTTCATAAATCTCTAATAGTCTGGTTAAAAATGAATAGAGAAAACGTACGAAAACGCATAATCCGTTAATATGATTTTGTACAATTTTGTGGTGGTTGTAAATCGAATATTGATTAATTTGTATAGAGTTCGTATTTGTTATGCTTAGTTAGTAGTATATTGATTGTTTTTGTATATCTATTGATTGTCTATGTTGAATATTTACTTGTTGATGTTTTCTTAATAATTATAGTAATTTTTGTTGACTAAATATTTTTGATACTAAGAAGTTAATTATTTTGGACGTTTTTACTTGCTAACATGTGTTGTAACATATGTTTTATTAAAAACAGTTCGAGAACTTCCACCAATATATACTCATAATTTATTCTTCTAATATACAACTCATCTAATATTCTACACAACTCATCTAATCTTTAAAACATGAGTTTGGTATCTTGGTATGTATATCACAAAACTGAACCATCTCGATCAGCTCCGAAAAGAACCGTTACGATGAAGATAGTGAGGCCAGCAACACAACATGCTGAAATCGTGACAGAAATTACGATTTCAGCCTGCTATGTTGCTGGCCTCCCTATCTTCATCGTAACGGTTCTTTTCGGAGCTGATCGAGATGGTTCAGCAATGTGGGGCACTAAAACCAAACGAAAATTAGATCACCAATATGGGCCACCAAGACCAAAGAAAAATTAGATTTTCAAGCCCGATCGAAATATTGTGTGAGCCCATGACAAGTTGGCAGAAAGAATGATTCTTATTGGATGAATTAATATGATGAGGTGGACAGCTTAATATTCTCTCATATCCCCCTTTTATTATAGTATAAAAGAGGGGTACAATGATGGAAAGGCAGCTTTAAAATTAGGGTTTGGTCAGAAGAGGAGAGAGAATGCAATGATTGGGCTTATAAAGAACTGTATTGATAAAAGTATACTATCAACATTAGATTTGATATCAATTGATGGTTTTTATTCATCTGTGAAGAATAAAGTAGAGAGAAGAGAGGTAAAAGAATATCTGAACAACAAGGTCAGAGAGGAAGAGAAAAGCGTAGTGGA